>HG995160.1:1959158-2559158 GCA_905333025.2 Pyrochroa serraticornis | reverse complement strand
TTGTACCTCAAGGATCAATAGCCAAAGATTTACTAGTTGCTACACGTACACTTAATAATTTCGAATGTAACTATAGAAAAAGAATGACTGGGGTACTAAAAATGTCGGACACCATTAAATTTGTTATTTAATTTTTTGTTTAGACATTGATTAAAAATTAGATTATGAAATTAAATACAAGGGAGGAAGAATTAATTCGAATGTTGACGCTTTACTCCGAAATCCTGTAAATTCCCTTCATTCTTTCAGATGAAGATTCAGAGAAATTCAGTGATTTTATTAAATATTATTGTAAAATGATTAAAGAAAATCTATGCACTTAATTTTCCAAAGTTTTCCTTATTTTGTAAATTTAAGCCAAATAACTATGAAAAAATTTAGTAAACGAATTTTCTTTGTGTACATTTTTATTTTAATTATTTAAGTTATATTGATTTATTTCCTTTATTGCAAAGATTAAAAAGTGTATAATAAAGTTTTAAAATTATATATAAACAATCCTATTTAAAAAAATGTTAATTTAAAAGAAATATGTTTAACGAGCTTATTGAATTCTTATTTTCAAAGTCAAATTTCAATTATTTTAATAAAACACGAACCATTAATTTAAAAAATCAAACCAAAGAAATTAGTTAAGAAAATCATGAATCATCTCTAATAGATCATTCAAATTTTTATAAAACATACAAAATTAAAAAGAATTATATATAGCATCTTAATACGAATAAGTATTCTCAAAGCTCTTACTTTACAACGTCTCAGTATTGAAACTTGTAATAAAAAAATTGAGTAAACCAAGTAAAGTTCCACACGTTTTATGCTACGTCCTAATGGTCCGCAACATTTATCAGTACTTATGTCTTATGAATAGTTATTAAATAAATTTGCCACATCAAACCGATTTTTTTAATTAACAGTCTTAGGTTAAAATTTCAATGAATGTTTGATAAAACCAAAATGTTGACTAAAATTTTGACAACTTTAATAATAAATATTTGAACATCAATAAATAAGACAATGATTTCTTTTATAGATTTTTATGGTAGCATACCGCACAGAATTTTTTTAAGTAAACCAGATTATTTAAAATTAACTCATGATTTTTTAATTCATTCAGAAAGCTTCAATATAACCTTTCAATGAGAATCATATAAAGAGAAGCATCAAGAACTGAATCATTTCGTGAAACATAAAAATTTTATGGTGCGTTAGAAGGTTGTGGATAATTGATTTACTTTCTTAAATCTTATATATTAGAATCATCACAATTAAAATAATTCTAATTTCGCTAACAACTCTCTTATTCTGCATTGATCCCCAAAAATTGTTTATCAGCCATTCTTGTAACATTTACTTCGAGTCATACTCTTACTTTTATAAAATCCGAAAATCTAGTGTCTAATCAATTTGATTTTAAGCAATAGACTACGGTGTTGCACTAAATGCATGGAACGGATTAAGTCAGTAATCGTCTTTAACCGATCAAAATTTTGCAACAAACCTGTCAACTTTTTATAACTGATTTTGAATGTATTTTGTAGTGTAGTTAGTTTGATTTATCCTTTTTTGCTTGACTTTTGTAAAATATTTTTATTATTGTACTAGCGACCGAGTAAAATAAAAGAATTATTTATGAACTTATTTATGAATTTATTCTTTATAGCCGAGTCAAGAACTATTTAATTATGTAGCAAAAGTTATTATTGTTAAATGAACGAATAGAAAAATGTAATATTTTAGTTTTTATCAAAGAAAAGGTGTTTAATTTCTCGATAACATTAAACAACATCTCGGTTTTATAGAACGTTAATATAAAAAAGTAATTAAAAATGTTAGAAGAATTCAATAAAAAATTGGAGATGAGATTTTTTCTTCATCTTCATAAAAATTATTTAGATTTTTATTTACAATTCTCAACTTGTAAATGATTTTTATTTATTTTGTTCAAACAAAAATGAAACAATTGAATCGGTCGATTTATTTACTTTTCAAATAAATAAGCAAAAGCTCATTCATAAGGTAATTAAAACTGAAAACTTACTAGAAGTAACACAAGTTATTAATAAATTTTTCAAACATTTTTGATCACCTCTCGATTTCTTTCATTTCTCTAGTTTCGATTTCGTGAAAATATTCAAGTTTTGCACAATACTCCCTTTTGTTTGTACCATCTACAATAAGCAGGATGTGTTTAATTTCGACGCAATTTGATCGATCACACCCTTTCATATAGTGAATTTATGTAAAATTCAACTTCCCCAAAAATGGACATATTCAGTTTCTGTATTGGGCAAATTTAGTTGCGGAAAACAGAGGCAGTTCCGCTGAATTCCGGTTAATCGAAGGTCTACAGTTGATAGAGTTTTTAGTATAACTATCAAGAATTTTCGTTATAATTTTACATAATCGTTACTAATGTGGTCTTTGTCGAATTTTTTACTAAAATGAACCGTAGAATTAACTAATGTGTCTCTGCCGTCCGACGACACGTCCGTTGTGCGGCGTCTTCAGGCCAAAGCGTCTTACACAACAGCTTATTTCTATCCATTTTCTTATTAGCTTAAGTCTTGTTAGTCTAAAGTTTTAATTCGTGCAAGTTGTAAAGAGTCGAGAGGCGCGGAAGGGCTGCAAAGTTCAGTTTAGAGAGTGCGAAGGGTCTTCGAACCCGCAATACTGTTTACAATAAGTCCTCTGCCCTGTTCTGCTAGCGCGCTAATACGATTTCATGCTGGATTTGCGATAAGGATTTAAAGGAGCCACTTGGATTGCGAAACATCTTCGAGGTAAAATCACACACTGTTTTATGGAGCCAGAATGACGAGGCTACTGGTCTCTATTTAATTATACCGGGTCGCAGCTTCCCGGTTTCGATACTAATCCCGGTCAAATATTAAACTACGATTCATGAGCTGTTTTAATCACCAACAGGTGGTGGCATTCTGATTCTGCCGATATGGGTTTACCATGCCATGGCCACTACTTATTCAAGCACGATTAAGTTAGATCATTATTAGAAGTGTTTAAATAAAATTAGATTTTTGAGAATTTAGTGCGGTATCAATTAAAACTTGTAATTTTTGGTTCGTTTTGTTGGGGTCCTTGTAAAATTCTTGAGACAAAAGAAAATCTCTTCTTTTAAGCGGATTTTTGGGACCAAGCCATATAAATTGATAATCACGTTAGCGTTGGTTGGGAATGTAAAGTAAGCGACTTAATTATTTCTTTGATCGTTAGTTCGATAAAAATATGAGGAGAAACCATACGAAATATCCTTAATGAATATATCAGTTCCAAGGCGGATGTGCACTATCACAGTGTCGGTAATCCGCCCGCGCTCCCCGCCGGACGTTTATCTGCTTCCGCTGTTGATCCCCTTCAATCCAGTCGGAGTTCGGAGCTCTGAATATCCCAGTTTCAGCTGGAGCTTGCATTGCTCACGAACTGCACATGTATTGCTTTAATCCGTCTGTGCGTGCTTATCTCTTTGAATCACTCATCTGTCTCCTTCCGTTGCAACAAAACTTCACCAAACGCCCCGTAATCGTTGTGGACCAGATTAAACCACTGCTATCTTTTATTCGATAAAACTCGACCCCATCCACGTGTTAACGCACCCTTTCAAATACGTGGGAGGAAAGAAACAATTGTAACTCGGTCAATATTTTTTATTTCGACATGAATCGTCAAGAAAGTTTGGTCGACCGCTTGGAGATGGCGTGAGATTGCGACCTGCTGAAAGGACGATGGAGATCACCTTGGCGACACCTAAGCTCAAGCTGAGCCAGGATCAGACGGACCGCTAATCTGCCGATATGTTGAGGCTGCACGCCGGAGTTGCCCGCCATGAATACAACTATAAACCTGTTCGACTCGCTCGCCTAATCCCAATAATATACGGATTAATTCAGTTGAGGATTAAGTTTAGTTATTGGTGCGTGTTATCGTCGTTTTCCAGAAATACATTATTTTTCAGGCACGTCTATATCTCGCAAGCTTTAACGCTTTATTCCATAAATATCATTTACTGATACGCGCTTGTAGAATTGGCTCAATTCTATAGCCACATGCAACGCGGACTTCTTTGCGAATAAATGATTCATAGCGTTACGCCCGCCACTTTCATTTAAATTATTTCTTTAAACTTCACCAGTAACGTAGACAAGATATTTCGTAACGTTTCCCAAAATTTACCAAAGCCATCATTCAAATATTTCAATACAAAACATTTTCCCGCCTAAAAATTGGGATTGAAGGATAAGGGTGAAAGAAAATTTCTAACCGTTCCTAATCGTTGAAGTAAATTTATTTTGAGAAATGTTCTATTTATGAGCTTTCAGTTGTTAAGCCGTCAAATTTCATGGAGTTCAAAAATTGATATATTACAACATAGCTGTTGTAGCGATATTGTTGTGGGGTGTTTTGGCGCGATTTCCTTGAGATTGGAAAATCTACGGATCGAAATGCGGGTGATTGTTTTAACCAAGGTTGAGGGCTATTACGCAGAGCACATGCGGGAAAAGCTGGCCCTTCGATTATTGCGAATTGTCAGTATTGGCGGAAATGCTGAGTGGATGAATTTGAATGGGCTTTGTGTGAAATGAGCTGGTTGACGTGGCGAATAATCCTGTGGCGGAAGAATGTTGTGATCATTTGTCGAAGTGGTTTGATTGGCCCGGTAGGATTGTGCGGCTAGAATAAATTGATGACGCGGATCCGTTTTAGGTGGAGGAGCATTAGTAATAAATTTCAGTGTTATGTTTTCAATTTTTCTTTTATATTTGATCCCTCGTGAATGTTAATCCCGCGCGGGCTTAATCCCCTACTTCCCGTCTCGAAGCAGGAGGAGGCCAGAGTCCCTCTAATCCCGGCTTCCTCTAATTCCCTACCTTCGGCTTAATCCAGCTTTAACTGGCCTACCATTGCTAGTCGGGCTCGCTACTATCCCGATGATGTGTCTGTATGGCATATGGGCAGACGACTGCATACCTGATCCGGCCGTAGTTGCTGAATGTTTTTGGGTCGGGGTGTACCGGGTTGCAGCCGTTTCATCAATCATGAGCAGATAATCTGCTTAACGCCGCACAATCCGCTTCAATCCGACCGACGCGCGGGGCGGCAAGGGGCGGCCGCGGCCGGTGAACCTCACCGGGCGCGGATAAGCCCAACGCTGGCGGTAGTTAAGTGCGGCCGGCCAATTCTTGAAACCAGGACCGGGCCCGTCTTGACATTGCCAAATTACTAACCCAAAACAACCCGCCAACCATAACTCATCACATATCAAAAGCACGTCAATATTTCTTAAAGTCGACGTCTAACCCCAATATTGAAATTAACAGACTATTCACCAAGTTTGACGGCTACAACTCCGGAATTCGGCGCAATATCGCCACTTTCAAATTTTAAAAAGCGTCATAAACCAAAGTCGAAAACTAGAATGGTCCAGACTTTCTTACCATTGCCTCAAGCCGTTGAGTGAATAAGGCATTTGACAAAATACACCTCAATAAATGTGAAACTTTCTTTACCCATCCGATGAGTGATGGCCAAAGTAAATTTCTTCAATCACAACGAAAATCCGTAATGTTTACTATCTAATTCCAAATTTCAACAAAAGTTTCAACATGTTTTTGTGGATTAAAAAAATTGTTTATTTGTTCCTATTTGAGTCCAAATGGAAAAAAATCCAAATAATTTAATTTTACACAGAAAAATTAAAAATAAATTATTTTCTCAATAACATAAACGAGATTAAAAATCAATAAATTTTTCATGCCCACGTTAAATTTAGTTTTACAATGAACAGTAAATAAAATAATTCAGTCAAACTATAGTCACCCTTAGTTATTTGTAATTTGATAAAGATAATCAAATTAAAAAATTTTCACCTTTCACACCCGTTACGTGTAAGCGGTTAATTAAAATCATCCGGAATTTTGATTTTTTCACTGAAGTTCTTGCTTACAAAAACTAAGTTCAAGTAAAATTAACAAACATTTTAATTCTAATAATATTATAAAAAAAATATATTTACGTTTACATATTTTGATAATACCAAATTTTTATATTTCTTTTTCTCGCTATATTAAATAATAATATTAAGTAGTTAAATCAAATGTAGGATAATTTTAATTTATTTGATTTTTAATATTTTGACATTTCAGTACTCAAACTTATTTACGATTAGCAATTTTGATGGCCAACTGAGATATTTTATCATTCAATTATTTTTTAATTATTTTATTTATATTAAATAATTACGTAAATTTCAAGTTTCCCATTTTTTGAAGGCGCCGTTTCAATTCAATACATATTTTTGTTGAATTAAAAATTAAACAAGTTTTTATGTGTGAAAATTTCTTGGTGCCAATGTCGAAGTAAATCTTCAAAATCTTAAACTTTTAGTGTAACGTTGGTTAGTTTTCAACTTTCAACATATAAAAAAATATTTTTATAGTAAGAAATAAAATTAATTAAGTGCATATTGTGTTGAAAAAAACAATATAAATGACAGTAGCTTCTGCAGAAGGAAACTCTTGAGAATGTAGTCATTCGTTGGCGTCATTTCTGCTTATTCACTGGGAAACTCAATTTATTAAATTAGATCAGCAATCAATGGAAAACAAATAATACGTTGTGAATTAATTCAATGGACCCAAAATTTGGTGCGTAGGGGTTGTCACATGTCATGCTGGGAAAATATCCCTTTTACGAATAACAACAAATGCACATAACGCACCTCGTATTTCACCATTATTATTATTATGGTCCTATTAGATTCAAATACAATGGCATAAAACATTATAGGTTTCATTATTGCTGATTAAGTGGTTATTGGGTAAATAATATGTGAACAAAGAAGTTTTTAAAAGCGTACACTTTTAGACAATATGGAATCAATTTGAAATACTTAAGTAACATTGGTTTATAATTGATAACATTTATTCAAATATCCTAAAAATCCAACAACTACATGAGTTTTTTCAACATTAAAAAGCTGAAAAGTAAAAATATTAAATGCTTCTTCCGGGTATATTTATACACCAAAACTTGAGAGCAAATACGAAAATAAAACGTTAATACTTATTTGAAATGAGAAATATAATGGTTTTGCAAATTAATAAATTCAAGAATCAATGTTGGGGGCTCGATTTGAAAAAATTATTTTGCTACCATTTTTTAATGATAGAAATTTTAGGTAAACTCAATTTTCTCAAACTTTGGGTAGAATTTAGGAAATTATTAATTAGTGCTCTATAATCAAAACTTGATATACTTAAGGGCGGAAAATTTCCTCAGTGACTAAAGTTTGAGATAGCCACCTGCCGACTAAGTAGTTTTATCAGGCAATGACGTTGATATTTGGCTGATTGGTCGGTCGTAACTGAATTTTTGTTAAGTAAAAGTGCGATTTTCATTAACCTAATCGGTTGTAAGATAACTTTCACTTTCTATGAATCGCGCTTATTACAAGCCCGGTCCTGTCGGGCTCCTACCTGTGGAAGTCTTTGATGCGTCGAATTCTTCTTTGATGGATGGCGGAGAAACCGTGTTGTCTAGGGGCGGCGGGGAGCGAAGTTGCGGCGGCGTTGCGGCCCTTTCTGCAGATTCCCGACTGGATCGGCCGGTGGCGGCAGCATTAGAAGTTGGAGGCGACGGCGTTTTGCAAGTCCTAGTCAATGCCAACGCCTGACTCTGTAACAAAAAACGTATCATGAGCCCCCAAAGATGGAAAAGAAAATCAATAAAAGCAAATTGTTCGTATTTTTGCGTTGATGGGGCGTTGAAATAGCGCACAAATCTGGCCGGTTAACTGTCTATTGCGATCGCGTTTAATCTGGGTTAAGTGGGGTCAAAAAGCATCTGAATTCCTGAACGTTATATTTGTCAGACATTCGACAAGCCACCACTGTTTGAGAAACGAAGTAGCAAAGGGGCCCCTCGATAACCCTATCGCTGTATTCTTCTGTTCTCCCCTTCATAATGCATTTTCTCTACAAAACATCCCGGCTCAGATATAAGAAGATCTAAACTAAATCTGCATGACTCATAATTCCCTTAATCCGCATATAACAAGCATTTGTGTGCCGGTTTTTTAAGCCCGTATTCTTAGTCTTTAGAATTAAATAAGCTACTCCGTCATTACTTACACAAATAAGCCCCTACGCGCTTTCTAATCCACCTCCATTTTTAAACCTCGCCCTTTCACTAATAAAATCGATCCACCCATCCAATTTCTGCATTCAAATCTGGATAATTGTGTCCAAGCACCTAATTACGAATTGTTTCGATTGAAGTGCATTCCAAATATTATCTTCTTAAATTTAGATAATTTATTTCGTTTTATTATTATCCGGATTTTACTAATTGATAACAATATTGAAATTTTTATGCAAAAAGCTCATCTCAATGCAAAGCCAACACTCAATTTAAATTAATTCCTGAGCTTTCTGTGCTTCCTTTCGACACGCTATTAAATCTCCCATATGGTGACCCTGATGGCAAAACTTCCATTGAACAGGACAAATTGTAGTTAGACAGTAGAATTTTGATCCTTGCTTCGCTAATAACCAGAGTATGAGCCGGCGTAAATCGTCCCCTCCAATAGACATGCTCTACTGGATTTAGGTCAGGACTACGTATTGGATTAATGAGGTGTCTGGATATTGACCTTTCCTACGAACTGTCGATTCATGGAACCGTCTTTATTGATATCGCTTTTTGTGGAGTCGCCAAAACGACCAACAGGTATTTCCAGTTAAGAATGTAAGTCTCAATAAAATAATTATGGAGCAGTAAAGCGTTATTTTTCTGTTAAAAAGTAGCAACAAAGATCGGACCGATTGTTTTGGAAACTTAAACTTATTAATAGCGCTATTGTGCGGTGTAAGGCTGCGTTTTTATGGTTTATTGTTGTAATCTATGACTTACTAAAATTAATTATGCAGTAAATTATGTATCGATTTCGCAACCAGGATAGGACCCAAAAATCTTTTTGCCCGCAAAGTTAATATTGGATAAAAGACTGACTTGGAGGATAAGCATCCCGTAATAAAATTACTTTTATTAAAGCCATAAATACCAGACAAACTCTCGGGACTTCAATAGTCCCATGCCGCCACAATAGTGGCAAGTGTCCTAGAAATGGTCGAATTGTAGGTGGTCGTGATAAAAGCTCTAAAGTGCAATAAAATAACCGTTCTTTAGTCCTTGAAAATTTTTGGTGTCTCGCTGGTCTCGTGGTAGCGAAATCAGATTGCAAGCGCAGGAATCTGGTTCATTTTTGGTATAGAGGAGTGAGTGACAGGACGGCTATAGCTTAACTTCTACGAAACAGTGCGCAAAAAGTGCCAGCAGTTGTGTAAGTATGCAGGGCCAGAATAGGAGCATCGACCTGGTAGCCAATCTTTGTCGCTGCCGAAACTGCACTGATGGTACTGTTTGCTCAATCTATCCCACTGAGATGCACCTTGCACCGGGCTTAACGATGTGCCTCCAGTCCATTAATGTCACACAACTATTCATCACGGTTTAATTTTATTTTAATTGATGCATATCAAAATTTCTGTTAATGCCAAAAGAAGCAATTTTATTGTAATCACGCAAAACACACAAGGTCGCACTTAATTAATCTCAAAACAACACCAAAGACCTTAACGGATCTAATCAATAGTTGAAAAACCATCAATATTTTCGCCGAGCAAGTTTTTCCGCAAAAACTTTACTTTGTAAGCAACTACCATTTATTTCAATTAGTATTAATAGTTCTTCAATAGATATTACGCACAGAAACTACTTCTAGATGGACTTGGATCTTACAATCAAATGTTACTCTATCTTTATTTAATATCTATCCTACAACACCGTCTCCCTTATAAATAGGGTAAGGAAGCATTCAACGTCTCCCCAGGACTCCGTTGACAGAATTATTTAAAAAAAATTGTAACTATAACAACTGAAATGATAACTATAAACAATTGTTAGTAACACTTTTGAAATAACCCAGTTCGTCACAATTAACTTTGTAATAATTTGCATCTAATTGCTTACGTTTACTTTTCTCTTAGTAACCTAAGGATGAAGATTCAGCTTCCCTAAAACTTTCATTCTTTTTTTTCAACGATTGAAACAAAATAATAATAAAAATTTCTTCCAATTGTCACCATAATTTCCAAATTACCACTGGAAGTAGACAAATAATTACTACAAACACTTTTTTGTAGTTTTTATGAGTTTGTCATAATTAATTTTCTCTGAATGTCCTTACTATGTTCTCTCATACACTCTAGTTTGCTGAAAATTGAGATTTCTTATACGAAATTTTCAATTTATAACAATCACTGTTCAATAACCTTAGCTGTTAAAGTTAAAACTATTCTTCAGCATCCTTTATTTAATTCTACAAATCGAGCTGACTAGTCTATAGTGGGGACAAATTAAATTTGCAAAAAATTAACAATAACAATCGTTATTTTTTAAAGTATTTTTTTTTGCTTTCTTTCGTTGCTTAAATTAGACAGAGTGAGAAGAATGAAAAGTTATCAATACAATAATTAGATTGTTTAGTAAAATTAAAATCCTTTATCCTAGGCAACTAAATGAATTATGAAGAGTGTTTGCACCTTTCAAGATAAGAAAATTTTATTCTTAATAAAGTAAGGTTGCGAATAAAAAAATTGCAATTTCACTAAACCAGTCAACAAACTGGAATTGAAAAAAAAGATTTCAAAAATTACTGATAGCATCGCTAAATAGAAGGCTAACTTAAATGTAGTGTGGAGAGAATTTTTGAGATAAGCAAAACGTCTGAATTTTGCCTAATCAACCAGCAAAAGTTTACTTGAAATTTGAATAATACTAACGAAATGGGAGCAAGCTTTGTTGAAAAACATATTAAAATTTTGTGAGCCCAATCAACTAGCAAAAGTTGACTGAAAATTTGAACAATAGTAATGGAATTGGAGCGAGCTTTATGCGGAAATGGTGGCAGTTCCGGATGTGAAATACGATTGTGGATTATCCCATAATATATTAATATTTATATTAATACCTACAAACAAAACTGATAATACATGACTGGGATCTCGCATTGAGCGACGAGCAACGATTTTGAGGTTTCATTGCACATCAATAGATGCTAATCCTGAATTATGGATGTTTCAATTCGTCAAATTGCAGAAGAGAATTTTATTTTTAATCTTCCCTAAACTGACCCAATAACACTTTATCAGCAGGAAGACATAAAGTTGGAATTAAAAAAAGAAACTGCCACAAATCAGAATGAGTCCAATGTTTATTAATTACGATTAATTGATACCAATTTAGCGTTATACGTACCAAATAATTATAACGTATAACCAGTTCGAGGGGAAATTTATCAATTTTGAACACAATTTCGTAAAATGACCGGTACTACAAACCGGTGGAAGCTTTCATGTGTGACGCCCGGAAGGACATGATGTTTTTACCTCTGTTCCCACCTGTAGCACCCTATTCAACCACCCTCGCTTCCATCACAATAAAACGGTCGCAATTTTTATTCCAACAAACTTGTCTTCTTTAAGTTTAATCTTGCATTGTTCAGTCAGATTATATAGTAGGAAGAGGATTTATTATTTAAATTTCGACCTACTTGACTGCACATTTAGTTTTCCCGAGTCATTGATTACAAATTCGAAAATAAGTCTCAATTGGAGCTGCAATAATTAATTTTAATTAATTGAATTACTGTTGTCAGCAAAACTACTAAACTGACATCCCTCGAGAGCGAAAAGCTAAATACCTAATTTGATTGAAACGTAAATTCACTATAGTTGTGATTATTAATTTCATAAATTAATATGGAAATATTTTTGTAATATCGAAAGTGATTTCTTCAAACGCAGTGGATGAGTATTTTATTAATTGAATCATTTGCACGTAATAAGATTTTAACGCTTCGCTACTCGATAATCTGTGTTGAAAATAGGGATTCAAATTCCTGAAATGGATGCTTGGCGATTTAGTTTCCAACTATGTTGACTTTAGAAACTAAGAAATGTTTGAGACTTTGGGCCTAATCCTACCTGCCCAAGGCCTATGTGGGCCGGTATTGGATTTTAGAAGCAACATCGAACGATTAGTATAAACCTATTAGTCATAAAGTTAATTCCTTACTTAATGACAACCTTATGGTTTGGGGTCCCTTCCGCAGGTATCTATTCAGGTAAAATTTACGTTTCGGGGCAAAACAAAATATTTATTTATCGAAGATTATCAGGTTTATCCCCAATTTTTTTAATTTCTGAAAATCTCAGCTACGTTTTGGATTCTGGTTGCTTTAATTCGATACGTTTCGGTGGTTTTATCTGATAATATCCACACCACACAGGCGTTTTGATTTATAATCTAATAAAACATTTAAAAACAAACTGATAATAGCGCGTGTTCGCGCAAAAATTGCACAACAAATTAAAAATTCCTTAATCCCGAGATTCTTACAAGTACCAAATCATCGTGTTTGTTTAATCCTAATTGGAAAATCTTGTAGTTTCGATTAAGACAACGAAACAAAGTATGCAGTCGATAATTATGTTTATAGTAATCTAATATGGAGATTCTCGAGATTAGATTAGATTAATTGTTAATATTGGTTGTTGTTCAGGTTAATTAATGTAATTTTTTGTAGGTTCCCGCTAAGAAACTTTGCTTCGATATTTCCATAAGTAAGTAAGGGATAATGTGATTAAAAATAATACTTTACAGTTCATACAATATAAATTATAAATAACTAGTTATGACGTCTTAATTAAGTATATCGCCAAGTAGTTTGCATCAATTACAAGTTAATTAGGGTTAACGTGGAAATAAATAATTGCAATAATGTTGAGTGTTTAACGTGTTTCTTGGCGGTGTTTAAGTCGCAAATGCAGAAAACAATCCTACGATAATTACAATTTTTTTAAACAAGTCATTTGATGCGATAGAAAAAAATGATAGGACGAAAAATTAAGTTAATTCTAACATGTTTGCCGCGTGCGGGAATTATCCGCGGTGAAATCAATTACCGCGGAAAGCTCAAGACCTGCGGGAGCTTTTGTCAAAAATTGATTCGGGACGTGACTATTGTTGGGGTAGGGTTGAATTAAAAATAATTAAAATGTGTTGGGAGTTGGTGTCCGGCAATTCCATCGATTCGCGCTTTTATCCTGCGTAGTTTAATCCCGGATTTGTAAAATCCGGATTAGCCGGATTTGCAGCAAAAATAGATCGAATCTGACTGGCGTTATAATGCGTATTTGGTATCGAACTGCAATGTTTTCTTCGGTTTAATAAATTTCTGGTAGATTTTTTTGATATTTAGTAAATGGGGTTAATTATTCAAAATTAATATTACTGCAAGTAATTGATTGATAGGTGTTTTTTGGTACCTGAGCGGGGGTGGTCGGTACCTGCGTGGGGATGTCAGTGAGAGGAGCACCCTTGGCGTTGGCGGCGACCCAGGCTTCAGCGAAAGTCTCCATGGCACTCTGAAAGTCCATCGTCATAGGTTCGGACAATTCATGAAAACACCAAGTTAATTCGCCATGACGTTAGCGTGAATACCGACAACGTGACTGAACGCTCAAAGCCGGTAGCGTTACAGCAACTGCACTATACCACCGTCCGACAGCGACTGAATTCGGAGTTGTGAGTTGCGACGACGGTGCGATCAGAGCATTCTGAGCGGCAACTTCGGGGTAGATCGCGCCACCCCTTGCATGCGCTCACCGCGCAAACACGCTTTATGCCCTTAAAAAACGATCAACTGCACACTTTTTCTTAATGAATATGGCCGGCCCACTAGCCAACCAGATTTGTACGTCTCAATCTTCATCGACGATATTTCTCAATCACCACATATAACACCCCAAAATCGTTTCTGTCTCAAAATCCACCCCGCAACTCCGTCACCTAACTTACCCAAACTGTAACCGCAATCACCTTAACTCACATTTCTCGGTTCCTCAACATTTACAAACAATCATAGCAAATTCTTGTAAAGTTTTAACTATTTAGGCGCCTGCGCTTCCGATCTACAGAGCGTCTCGACGCTCAAATGAATAGATGTGTAGGCGGAGTTTCCACCGTCGGGATAGGCGGTTCTGTTCCAGGCATGTCCCACCACCAACAAAGGGTTCAAGCAAATTATTCATCCCTACAGATTTCCGCATAAAATAAAATAAACGGCTGTTATGTGATGCACACGACGGGTCCCACATGCCGGTGAATTTTCTACTGTCTGGAATGTGAGGACCAAGTCTCCATGTTACGTTATGGTTTTTCTATGATAATTTTATAACTTCCAACTCGTACCGACACACATACAGATACAATCGAGCCAATTTTATCTAATCGCAATTTACATATGCCACGAGCATATTGGAATTGATAACCGCATTCACTTCACCGCTTCAAATTACCCCAGTACCCCATCCTCACATCTTGCCATTACCCCCACAGCAAGACCTATATTCAGCTAACCACCTAACTCATTTTCGCAGAATTACCTGAACTTTCTCACAATCAATTACGTGACCAGCCCAATAACCAGTCTGTAACTTTGATAAATATCTACCTAAAGATTTCCTATAATCATATCTGTAACATTAATTTTAATCAAAACTCCTAATCCACATTAAATAAGAATTAAACAAACAGTGAATCTAAAATATTTATGTTTGTAGTAAAAGCATCCAAATTCGAGCAAACGTATCAATTCTACAAGTCATTTCAATATATACAAAGAAAATTGTAGAATTATTAAGAAAAATTTAATATAAATTGTAACGTATTTTTAAAATCAATCTACTTAAACAACTTAATTGGAATTAATTTGTGTTGTAAAATATAATAAATAGATACAACAATACGAGGGTTAATCGTAAATTTAAATGTTGTGGAATTTAATATTTTTCGGCATTTTTTGCCATTAAGTTTACAAATCGAGATATATCAAGTAAATTGTACGTTGGTTTGGGGATTATTAGTATAAAAGGTGATTTTATTCGAATTAAAATTAATCGCTTTTTACCTGCTTTTAAAATAATTTTATTTAATTTAATTGGTTAGTTCTACAAATAACAGAAAATTGTAGCCAGTTTTTACACCTATTTTAAAAGTATTTTGATATTTTTTCAATTAAAAAGATATTTTCAGTCAATGATTTGCTAGGTTTAACGTTTGCGACAGAAGAAAATTCTCGAACATAAATAAGAGTTTTACGTCGCGTCTCGATTTAAAAAAAACTTTAAGTCCTATATACAATAATGACAAAACGGGAAAAAAATTATTGCGTTACCTTGTACTTTTAAGTTACAGGCAATCGACTTTTCTGAAATCTTTGATTTATTTTGGGAGATCTTTCACCAATTATCTTAGATGTTCATTTTTAGAACCTTTGTTACTTAAAAAAATAGTAAGTTGGTTTTATGTTAAGAAACTAACATGATAATTGACATTAATATCAAATGAGGAGAAAAACGTAATTGTAGAATAATCCAAATTAACTAAAATCAGAACATTTCAGTAAAGTAGGATCAAATTTAATTCTTTGAATGCTAAAATAAGGATTCAAACCATCAAAAATGTTTTTTTTTTAATTTACATTTTTTTCATTAATTATTGCAAAACAATTTTTATTGTTTGCTTACAACTTGTCGTTTTTGTTGAAGAGAAGCCCGTGAACTAGTATTTGCTTTGCAGTGTGATCAAGTCCAAAGCTCGATTCGTTATTTTTCGAAACTTTTAGCAAATATTCTCAGAGTTTCTTCTCAAAAAATAATAGTGACATTACATTATAAAACTGATATGATTGGTGAAGTGATTAAAGTAAAGAAGTGTCAAATTTGATTCTGAAATGCACAGATTTTGAACATTTGTTAACCGATTGTTGTCTATATTTATTTTCGAATTCGTTAAATATTGTAAAATATTATTTATTGTTTATTAGCTCAAATCTTTCCTTTTTGCTAAACTCTTATCTCAGTAACTTAAGAGCTAGTTACGCCTCCTTTTACTGAATAAAACTGAGTTTCTAATTAAACAAATATTGAAGAATAGTTTTTGTTACTTAATAAACCAAAGCTCTAGTTTTTGTTGAAGTTTCATCTAAATATGAGATGAATACTAATTTTTTCTTTAAAAAAATTTAATGTTTACTTATTAAAACTATTAAAAGTACAAAAAACATTGAAATTAATACTTTCACAAATTTTGTCAAATAGAGTTACAATTATCCGACGCAACGAAATAAATTTATTAACATTATTATTTTGACCCAAGTAGGCAATTTTCCACTTTACTAAATAATAAATGAAAATAGAGGTAAAGCAGTAAGTTTATAATTTTTACTTATATCGAGGTAGGACAAGTTACCTAAATATTAAATAAAAATCCTAAATTTGTATTTATGTTAAAATGTGGTCAACTAAAATGTATTCCAGCTCGATGTTTTTGAAAATTCTTCAGCAAATACCCTTAATTTTTGATAGTGTGATTTTAATGACAAAAAGGGTTAATAAAATTATATTATAAGACTAATTTTTATTGGCATTAATTCTAAAATGGCAAACTCTTTAAAAAATAATATCAACCAAACCTTGCAATAATATTACCTCAAATTTAATGCTTAAACATTGATTTTGAAAATATATCGTCATATCTTACTTACAGTTCATTGAATATTAAAAAAATGTTTTTAATGTTTTTCCTCTCCAATCTGCTTAGTAGCATTATATGTGTGATTATCAACCAAATTTACTTAACAAGAATAATTTATAATTTTTAATGTAAAATGGAGCGTTTTACATTTACTTGCACTTGTTTACTTTTTGGACCTCACCAATAAAATTTTGGCAAATTCTCTCTGGATGATGAAAGTTAATTAGAATTTCAATTTCTTGATTTCTGTTACACGAAAAATATAAAAATCTTACAATTTGCTATTATTGTAATTTTTCAAAATTCAGAATATTTCAAAATTGTCTTGCTTATATAAAACTGGACTTTAAAGCAATTTTTTGAAAACTCCAATCAGATTGAGATTTGATAGGAAAGATTTCTTAGTTTTTATTTGTTGTTAAATTATTATTGTGTTTATAATTTAACGTACATAATTTCAAAATAACATTTAAGCAAAAATGTAAATTAATAAAAAACAAATAAATTTCAGTACTTTCTAAAATTGGAAATGAAGTTTCTCGTTTTCATTCTACTAAGAATAAGTAGATTTTTGTTCGCATATAATTTTTAGTGATTTCTAAAATATCAATATCTAGTTAAAAAGTAAACCTTAATAAGTCAATCTTAACACTTAAATTTGAATTGATTTTTAGTTGACCTCAGTTTTATATAAAAACATGTTTACTAATGTTATTTAGTTTTTGAAAAATCTCTCCTAATACCGATACTAAGTATAAAATAAAATAATAAAAAAATTGAAACTTAGCATGTTGTCTTTAGGCTCAATTGATAATTGGGACAAAACTATTAACAATTTGTATTGTTTCTTTGGATGAAAGAATAGTAGTCTTGACTCATTTATTTATTTTAATGCTGTGGATATTATTTGACATAATTTAAGAAATTTCGGAATATCTTTTTTTAATATTTAATGATGAATTGATTTGTGGCAAAACGGTTGATTTTAAAATTGAAGCGTGTGAAATTATTTTTATTTATTTTAAAATTGGATAGAGGCGGACTGAAGAATGTGCGGCCGTCGCCGTAGAGTAAGCGGATTATCCATAGATAGCTTTGAAAGTGAAGAGATTTTACCTGGCTTTAGCTATCCATCAAAGTTAATATAGTGAGCTGATCCCGGGTCTTTTAGTAATCTTACAATAAATTTAAATCACAAAAAACAAAGGCCTAACTAAATATAATGAGTTAGCACCCAGGTGATAAGGATTGCTGCTGTTTATAAAGAGTAGCAAACAGTGGAATTTATACAAAAACAATTACATAACAAAAACGTCATAAAACAATGTTTCAGCTTGGCAGGTAGATCCCAATATCTGAAAATAATTCATTGTCTGCCTCTGCAAATATATTTTCGACTTTTTGAAAACTTTGGGCAACGGATCTGCTAATCTTTTTAAGCAAATATTTGATCGGCTTATAACACAACTTTAAATTCGACTTTAGTGGTTTGAACTGATTCACGATAAGCGACGATTAGCAAAACAACCACTTCAGATTTAGCCTTAATTGATGATGTGCCGTTTGATGTAGCGCCGATAACCGTCCTTAACAGCCTATCGTGATATGACAATCACAGCCATTTTCATACAATACCATAATATATCCAACTGATACCGATGCAGCCCCATGTTCGATTATCTCCCCAAGTGTTATTCTCTCTTTGCACTTTAATCGGCTTCTTTACCACTTACCAACTAATTTCTGATCTCGTACTTAATGTAATACCTCTGTTAACGTGATTGAAAGCGCAAGGGTTCTTAATATCATTTTCAAAACTAATCTAGAGGAATTTCCAAATCAAACTCTCCCAAAGGTCAAATTATAAAAAGGCTTAATTCCGTTGAAATTTTGATCATTTCAAGACAGAGAATTAACAAGAATTTGCCAAAAAAGGAGCTTTCAGCCGCGCGCACTGGTCTTTCTTTACAGCTTTATTGATAACATTTTTGTCGGATCCGCCTTGACATGTCGTAATTGTGACAAAAATCCGCCAATTCAGCAGTGAGACATGATTCTAAGTACCAAGTGTTGAAAAAATAATTAAAATGAGTCTGGAAACGTCGCTACTTTGTGGAAGTTCTTGTGCTTTTATTAAGGGTTTCCCCATATTTTTAATGGCAACTCAAAGCTGGTCTTGATTAAATCGATCTGGGCGCTTTAATATTTCCTTCGTTAAAAAATGCTCTTTGCTCCCTTTATTTCGTATATAAGAGAAGCAGTTAAGTAGGATTATGATCAGCTATGTTATACGATCTCCCTCTTTCATACCCCGACTAAGATAGGACGCAATGAACACTTAATTAACCGAAGTATTTTAATAATTAACGCCAGTCAAATAGGGAGCGAGACTTATTTGTGTTGTAAACAAGTAAATAAAAGCGTTTTTTAAATAAACAATATTTATTGTCTTATCGTTGCAGTTAATTAATTTAACACCACAACAGTTTTGAATAGTACAGAAAGCTATAAAATGCATATAAATAATTTTGGTTTTTGGCTTTTCGTAGCGTTGACTAAAACTTATGATATGAAATACTTGAAGGTGATTAAAGCTAATCGTAAAGTCTTGTTAGAATTTTATCTGTCTTTGAATTAATCAGTCTATCTAGAAATCCGTATTTCGATAAGAATTTTAAGAAGATTAAACAAAAACAGGCACTCACCAGACGCATTTGACACACGTCAATATTGCTAATAGACGGGAAATGAGGAGTGATATGGTAAAGTCCCTTTTATCACGGCCGTATCAATAGCTCGCGGAAGTTCGAGAAGCAAGAGGTATACTCGTAGTTCCTAACTGGCCTTTGCTGTTCCGTCGCCGAATATCGAAGACACAACCCTTCTTAAAATCCATTAGCCTTCAATAATAATGTCCGAAGTCTCACAAAGAGCGATTCAGACCGTCTAAGAGCCGTAGCGAGACTTATTATCGTTATATGCTATGCAACAATTAGCTGGGTGGGCTAAGTATATTACTCACTACTTACCTAAAGGCTTTAAACTCCAGAATTCAATTTACTCATTTGTTGTGCGTGCCAGGGCCGGCACACAAACTTTTTACTATTCCCAGTCCACTTAAAACATTTTACGAAACAGGGAGCCGCAAAAGCTCTATTAAAAGCCTTGCGCAAAAGTACCCATAATTCGTATGCCAGACATTGAAATTGTAATTAATTTAGTAGGGGTAAATCAATTGAGGGTTTGACAATGTTCATAAAAAAGTGCTATTAGAAAAATCAAGAGTACTTTTAGAATTTTAATTTTCATAAATCCAATGACAACTAAGATAAATCTTGAGGAAAAGTATTCTGATCTAATCTCCCCTCCGAATGAGTTGCTTCAACCACTCTGCTATATTGTACAGAATTAAAAAAACAATAATTTATAAAATGACAACTAAAATCTGCAAATTTTGAATTATTTTTAATTTTAAAAAATTTATGTTAAATTCTTTTACATTTTTCTAAATGCTACTAGATCAAATAACATTCTTGGATAATCTCTTGTCAGTTAATAAAGCAAAAACTAAATAAAAAACTAATATTTACACAATTTGTCGAGTACAAAGTTTTAATAATTAAACTGTTCATTAACATTGAGACTTTTTTATTGGAAGAAAAATAACTGAGTAATATTGAAATTAACGAAAATAATTAAATCAAGAAAATTGCAATAGGTTCTGTTTCAAAATTTTAATGTAAATTTGACACTTAATTTACTTTGACAACTTATTTTAATTTTGTGTGCATAACTTATTTTATTTTTAAAATTTAAACTTTTGACTTAAAGCTTGAGTTAATTATTTTGTTTTTTTAATTAATATATTTTTGCAATTGTTGTTTTATTTATTTTCAAAAAAGTAAATTCTCTTTTTTGTAATGAAACCAAAGTGGGGTATGTGGTTTTTTTAGACGACTAGTTAGCCACCACTGATGCATATATGGTTGTATATCTTGAAAGTTTTTGTTACTTAAATATTCGACTGATATGACTACTTAGAAATAATTAATTATAAAGTTCAGTAAAGTTTCTCCTACTCAAATCTTTTCTTACTCAACGAGATTGATATAATTTGTTAAATGACTCCTCTTAGTTAACGTAAGAAAATATCCATAAAATTAGGAAATTGCATACAACTTAAAACGTTACCATTTTTTATTACTGAACACATAATTCAAAGAGTTATAAAAATGTAATAGTTTTGTTAGTAAAAAAAACACTTTTAACCTCATAATTATAAAAAACCAAACTCATTTCTTGATTCCTCCAAGCCTCCATAATTATTGCGATTTCACACATTAAGTACTTGACCTTTTAAAATATTAATTAAAATTTTTTTTTTCACTCAAAAAATATGACAGTCTAAAATGTAATTTCAGTTGAATGATACTCTTTTTTAATGCTTATTAGGTCTCAAGACAAAAATAATGTTTTAAAAATCTGAATTAAATATTAATATGAAGCTAATTTCTACCAAAAAGTTAAGTATTTTTTTTACATATCGTAATATTTAATTAATAGTTTGAATAATTTTCATCTCTGTATCTTTCAAAAAACTCAGTAATTTTCTCAATCAATAAAAATTAAGTTTTAGTTGTACTTGAATGGTACCTCAATAACTACAGAATTTGTTGAAAAAATTACAGCTCTAAACATAAGGAACTAAGGGGTAATATTTTATTCATTTAAATCTCTTAGCTAAAATTTTGCACAATTTATTATTAAATACTTATGCATTTGTGTGTAACAATATATAATAACAAGATAATTATCGCAAAATATTTGCCACCTAAAGACGATTAATACACTGAAAATAGAGACCTATTTTTAGTATTCAACTCCGCAATTTTACACGTATCCACTTTTAGATTTTCCCGGCGCCTTCACCATTTTGGGAGCCAACATTTTAGTAATTCTCTATTTTTATTTTTGCATATATTGATTTAAGAACGTTCTTCACTCGACTTTATTCATTATTGTCCTTATTATTTATTATAGAATCGTTTATAAATAAATAAGCCGCAATTGCTGGAATCACAAAAACTTAATTGGGTAAATAAGTCTCTAAGGATATACAATGTGACTGAGGCAAGGAATATTTTCAAGACATGGCTTACTATGTTTCGGTTGAATAACTTCTTTCAATTCGCTGAAATAACCGATCTACTGTACTTTTATAGCTGATACGGTGCATAATTCGAAAATAATGTCGCAGGCGCGGGTGTTTAGTTTGAGGCATTGTAATTTTGTGTGCGATTGTGGACGGTCGTATCTGCGACCAATAACAATATTTCAAATATTTAGCAGAATGCGGTGGGTGGATTTTGTAGGATCGAATTGATTTGTAGTTTTCAAATGTTATTGCTTCTGTGCGGTTCATGTAAGACGCAGACCCGTAGCTATACTTCCCCAGAGTACACTTATATTAAAGCCATACCGCAATATATTCACATCACAAATAGCTTCTAATTTCGTCATCACATTTTTAAAAATTATATTTTGTTCAAAAGTCTTAATGAGGAAACTCTTAACTTGTATATTAATTATTTCGGTAAAAGCTTTGTTAGGGTCTAGTGAGACCCACGCACCTGCTGGCATAGTAGCTTGATATGGTCAATATCAATTTAAGGTAATTGAATTATGTCGTATTTAAAGGAACGCTGGGATGATGAAAAGCAGCGAAAGGGGTCGTAATATCCGTAAACACACAAACATGTACAAACATCGATTCGCTTCTTTTGGGGACGTAAATCATCAAAATTGCCGATTCCCAAATCCTAACGGTCTATTTACTTAAAACATCATCTACTATAGATAACGTATTTCACTTCATTTACTTCTTGAACCGACTAGCATGGGTACAAACTAATTACAACACATTTGAACCCGGAACCTGGCACAACTTACGATAACCCTAATTATTCAATGTTTTATTTCCTACGGGGGAAATTAAGAAGTCTGCAAAGCTGAAGCTATTTACGTATTAGCATTATATATGGAAATAATCATACAACGGTATTAGTCTTTCTTTCAAATATCCACAGTTTAGTGCCATTATTAAAAATCTAAAGTATCAATTTGTATTTTTTTATATAGATACCACCATTGCCCAGTTAAAAAATATATTAGAACACAGTTTTTGGCCTCCCTTATATTTGAAACTAGATTTTCTTGAAACGTAAAAAAATTAAAATGTGTAAAACTACTGTTATCACTATTACCACAATAGAAGATTTTTTAAGCTACCCGGCCTTGCTCTACTCGATGCCATAATTTTTCAGATGCACTCTAATCTTATTATCTTTTGTAGTCCTACTAGGGAGTTCTATGTTGTACGTGCTTTTTTGTACATTTTAATTTTTTAACCTTTGACATGACATAAATGACTTCAGTCCTTCTTATATCAATATTCAGTTTTTTCAAGCATAACTCTCCATTGCTGTTAAGATTATCGTAAGCCCTTTAAAGCTTTGCCCGTGTAGAGTCATACTTTCTTTCTTTCGGCGGTTCATTTGGACTTCTATATTATTTAAGGCGATTCCTACTGACATCACAATTTTCAGTTTTTCAAGATCTTTACTGATAAGTAAAGTTGTTAGCAAATTTAAAACAATTTAGGAGTTTCCCCTCTATGTCTACTACTCTTGCTTCCCAGTTTAATTGTTTAAATACTTTTTCTAGTAATCGTCATATAATTCAATGTTTCTTGTTGCGGTCTCATAATGTTTTCTATCAATGTACAATCGTTCAAACATTGACCACAGTTCAATTGTGTAAAATGCCTTTGGAAGTTAATAAAAGCTAAGACTCTTATATTCCTCATATTTTTCTATTAATTGTCGCCTAATTTGTGGGTCAATTACGCCGAAGCTTCTCTAAATCTCGCTTGCTTTGAAATGGTAGAAGTCTAGTTTATTAGTTAAGCGATTGGTAAAAAATTGTTAAAAGTGTATTTAAAATAAGTAACGCGGTTAAGTTTTCAATTTTCGTATTATCACCTTTCTTGTGTAGTATTTTAGTATTTTTCTAGCTTTTAGGTAGTTGACTTTATATACACGTAAACATGCAAAATTGCAGAAATGGCAAAGTTATAACATGTTACATTAACATAATTTCCCCTTTTAATTAAGTGAAATTACATTGTTGGAAAAATTCCCGTATCTCCTTTGTAATTTTTGTTATTACTGGAGATAATTTAATATTAGGGTGATGCGGGGGTGCTGTTGCAGTGGTGATGTCATCCAGGAAATGCAAGAGTTCATTAGTCGGTTGGATTTACCGCCACGACTTCGGTCATTGCATCGGCTCGACTGTCGTAATTTATGGCATTTGCTCTTTGACTCTTAGCTTTTATTCCGGCTTTATTTTAAGCTATTCCGAAGCTTAAAACTTTAATGTATACGAGAAATAACCCCGAGATAGAAGAAAGAGAAAGTAATTTCTTAAAATTCATTTATTTTGCGGTCGTAAGATTTAGGCTCGACTCCGGGGATTAAAATGTCGTTTTCATTGTGACAGCTTTAGTGCTTTCTAATATTCCCCCGTAAATAACCCAAAAAGAAAACGTGATGATAGAGTCTACTTAACCGGCAATTGTTATGCAAAACGAGCGCGGGCCCAAATCACCACCTGTTCAGCGAGGAGCCTTTATCGTTCATCCTCATCAAGCGACTTCGTCCTCCAGTCCGACAGAGTAAAGCCAATCTTTTGTATTTGCTCTATTTTCAAGCACACTGCCAGCATTAGTGGTGTCGTGGCCTGGAAAGAATAGCCATCTAAAAGGTTTTAATACCGTATTTAGAATAATTGCTGCCATATTTAAGTCCGCCGTCTCAGAATAAAGACTTGAGCCATGCCAGAGAGCCACCCGGCTTCAGCCAGATATTTCATACGCGCGATTTAATAAATTACAGCACCCGGTCAACCCCAACAAACCCACCACTCATTGGAGTTCGTGTCTTGCAGCTCAACAAATCCCCCTTAAATATCCAAAAAGTTTATGCAAGAATTATCAAATTATTGCAACGAACGTCAGGTATTGGTGAAAAGAAGCTTGATGTTGGTTCAGGGGTAAAACGCTTTGTCGTTCTCTGGGTACGTCTCAGGGATGTCGCGCATTGCGGGCTCGGATTAGGCGTAATGAGGAGGAAAAGCAACAGGAAGGAAGAACCGAAACAGAAATAAGAGGATAAAGGACACGATAAATATTTATTATTTGTATAATTGTGGCTAGATGAAGTTGATGGATAGCGGTGCAAGGTTCTTCGCGGTTCGGCCCTGATCTGCATCCGATAATCCGCTTGCGGCAACCGTTTGAACCGCGTCTAAGATGTACAGCGACACGCGTCGGGTTAAGATCGAATCTCGAGACAAGGTATGATCATGCTAATGCTTTTGCTATGCTTCGGCACCGCAAGGGAGCGAGAATTAATTCGGCTCAGCGCTGTATTATGTCTAATATGCGAAAACACATTTGGCTAATTCCAGAAAGACATGTAGCTCACCGCTCAGCGCGGGTTAATAACGCTGCAGACGCAGAGAAATTAAAATCGTCCTACCTTAGAAACTAGCAAGTCCAAAGATGATCCTTACCCCAACTCCTCCATATTTCACACTTTTCTTCCAATTTTTTTTTCTTAAAAAACCAAATTCGAATCATTAGCACTTCATCTACAATTGTAATTAATTTCCAGAGAAACGTTTCTTTGCAACTTAAGTCAAACCTCTAAATAATTTTGTTTTATTTCTAATAATCATATAGTAATTATTATTAGTGTTAATTTTTTCATATACCTAAAGAATTGAACCAATAATCTTTAGGAATTTAATAATAATAACGTAACGAATTTTAGCGTTCCTAATTATTTTTAAGATTTTACAGCAACTGGTTTACAATACCATAATGGAACAAATTTGTTTCTTTTAAGAACATTTAAGAAAACTTTGAAATCTATTTTCTTTTAAGAAATTGATCCGCTTTGAAATTGACAACAGTACGAATGGAACAAGTTTCATAAAGGAAAATATAATTTTAATTTAACTTTTAGAGTTTTAAAAAGTAGAAGAATCAGTTGAAAATAGGTCAAGGTTTTTAAGGAAAATATAATAAAGGAAAGATGGCAACCTCAAAATGAAAACTTTATTAAAATCACCTGGATCGCTTCTTCTTAGTTCTCTAATAATATTCAAACAAGGAAAATGAATCGAAACTGCCATCCCAGAATACCAGTTCTGATCAAGCAGTCGTAATGCCTGGTTGATTTGCTTGTATGATGTAGCGGGGTAGGTTAATTTCGTTAATAAAGTCCTATATAGCATAAACTAATATTTACTTTACTAGAGTTAGTTCGCAAACATACATAGCCGCTGCGGAAGGTAAATTACAAAATTTCCACTCGAGAGGAATAAAAATATTCCTTGTTGAGCATCAAAGCTACATTGGATCTATATCCAATCATGTGGCAGCCACTTTAGTAATTGACTGCATCCTTTATAAATGCCGCGAAAATAAGGGGACAGGGCGGCGGTGTCGGTGGTGGTCGTTTAATCTTGCAGGAAATACGATTAAACGGATCTTTGACCAGCGCAAGCGGGAAGCTAGACCAAACTTGTTAAGTTATATTTATTTCTAAACTATAATAAATCTCAAGTTTTTACTAGAAACAAGAATTGAGTTTCATTATTTTATATAAATGTTATTGATTGTTAATTATCTTAGTCGTGTTTGATTTGAAAGTAAGAATAGCGTCTTGTCATGTGCGCCTTTAATGTGCTAATTAAAATTGATGGGATTATCTGTTGGAGGAGCGGCGTCCTTGATGGGGTTTGAAGCTCTTTGCTTTGAGTATGAAGGGAGAAACTTGGTACAGTTGTTGGACAATGTGGGGAATATTTATCTTGATAATTAGTAAGCCGTTAAATTGAAGCTTACTCTTTTTATGCTTTGGTCGTCGTAAGCTGCGGAATCAGGGGGTGTTTCTAAATGTTCTGGAAAAGATCAAATAGGTAATTATTTATTATTAAAACGTATCGCAGGATTAGGGCTTCTTTTTAGGTATCAATATATTTTTTAAGGAAGGAAATCGGATTGTACATAACGTGCAGTGAACTGAAATGTTCGCAATTAGTTCTTTGAAAGAATTTCCGTTTACGTTCTTTTGCACTCGGCGACGGGGATTTTTCTGATTCATCGGCAAATCATTAGTAAAGTTGATCAGTGATTATTTCAATCACTTTGAAGTTGTAAAGAAGGTATTAATGGTGCGATGGGACACGAATGAGTGGTCGATCTATTCGCTATCGTTTCTTGTTATAATAGATGGATCGATCGACTAATTCGCTTTTGTTCCGGAAATATTAGATGTTAATGGTTCCAAAGTAAGGGTAAGAGGAGCTCCTTTATGCGGCATGTCTAACTATCGTATTAAGGAAATTCGCGTGGTAGCAATTAAATAATCCCTTCAAAGCGCCAGGCGAATGAATATACCTTGGGGAATCGTACGGTTAGAAGTGGAAGCGTACGCTGAGGACGGACGATGGCGAAGACGACGACAATAATATATCAAACATGCAAATTCTTATTGCTTCCAGATAATCTGGATCCGTTCTCATGAAATAAACTGGCCATATATTTTCCCTATCGGAGTCTGTTCGGCGTCATGCGTGCGGTATAGATATCGTTCGTCACTAGACAGATGTTTGATTTAGGTGAAGAAACTTGTGAAAGTTTCGGCAAGCAGCTTTAGTATACTACAATTAAAGCTCAAGTGACCCATTTGTGACGATCGAAAATTTTGTCTGACGCAAATTGTTGCAAGTTGAAATCGTTATCGTGAGTGGATATTGAGATGGGGTCATGATGGAAGTTTGGGGTGGCGGCGACGGCGTCTTCATTTACTTTTCGTAACACTCGTTTTACTCCTTCACCTTTTCTTAACGAACGTGCAATTTTTCATTACGTGCCGGGATCAGGGGGAGGACGTGATCAGATTTCAGGCGGGGCGATTGCGACCGGACAGGGGGTGCCCTAGTCATCATTTAGCCCCTTTCAGCCCATTATAATTTTTAAGCTCCAATCTTTGCCATTATACATTTAGCTTTAGTTGGGAATCGCAATTTTTACCGCGATGGCACGTCTTAGCGGGCTCAGAGCATGGCAAATGCTTAAATCAACACGAAAAATAAGTTATTCAAATTAAAAATGTAATTTCAGCGTGCAACGAAGTTATTACATTTTAATCCTCGACCCCTGATACGGCGTCTAAATGCGAGACTGTTAAAAATATTAAGCAACCGGAACAAATCGACGGCCGCGAACCGGAATGCTTTCTGAATACATTAGGCGATCAACGAAAGAGTTGCCGGATCCGAGTTGGAAGAATTACAGAACCATTATACGAGGATTAAAGCGAAATCACGAGCGCGTCCTCGACGCGTCCTCACCGTCCTTAGCCCCGGCATTGTCTCGGACCGAGTCGTTTGGAAAAACGAATAAATATTCCAGAGATACCGAGATACTTCTGCCATGCCGACTAATTCCGCGCGATGTGCCATAAGACTATTAAAACTCTAAACGCAATGCGAGCCGAGCTTTCATTATTTGTAATCTAACAGGACTTATGGAAAAAGTTTCCATTTATTTTTAATTCCTTATATTCCACCCTTTTATTGAAAGACTAAGAATACGCCTTACCTTAGACCCTGCGTAAACTTCGATACAACGAATTTATATCTTTTTAAGTGCACAACACTGCGCAAATTTAAAACGACCAAATTACTTGGTTTGCCTCGATTCGAAAGAAATCCACGGATTTTCCTACGCAATTTTAAACGTCCCACAAATCACCCCCGCCTCCATCCGGCCATCAAATTAAAACGCAGCTTCTACCGCATTTGCAACGACACACACGTGCACAAAAAGCTTTCTTAGTCATCAAAGCTTCCAACCGAACAGTCACAACTCAACTACACATATTTTACCATAATAACGATTCACTTCTGAGATCAATTATGTAAAGATTTTCTCGATTCGTCGTTGATATGTGAAAAGATCAAAAGCAGCTTTTATCCGACTAAATGATACAACTACATTTTATTCCTAACTTATCTCAAACGAAAAACCAAATAATTCCACTCCAACAATAATTCGAAAATTATGTTATACCAAAGAAAGAGTTTTGTCTTTTTGAGTGATTTTAGTAAATCTCTCGATTTGAATTTAATTAAAGTCTGATTTATTGCGAAAATATTCTAATTGGTTCATAAGCTCGATTAAGATTTGGCTTGTGTTGGTGGCGCGTTTAATTAAACAGTTCTCGGCTAGTATAATTTGTGAATGTGTGTTGGACCCCATTAAAGTTACTACCACACACAAACAAAATGTTGAAAATAATTGAATAATGGAAGTAACATTTCTTACGTCTCTATGATTGACCACAATAGATCCTAAACTAGCGAACTACTTATTGCGTTAGCGTGTTGAAATTGTGTTAACATTCAGGCGTTCTGTACTCAATGAAAACATATAGCGACAATAACAAAAATATGAGGTAAGCAAATTTTATCTTTATAGTGAAGATAATAAGTTTACATCTAAATCAAAATTGTCGCAAATTTTGCTCAAATTAAATATTTGTTTAAAACGTCAGTAGATACGCAGCTTTTCTTTCATTTCATCATGATAATTTAATTAGTTTTGTTTTTATTATTGTAGATATCACTTATTTACCCTTAAATAATAATAGCGGATCGAGTAATGTGACAAAAACCAGTTTTTAAGAACTTTTAGTGGTTAACAATGGAAACCAATCACGTGGTTAACGATCTCAAAAAGAACCAGGAGATGGAGGTTGAAAAAATACTTCCTAAGAAAATTGGATTTACTTTAACAGACGACACGACTTGTGGCATATGGTTTTTAAAGGGGGCCTGCATTCAAAGACTTGCCAATAAAAAAGCGTACGTGTTTCTTTATGGATTACTAGGTTGCGTATTTTCGGCAGCTTACGCTTATTTTAATGGTACCATCACAACATTGGAAAAACGATTTAAAATACCCAGCAGAACAACAGGTTAGTTCAAAAATTTTTTCATAAACGGGAAACTATTGTTTCAAATTGTTACGGATATAAACAAAATTACTTCAACAGACGCGACTTAAATATATAACAATAAGTTGAAGATAATGCGCTATCAAAACAAATATGCAGAATTTGTTTGATTTGTGTGTCTCCACACAACTTCAACCATATTTTATTCTTCCGGAAACCACGGTCGCCTTCATCAAATAAACAAACTTTGAACCAACTAACTCGTAGCGTAATATAATTTTAAATAAAATTAATGAATTGTTTTGCAGGCATAATTACTGTAGGAAATGACTTAAGTCAGTTGTTTGTGTCAGTGATTCTGAGTTACTATGCAGGACGCGGACATAGACCTCGTTGGATGGCTTTAGGGATGTACACAGTGGTATTTTTCTGTCTCTTGACAGCTTTACCACATTTCCTCTATGGAGCTGGTTTTGACGCATTATCACTTACCGTAGAACATAGAACTAACGGAAATTCTACAATTGAACCCCTCGAACGTGAGCGGAGGAAGGCGTTATGTCATCACAGAAATTCTACAGCATCTGAGTGCGAAATAGAGGGAGGGAATTATTCTCCTCAATTAATTCTATTTACCGCACAATTTATATCTGGAATTGGAGGATCCCTCTACTATACACTCGGTGTTTCTTATATGGACGACAATATTAAGAAGTCTAAAACTCCGGCATTATTCAGTAAGAGAGGCACTAAAATAACTAATTGCAACAGCCATAAACTCACCTTAGAAACTTGAAACTGTCCTCGCATTACTACAGTTTCATCCAGTAATAAATTTAGATTATTTAACTAAAATTTTACGAGCAAAAACTTAATTAATTATTAATACTGTTACAGGTTTTTCGTACTTCATCCGGATGCTAGGCCCAGCTATTGGTTACGGTCTAGCTTCTATTTGTCTAAAATTGTACATTTCCCCAACATTAACTCCTACAATAGACAATAACGACCCCAGATGGTTGGGAGCTTGGTGGTTAGGTTGGATAATTTTAGGTTTTGTTTTATTCGTATTTGCTTCATTACTGGCGTTATTTCCAAAAACTCTACCAAGAGCCGCTGTAAGGAAAGAATTATTGAAGAAACAAATTTCTAAACCATCCAAAAAATGCGAACCTGAACCTGAACTACCAACTTCTTTTAAAGGTAACGTAATTTGACCAAATTTTTGTTTAAATCAACTTTATTTTAGACATGGTAAAAACTTTTAAGAGATTAATTTTAAATCCGACGTTAATGTTGAATAATTTCGCTGCGATTTTCTATTTTCTCGGCTACATGCCTTATTGGATATTCTTACCAAAGTACATAGAGACACAATACCGTCAATCAGCTTCTGCATCTAGCTTGATAACAGGAAGTGCTGGTCTTGTATTTTCTGCAATCGGAATTCTATTGTCGGGACTAATTATTTCCAAATATAAGCCACGCGCACGATATTTAGCGGCTTGGAACGTAATTGTTGGAGCGATTTCAGTGCTTGGCATTGTTTCATATGCTTATTTGGGATGTGCTGAAAATGACAACAGAGCACCTTTATTACCAAATGGAGAGTAAGTAAGGAGCGCAATTACTTGTTTTAACCTGATACCATCATCGTGAACTAATTTAAGTATTTTTAGGTTGAATCCAATCACTGAATGTAATTCAGATTGTTCCTGCGACTACGTTAAATATAATCCAGTTTGTTCACAAGATGGCAGGACAACTTTTATATCAGCTTGCCACGCCGGTTGTAAACATTCCAAGAAAATAAATGACGTTGATATATTTTCAGACTGCTCTTGTATACCGTCAAACAACACCCTGTATTTCGAAAGACTCATAAACGTGAACTCTTCCGACTTGCACGCTTTTACAGAAGATTCTTTATTGCAAGAGGGAGGTTTTGCAAGTCACGGAAACTGCTCAGTAGATTGCTTATCCGAATTTTACATCTTTTTGATTGTTGTTTGTTTGTTGAAATTTAGTGGAGCTACAGGACGGGCTTCAAATTTCTTAGTAACAGTCAGGTATTTTATTTAAAATTAAAATTAACAATATCCACGTTTAATTGAATGAAAACTAAAAATCTAACTATTTAATGAATGAATTAATAAATAATAATTATGAAATTTTGCAGATGCGTGGAAGAAAAGGATAAACCGGTGGCAATGGGTTTCGGTTTGATGCTAATGAGCCTTTGTGCTTTCGTTCCTTCTCCCATCCTCTTCGGAATAATCTTAGGTGAAACAAATAATAGAGAGCGATATTGGTTCGGTGTCACTTTAAGAATTCTTTCCAGATAAAGCTTGTCTGGTGTGGGGAAAGACTTGCACAGGAAATGGAAACTGTTGGTTATATAATGGAAAAACCCTAAGATACACAATGAATTTCACAGCGGCGACGTTTGTGCTGATTGGAACTCTGTTCGATGCCGGCGTCTGGTTTTTTGTTAAAGGATTAAAAATATTTGACGAAGAAATCGAATTTGAACTCGAAGATCTTGCTAACTAAAAACCAACGTGATGTTTCCAGTTGTAAATAAATATTTTAACGTATATTTATAATCGCCTCCTATTGAGCGTTTCAATACCTAACGAACCAACAGAGTCATGGTCATCCCCAACATTTTCCAATTCAATTAACGAATCTCTTGAGAGCGAATTAGCAGAATTATATCTCCTACTGTTACCTAAACTCAAATCGAGTTCTTCTTCATTCCTTTCTCTTTCGTCAGTTTCGTCTCTCATTAATCCTCGATTTTCGTTAATTTCATTAGTTTCAGGAGAAATTTCTACCATTTCTTGCTCAAATTCTTCTAATTCAGCAGCCTCGTATTTAAATCGAATTAAAAACAAAACTACTATTGCCAGAATTGAAGAAATACTCATCAAAACTATTGTGCTAATTGATATAAAAAAGCCAAAATTGTCTGAATAGAAACTACAACTACCCTTGCTTCGAAATTTACAAAAATTATCTAAAAATTAAGAAGTTAATATCCAGTAATAATTCTTAAGTCAACAATTACCTGCGATAGCTTCATAACTAAATTTTACGGGAACGTAAGGAATTATTCCGAGAAAAGTAGATTCAAGTCCTAGAGCGAAAGCTTTGTCCTTGGTCAGAACACATCTCATGTTAATTACCAAATTTGTAACGAAAATAGTTGCAAGAAGAGCTGAAGTTATCACACTATTTGCTTGAGAGAGGGTCCAAAAGAGATCACATTTGTTAGAGTTGCAAGAACCTTCACTACCTTCGTAATTTCCTTTTTCATATACTCTACCACCACAAGTGCAATTTTGATAAATCTGAAATTATTTTAAAAATTGATTGTTTTTTTGGCAGTTAAAATACCTTATTGGAGTTGATTTCTTTAAAAGTTGAACATCCAGCGATGCAAGGTGAAAAGTATGTTTTGTTATTAATGCAAATTGGTTGAAACTCAGTCATCGAACAGTTACTACAGTGAGAACTACAATACGAAGTGGATAGTGTTCCGGAATATTCATTAGTCAGCTTTTGGTCGCATTTGAGGAAAGCGCTACTAGCAAAAAACAATATGACTAAAATCGACACTATAATGTTGTATTTAATCAAAGATTTTGCTTGTGGTTTCGATTTTGCAATAACCATTCCAGTTGCAATCATAGAAATGGCAATTAAAGGTTGCTTCAATAAATCTGCAGCTAATTGTATTAAAGACGAATCCTTCTTATATGATATAAGGAAGCGAGATTGGTTAAAATTTTTTTCGAAAATGTCGAAATTGATGATTGCTGATTGCATGAAAACAACGCAAAGAATGTTGAACATTAAAACTTTGTTTTTAAGCAATCTCCAAAGAGTTTTAAGAAAACCTGGAATAGAAAACTTAATTACAATTTTAAATAAATCAAAAATTACCATCAAAAATTTCTTTCTTTCTCATTACTTGATGTCCTGAAGCAATATCAACAATTGAAGCGGATATTTGCTGCATAACAATTAAAGGAAGATTTTTTGGAAACATTGCTATGAAAGTGCCAGCAAGAAAAGTTATAACAGATGCGGTTATCCAAACTAAAATCTTTAAATTAATTATAGCAACAATTGGCACGTTGTTTAGTACCTGGTGTAACAAAAACTTTTTCTTTCCCGAAATAGAGGGGAAATCCTGCCATATATATTCCAACTTGTTTTCCTAACTCTTTAGCAGCTAAAGCAATTCCTGCAAAGAATTAAAAAGTATTAGTTAAAATATTGCGTGCATTCTAAAACAATTACCAATACAAGCCGGACTATGTTTTCTAGCAGAATTATCATCCAAGTAAGTAATTCCATGTGACAGGAAAGAAATTGAAGCAGCTGCGTAAAAAATTTGAAATAATCCCAAAATTGATATTGCAATATAGTTGATTTCTTCTTCGTCGAGCAAAATCGGTTTCACCAAACAAAGGTTATCGTCTGAAATGTAGGTTGTAACAAATCAAAAATTGCTATGTGTAATCGTCTTACCTGGTATAGTTTCATTTCTGGAATTTCGTCGGTAAACTTCAGGTACTATTAAAACTAGGCAATTAATTGAATGAAAAATTGTTAAACCTCCGATCCAAGAAACTCGATGAATTCTATTGCCCCAATAGGAAACTGCTAATGCCAATAATCCAACGAAAAACTCGTTTGTGTAAATTATCCAGTCTGTAATAGCTGCGCTATAAATTTAGTTATTATTAATTGCAGGACTTACCGATATTTTCTTTATCAATATTGTAATGTTTAGCCCATATTTGCGAAGTTCCACGAAAATAAGAAAGAGTGAGACCATGTACGAAAGCAACTAAAGATAAAAACACAACAAACACTTTCAATTTAGCAAACTTTTCTAGGTCTATAATTTTGTTTAAACATGGCAGGTTAGATAATCCGCAATCTATAGGGTTGTTGTCTAAAATATTTGCGGGGGCAGAAAACTCTCTCCCTTCAAACGAAGCGGTTCTGAGTAGTTCACTGGGATGAACCATTGTTGAAGTGTTAAATACTAATGAAAATTTTTACTCGTTGCTTTATCTTCAGTGATAAACTAGATATCACTATCTATGTGTATCTAATGTGATAAGTATGAGCTACTTCGTTATTTCTAATTTTAGCGGAATTAAGTGAGTCTTTTTCGGATCCGTGACTTAATGTTTACTTTTTCGGATAACCCCTAAGTGGAAATGAAATCAACGAAATCCTTTTATCTCTAATTCTATCCTATCATAGGGTGCACCGAGGCTCCCTCAGTAATAGGGGTGCGAGTCTACATTTACAGCTTGGCTTTAGTAAGATAGTGAAAATATACTTTTATTTTTGAAGCTTTTAAACGCAAAAGTTGAAGTTTCTGATGAATTTTGTAGAGAATCTCAGTGCTGTTCAAAGGGACTGGCTTTTAACCTCAAAAGGAAGTAGTCAAGGCGAAAGAGTTACATTATAATCACTCGAGAGATAGGTCTTTCGATATACCGTGATTGAAGGGTTAATTTTATTAGGAAAACTCAATTTGCGAGATCTATCAAGTCTTTTATTTGCGAATTCTCTCCTGCTTTGAAGTGATTATTAAAAATAAGTTGCGCTGATGCAAGTATTCGCTCATAAATATGATGTAACAAAATGGTATTTATCGAAAAATTTAAGACACTATTCAAAATTAAATACAAAGTTATAGAAAAAATAAAACATAAATACATAGAAAATTTTATTCTCAGATCCGACATAACTGAAACAATTATTGTCTATTTCTTGCTAAGTTTTACTTTCAAATTACTTTATTTAACGTTATAAGTGTCACTAAATAATTTATCGCTTCTTTAAATTAAATTGAAGCGACTACTGCCAATACAAATAATCAGAGACTATGGAATAATTAAAAGACTAAAAGTTTACAAAACATTGTGTTTTTCTACATAAATTTTCCAAAATTCCTTCAAAATACTTGAATTTAATGAGTGAGTTATTGTTAACAATTCGAATCTGAAACACCATTATTAAGTAGCGGTATAAATGAAATAGTTGTATTTTTTATTTATAAACAATAGTAATGCAGCGACTCAATTTTACAATTTTTATAGAAATCTAAAATAGAACAAATACGTGTGTAAGGAATCGATATTGAAGTTGAGAAGCTCGATATCAGATGGCGCTGGCAGTATTAACCTTTACTACAAATTTCAACCATGAGCTTTGGCAATTTTTCAACTTTGACTCAGTTTTTCTGTCTTCAAAATGTTTCGATTAGCACTATTCAAGTTGTCAAAAATTTACTACTTTAAGGTTTGATAATTAAGGGTCACAGAAATTGTTGATCTCCACCATATAAAGATAACTTTTCAATTTTTACAAATTCTGCAGCTTTCATTTCATCAATTAATTTATGCAAATTATCAAAAATTTGATTTTTATAATCAGTGCTGCAACAATTATTGTTTAATTAACAAACTAATTTTTTATAATTTAATTATTTTATTTAGAACTACAAAAGTTGAACTATAAACATTGAAATTGCTTTGAAATACCAACAATCAATTTTCAAATAATTTTATAAATATTACGATTCAATTAATAATTAAAAACAACAATTATTATTTGTGAATTTTGTGATCAAAGACTAATATCATTGTTTATAGATATTATAATAAATATCTATAAACAATGCTAATATCGAATCAATAATATTGAGCCGTAGGTGGCAGCACCATCCGATTAATTTGAGCTTTTACCGCCGCAGTTATAAAGCTCACTGTTAGATGGCGATAACTCTTTGCAATCCGCTACGATTTCTAATTTCATCAAATGAAGATAAATTTTAAAAAATATGAGGGTATTGAGAAAATTACCCGCATATATTTGTTACTTTCCTTTTGCTGGTTATGAGAAATATTAGTTCCATTGCGGATTTTGACGATGAAAGATGTTACTTTTCCGCAATCGCGATTAAATTCAACATCAATTCCCTTAAGTTCTAGAGGTAAGAATTTTTCTTTTACAATTTACAACGTTAATATAAATAATTTTGGCATTAACGTTATTAATTTTTTAAAATTCTATTTTTGTAAATTTTATAGTGCTAACGTCAAAACTGGCAGCACCAATGGCTTTGAATCAGCCCCGAACTTTTGGTCCTTTTCTAGGATTTCTATTTGCAAATTTCTTAGCGAGAGTAGTGCAAGCAAAATTTGATCCTTATTCTCCTTATAATTTTGCCCACGCTTCTTCTCCTTGGTTACCCTACAATAAACCTGAAAATTTACATCATTTTGATCATTATCCTCATCATGAGCATTATCATCATCACGATTTTGCTCCTGACTATGATCATTATCCTCAATGGCAACCAATTGAAAATCCATATACTTACGGTTCGTCTTCGCTAAACACGTATCCAACTTTAACTACGAAATCACCTTATAATAACGAAATACATCAGCATGAAGAAATTATTGATTTACAACCACCAAGTGCTGATTACAGCGATACTTATGCTGAAGCAAGTAATGGAGTTACTACTACTATTGAAAGTCCAACAAGTATTGTTGAACCAGTAGCAGCAGGTTCTAATGTTTACAATAGGAGACGATCTCCCTCTAGAAAAAGAACAACACCTAAACCAAAACGTCCCCAAAAACGTAGACGTACAACAACACCACCTCCAGAATATTACGATAGCTATGAAGATTATAGTTCAAGCCGTTTTGATTCTTCAGAAAGTTATGAATATAACGATAACTATTCTTTTGAACGCACAACAAAACCTTACAACAGAGTACGACCAACTAAAACGAAAACTAAGAAGAGAAAAGTTACTGAATCTCCAGTTTATGAAGATGAAGCTTTTGAAGGAGCACAAACTGAAATTGTGATTGTAAGACAAAGACAACAAACAACAACAACAACAACTGAAGAACCTAGTACTATGATTACAAATGGTACTACAACCACTGAACCAACAACTACTACCGTTTCAACCACCACAACAAACTCTACTGGTGGTAATTTTTTTTTTTTTTTTAGTTTGATTTTTATAATATTTTTTAGATTATGGTCCTGATAATGGATATGGTCACATTAGTATTACTTATGGGCCGCCTTTCCAAGTTTCGGGTCCTTACGTGGATTGGTATAACGACGATTCAAGTCGTAACGATGTTGTGAGAAAAGTTCACGAGATTGTGGGTTAATTAAAAAGTTTTGTTAATTGGTGAAGGGTTCAATTTATTTTAATAAAGTTATAATTCTAGTTGTATGACTTGTAGTTATGTGAAATGACGGCAGTAAATAACGGACGCGGTATTATCTTTAGAGTTTGGTCTTTGCCAAGAATTGAAATTAATATAGCGTAGAAACCTACGCGGCGATCTTTTAAAAAATTTCAGCAATAACTTAATTTTTTTAACATTTGCGTTATTGCATGTTGTGAAAAAGTTGTTTTCAGGTGTAGACAATTATTTTTGTCAAAGAACGACCCAGTTCTTTTGATATTTTCAAAAGACAATCATTTTATGTTTTATGTCGAAGTTGTTTCTAGGCCAAGCGACTCAAAGCTCGATTCAATTCTTTCAATTTGGAATTAAAAGTTTTCATTTTATGATTCTGCAGACGGCAGCAATAATAAACAAATGCGATAGAGAATGTAGGGTAGATAGGAGATTAGCATTAAATTGTTGGATTGAATTTGTCCTTCATACTATATATTCATAATGTTCACAGTTATCTAGATATTCAATCGAACTCCAACACGAAATGCTAAAAGAAAAAAAATACATACATTGTTTCATGTATCAAACTTTTATTTATTGGTTATTATGAAAACTCTTAATGGCAATTCAGGGCGGTAGTTGATAAAAGTTGATTTTGCTACTTTAAACTTTACGCCAATACATAAATAATGGGAAAAATAATTTTGTAGCTTTTTGGCCAGTTATAGTGGCTTCAACTGTCAGTCAAGCAAAGACCTGCAATTTCGTTAATTGTCTTGGGGTAGGTGTTAAAAAGAGTCCTAATTCCCCCTTAGTTTATGTATTTTTCATGTAACGCGTGTGAAATATAGGGGTCGGAACTGGATTGTTTCCGAAAACTATAGCCTGTTTCCTGACAAGTTATTATCTTTATAGGGGAATTAAAAGACACTTAAACGAGCACGATAGCGGGCGGTTCATTAGCGTCCTTTTCTGGGCAATTGTTGCAAAATTAAAAATTTTGCGATTTTAATTAAGCTCGCGAAGCTAAAGCTTGTCTTGTATTTAATTTTGTTTGCTTTATGGATTTTGTTATCAGCTACAATCGAACTTTAGTACGTTAAACAGTGACAGTGATGAATATACCGGTTGCGCTAATCGATGAAGCTTCAAGAACTTTACAATTTCATTTATGCCGAAGCTCAAATCAAAGTCTCCATCTCGATAAAACTGATGGACGTCCAACAGCTGGATCTATTAACCAACCATGGGCTAACAAAAATAGATTTCGATGCTCTTTTTACAGAGGAGATAATTAGAAACGAGAGAGTACATCTGCCCCCATACACCGACGTCGCGACGCCGCTTGCGCTAAACACAATTCTGACTTCCTCCTTCGACTCAAAATAAAGTCATGAACGTCACGACGCGCCGAAACCGAATTCACGCCACAGTTCCCAGCAGAAGTGACAGAATTTAATTGACAGAATATAAACAATCATTAAACTCGTTGCTTTGTTGAGCGTCAAGGCGACGTCTAATTACTTAAAATTCAACCACAAGCGAACTTTCGTCTTGAAAAGGATTAGAATTTTTATCCATTTTTTGTCTATTTGCTAATATTGTTTCAAAACTAAAAGCTCGAACGTTTGATGTTTTAAATATACTGCCACTAATGGCACTATGAGCAGGAAATAATCGAGAATCAATTTTTTATTATCATGGCTATTGTGTGGCGGGGGTTCAAAACATTTATTTCTAAATCTGTTGGCGGCTGTAATTAATTGTGCGCTGGACGTAAACAGCTGAAGTTTATCTTATAGTTAAAATTCGATTTCATCGTGAGGCTCGAAACGCGCGTGTCAGTCTTTTTTCATCAGCCACAAGCCGAAATAAAAGCTGTGTATAAAAGCTTTCAAGCACGCCACTGTATCATGTGCGAAGCTTAAGGGTTATTGCACTGAAGTGTGAAATACTGAAAGCAAGGCGCGCATAAATATTTCAGGGGCACCTCCTTAATTTACACCTCGGATGATTAGATATGAAGCAATCCGTCTATCAACAAACCTGTACGATATAAGACAGGAAACAAACAAATATAAAACCTGCGTTCTGACACAATAAAAATATCGTTCGAATCGGTACGAGCCACTGTAAAATTTACTGGCCGTATTAGAATACTTGTGGCCTTCTCAAAATAGCTCTTAGACGTTGAAAACTCTCCAAAAGCTCGCGTTCTCTCCACCAAGGCTTGTTAATAACGAAAAAAATTCTTGTTAGCAACAATTTGAACGTTGTTAAACAACGGGATGTTAACGGTAATAACGAGGGATTTATTTGGAAAAATTCAAATTCCATCTTTGGCCGAGGTGGAATAATGCGGTTAATTTGGCGCCTAACGTCTTTTGCCTTATCTACAGATCGTTAATGTCGCTAACACGCATCTTTGAACTAATTTGGCACAAACACAATGTCTTTACAATAAAACAAGTCTAAGTTCTTTTGTGCGAGATCCAATGAAAATAGTGTTTTTCCCAAGTTTTTTTGGATAATGTTTCGATTTATTTAGTTGATGTTTACGTGTCAAAAATTGACATATGACCTGGAATTTAAAAATTCTTCCACGTAATTATTTTTGTTTTGGTTCTATCTATGCAACAAATATTTCGCAATTATCAAAATTGGGGTTAGTTGAAGCGATTAACGCTACTTACCTGAGCGAATTAGCTTTTAGTAAATATTTAATACTGCCGCGCATGCAACATTAATTTATTTTTACATCTATTTGATAAAACGCATGCAAACACATGCATGGTAGAATATCAACTGGCAAAATTGTGGCTGTTTTGAGAATTTCTGAATTATTGATGTTAGAAATAAATAAAACCTCACCCCTATAACAAACAATTAAAGTAATAATAATCAAAACTGTTAGTAAATTATGGCAAGTTAGCGACGATAAAATGAGAATAAATATACCAAGAGTAAGTTCAAAAAATAGCTCATATAGAACATATGTTCTGTACTGGAGGGAGCCCGCCTTTTTTCGAGTCCTGCTAATGATATATGGGGTTTATTTTGAGGCACGTTCAACGTGTTGCTACAAAATTAGATTCCTTTTGTTGATTGAGACTTTTATCAATTACCCATAGTAACACGTTTATGATTATTTTAAAACACTTTAAATCGGGCTCAGCGATTGATGACACCTAATCCGTCATCAAAACCAAACCGGCAATAATTAAACTTACCACACAAACATTTAAAAAAATATAGAAAATCATCTGCCAAATTTACTTTTCGATTCCTGACATTTACAAGTTTTTGGCACTTAATTTTTTAGTAATTTCGCAAAAATTTCCGTTAGGTAGTGATTTACGTTGCAATTAACTGAAGGCCTAAATATTTGAAAATAGGTGTTTGCGTTATTTTGCCCCGACACATCCGAACCGGAAAGGGAATAAGTGGGGGACTAACCCTGAAGGACAATGACGTAACATAATAGTACTTCCCGTTAACAATACCTAGTTTCATAGCAAGTAGAGTACAGGGGATGGCTTCATATCACTGCCGAACATTATTCAGTAATCTATATTTAAATTTCACAATTTCTTTGTCCCTAATGACCATTACTAAACTGCTTTTCCACTCTAGTAAAGTTTTAATGTGTCCTGGTGTTGATTGATTCGCCTTAATGGACTACGGCCATTACGCCCATTAATACGCTTCTTTTTCACGTCTCGCTCAACATAGTAGTTTTTCGAAATCGATCCATCGAAAATTCAGTTCTTAAGAACTTAAATTAAGTAACTTAATTCGAGGGAAGCAATACGGTCGTTAAAAAGTTCATTCAGAAATCAACATGTGCAAGTATGGCTCTCCGGTATCACCAACAAAGGGGAGTCCAGCTGTTGACTAAACTTATCGAACTGAATAAATATTAATACTTGAATAATAATAGCGCAATTGTCTTAACCAGCAAACCATGAACTTACATGCATTTTCAAAAGAAACTAAATGGTCAATAGAAAGAATAACTTTGGTCGTGTCGAAGATAACCGGGGTGTATCTTCAATAAGAAGGGTGCTAGACCAGGTGTGCAAGAGTACTCGCGAAGTGGAACAACGGTATAAAATATGGGGTCCCTCTAACACGCGCAGATGGAGAGTAACGCACCGCACGCGTTCTCCAGGACCGGCTTCACCACGTGGCGTTAAATATTGCAAAAAATAAAATAAAAATTGTTGGGCCATTGCCGACATATGGTGGCGATACCACACGGACTCTAATTGTTTTGAATTTAATATCCCAGAAACGAGTCAGTTGTTTCCACTCTAATCGACAATGTGCAGCTTTAACCGTCATAAAGTCTTAAAATAATTCGGTTCCGTTTCAAAATTTGATTTTATGGCAGGTCATTTACCGAAATTAATATTTTTCTCTTTAATATTTAGAATTAGAAACCAAATATTATCAATCAAATCGAGACTTTTAATAGTTATGTTGAACACTAGACTACAATACTAAAAAAGTAGTTGGATCGATTGGACTATTTCAACATTAAAATTTAATTGTTTCGAGCATTTGCAAATTAATTTATTAAATTTCTTTTTATAGAAAATATGTTTGGAAATATTATTTTATTCTAGAATAATTCTAAGTAATTTAAAGTAAAATCACAGCATCACGATGGTACTAAAATATGTATCTCGAGAATTAGTTAAGTTATAAAATATTGAAATCTCCATTTTTTATTTAATTTATTATTTACAAGAAATAAAATAGTTTGACATCTTTATATGGATAAAAAAACTTGCTGCAATTTAACTGAATATTTTTTAGAATTAATAAATTCTGGTTCAACCATATTGTTTTTATGTAATTTAATATTTTATGTGCCCTATTTCTTTGGTTTGTGTGGTATGTTAATTGAATTTTTGAATTTACTTGAAATTGCCTTAATTTGCGTGGCAGAATGGAGGTGAAGTCTAAAAATAATGTTTGGCATTTCGTGTCAAAATTTACTCTTATGGCAGCTCGAATTAATATTTTTCTTTTTAATTTTTTTATTATTTTTGTTACTGGCAACATATAAATTTAAGAATCAAATAATATTATTTAATAAAAACCCTTAAAAATTGACATGTTGAACACCAGACTACAATATTAAAAGAGAAGTTAGATCAATTGGACCATTTCAAAATTAAAATCTATTTTGATACAATTTCAAATCAATTTATTACAGGCATTTCTTGGTTTGTGTGCTATGTTAATTGAATTTTTGAAATTACTTGAAATTGAATAAATTTGGGTGGCAGAATGGGTGAAGTTATCGTTTTGTTTTTGGGATGAACTCCAAAAATATAATTCGGCATTTTGTTTCAAAATTTTTCCTTATGGCAACTCAAATTAATATTTTTCTTTTTCAATTTTTTATTATTTCAGTTACAGTCAACATATAAAAATAAGAATGAAATAGTATTAAGCAATAAAAACCCTAAAAAATTGACATGTTGAGCACCAGACTACAATACTAAAAAAGTGGTTAGATCAATTTAACAATTTCAAAATTAAAATTTAATTTTATACGATTTTAAATTAACTTATTACACAGACATTTTTCTGTTTTGTGTGGTATGTTAATTGAATTTTTTGGATTTACTTGAGATTGAATAAATTCTGCCATGAGGTGAAGTTATTGTTTTATTTTGGGGATGAACTCTAAAAATATTATTTGGCATTTCGTTTCAAAATTTGTTCTTATAACAGCAGAAATTAATATTTTTCCTTTTTTAATTTTTCATTATTTCTGTTACAGTTAACATATAAAAATAAGAATCAAATAATATTAACCAATAAATACTCTTAAACATTGACATGTTGAGCACCAGACTACAAAACTAAAAAAGTAGTTAGATCAATTGGACTATTTCAAAATTAAAATTTCATTTCATACAATTTCAAATTAATTTATTACAGAAACATTTCTTTGGTTTATGAGATGTGTTAATTGAATTTTTTGGATTTACTTGAGATTGAATAAATTCTGCCAGGAGGTGAAGTTATTGTTTTATTTTGGGGATGAACTCTAAAAATATTATTTGGCATTTCGTTTCAAAATTTGTTCTTATAACAGCTGAAATTAATATTTTTCCTTTTTTAATTTTTCATCATTTCTGTTACAGTCAACATATAAAAATAACAATCAAATAATATTAACCCATAAATACTCTTAAAAATTGACATGTTGAGCACCAGACTACAAAACTAAAAAAATAGTTTGATCAATTGGACTATTTCAAAATTAAAATTTCATTTCATACAATTTCAAATTAATTTATTAGAGACATTTCTTTGGTTTATGAGGTATGTTAATTGAATTTTTGAATTTACTTGTAATTGAATAAATTTGCGGGGTGGAATGGAGATAAAGTTATCGTTTTGTTTTTGGGATGCACTCTAAAAATAATATTTGGCGCTTCGTTTCAAAATTTGTTCTTATGGCAGATCGAATGAATATTTTGCTTTTTCAATTTTTCATTATTTCTGTTACAGTCAACATATAAAAATAAGAATAAAAAAATATTAACCAATAAAAACCCTTAAGAATTGACATGCTGAACACCAGACTACAACAAAATTAGTCAGATCAATTGAACTATTTCAAAATTAAAGTTTTATTTCATACAATTTCAAATTAATTTATTACAGAGACATTTCTTTGGTTTGTGTGGTATGTTAATAAAAATTTTCGATTTACTTGAGATTAAATTAATTTGCGTGGTGGAATGGAGGTAAAGTTATCGTTCTGTTTTTGGGATGCACTCTAAAAATAATATTTGGCACTTCCTTTCAAAATTTGTTCTTATGGCAGCTCGAATTAATATTTTTCCTCTTCAAATTTTCATTATTTCTGTTACAGTCAACATAAAAAAATTAGTATCAAATAATATTAACCAATAAAAACCCTTAAAAATTGGCATTTTGGCACCAGACTACAATATTGAAAAAGTAGTTAGATCAAATGGACTATTTCAAAATCAAAATTTAATTTTATACAATTTCAAATAATATTAACCCATAAAAATTCTTTAAAATTGACATGTTGAGCACCAGACTACAAAACTAAAAAAGTAGTTAGATCAATTGGACTATTTCAAAATTAAAATTGCATTTCATTCAATTTCAAATTAATTTATTTCAGAGAATTTTTTTGGTTTGTGTGGTATGTTAATTAAATTTTTCGATTTACTTGAGATTGAATTAATTTGCATGGTGGAATGGAGGTGAAGTTATCGTTTTGTTTTTGGGATGAACTCTAAAAATAGTATTTGGCGTCGCAAAAATCGGTTCGTTTGTTGAAGCAAACAAAGAGTTGTTTGAAAACGGAGAACTTTATGAATTTTCTGTTTCGTTGATACAAAATTGAAAGCTTAACGTGTCGTCAACAGATGTGATCAAAGTACGGCCCTTATGTTACCTCCCGCAAGATCATTGTAGTTCAGCTGTTGTCGCATGTTTTTATAGAATAGCGAAGGTCGGTTGAACCAATTAAATAAATGTTATGTAGAATAAATTTTTGTATATTGCAGCAAATAGTCGCAACGAAGCTTCAATAATAGGTGCGTCCCCACCACAGTTTGACCAATCCAGGGGGCGCATTTCAGCGCTTAGTTTTATTCGTGTCAGAGCGTTAGTAGTAGTCATATGTGTCGAATATAGAGCGTTGACGGTGCTTATCTGTGAACCCTTAGCTCCCTTTAGTGCGATTCTCATATTAACCGTGTGGGTTAGCAACGGAACATCTACAGCTGCTATCCCGCGAAGCTAAATTTAGTGTTAGCGCGTCTTGCAACCGGCATTGATACCATTACACGTGCTTTCAGTTTGTAATAGTGGTGTGAAAAGCGTCTGCGATAAACTTTATGTGCAAAACGGCCGGACCTGCGTACCTATGCGAGATCGCCGGAGCACCTTTACCAAAGAGTACATAAACAATATCGTGAATCCTTTGGGAAATCGGCCGCAAAGACCCACAGAAAGTCACAACAGCATTTCTCGAAGCACAGAAGAACGCGCGGCAAATTCTGAGCCCGCTGAAGACCAGAATTCAAAAATGCTAATGCCGAGTGCTGGATTAGCAACCGCCAACGAGGCGGATGGGCTCGTTGGTGGGCTCGGGGGGTTGGGGGTCCTGGGCTCCTCCGGGAATACCCCCAACGGCACCACCGGAGTCCAGAATAAAGATACCACGTGGACCAAACTCTTCGTGGGAGGACTTCCTTACCATACCACAGATCAATCATTGAGAGAACATTTCTCCGTTTATGGAGAAATCGAGGAAGCCGTAGTCATCACTGATAGGCAAACTGGCAAAAGCAGAGGATACGGATTTGTAAGTACACCCGAGATCGTCCATATTCAAACCCATTCGATTCGGGGATGGGGTGATTATTCTTGCAGCTGCTCGGCGGCCACCCCTAGAAACAACCCCGAATCTATGAATTAAGAACGCGATTTTATCCACGCGTTCACTAGCCGGAAATCAATTAAATTTCAATCATTAGAACTGTATCATTAAATGTTTATATCTAGCTCCGGATCAGCGTAATTTTAGCCCGGAGCTATTTCCTAAATATCATCATCATATTTGCATCCAAATTTACACAAAAACTCAAATTCAACGAATATTCTCTTTATTTAAAAATAGTTTCAAACGTTTCACACTTTTACTCATACGCCTTCAACGATTTAGTGATTCATTGGTTAATTTACTTAAAATTGTCGAATTGTCCTGTTTGAAATTTCTGTCAATTATTCGGTGAAAGACGAGAGGCACGAAACCTTGTTGACGTTAATAAAAAATTAATTTTCCTGTTACATTGGCATTGAACTGCAACTGACAATAAAATAATTTCACCGACATGTTAATGATTTTATAATTTCATCTTCGTTTAATTCTGAATTAAAGGGTTAGATTGAAATTATTTTGTTTGCGTCACGTTTCGATCGATGATTCGAGTAAAATTTTTCATTAGAAGGAAAGTACTTTTCCGGACAATAATTGATTATTTTCATTTCCAACAAACGTTACATATATCGTGTAATGGTAGTTGTTCGTTGGGGCGATTAGCCCACTTCCTGAACTACGAATCATTATTTTTAAATTTCGTGTTTATGCGTTTATAAATAAATGTCGGTAGGTATTAAGTCCAAATAAACCAGGAAGGTGAATTTGAGGAAAATCGTTACGTCTTTCAACCGAAACTTCAACGTCTCGATTTAATTGCGAATGCTAACACTAACTAACGCTATTTTAATCGATGCCTATTATTAGTTGTATTTAAAATAATATAATAAATATTCTATAAATACTCGCGCTCGTTATTCTGTTTCTTTTTGAAATATTTATTCGAAATTTATCTATTGTTGGAATTATCTCAAAATTAGTGTTGCAAAATTTGTCAAGTTTTAATTGTTTTTAGGTGATTATGGGGGATAAGTCATCTTCTGACCGGGCATGTAAGGACGCTAATCCAATCATTGACGGCCGCAAAGCAAATGTAAATTTGGCAATTCTAGGAGCAAAGCCCCGAGGAAATGTTCAAGCCGGTAAGTAAAATTATAGTTTCGCTAAATTCTATCACGGATCATATCGATACTCAAAATTTTATTTGGTTTTCTTATCAATAAACAAAACTGATGCAATTTTGTTGGTCGACGACCCTAATCTATGAATCATTTCTCAAATATCTATAAGTCTGTTTGTTATTGATAAACTCGCTACTATCATGTGATTTGCGTGCTTTTCGGTAATAGTAAAGTTACCCAGGTGGGTAATGGAAACGCTGATTCTCAACCACCCTCCGGACTTCCTGTGCACCCGGACGTCCGCACATGTTGGACGACCACCGAACCAACAATCCGTTTAGTAATCAACTCGTTGTTCACCAACATATTGACAACGTTTTCCGGACTATTTTCAATTCTCCGGACCCTAAACAAATTAACTCCTCATGCCCGCGATTTTAACCAAATTTTTAATCACTGCCTAATAATTTTTGGAAAATTATCAGGCAGGACAAAAATAATTTTTATTTATTTAACAGTTCTCATATTACTAAACGCTGGAGTTTCACTGTTTGTTTTCTCAGCTGTCTAAATTTGCTGGTCATTTAATGAAATTGCACGATTCGCCTGTTTTAAATGTTCAGTCACACCGAGAGTTAACTAGAGTACCGAAGGACTAAAATTTAATATTGTACGTCCTTGGAGGATGAACAAAAAATTTCAAACATTTTAACGTTAAGTCTTTCTCAGATTTTTTGATCCAATTATACACATTTGTTGGACTTTGCCATACTATACAGAATTAGTCTACAGTGCGCACTTTAAGCAAATGTTTTGCTACTTTGTGTTAAAATACAACCCCAACCCCAAACTGACTGAATCTTTATAGCAAAGTTCAAAATAAACGTCTTGATATAGAGAAAAAAAATCACGTCATTTTGGAAAAAAGTCTCCTTTTTGTAAAAAAATATGTTTTAGTATGGTCTCAAATTAATCATTGACTTTTGACTAACTCTGTATAGTGTAGGTGGTGAATTGACTTGAGCAGCTTTGAGGGCTTTTAGAACGTCGCGGTTGATGCGTGTGCGTCAGTAGGTGCAACAAGTTTTGCGATAGTTCAATGTCGTTATCTTTGCAGGTTTTCCGTTTCCAGGAGTCAGGGCAGGCTATCCGACGCTTCTTCCCAGTCAGTACGGGTAAGTAGCAGATCGACAGAACTGCCAAAGCCGCACGCGAAGTGCACTATTATCAATGTGCATCACCAAGTCTGTCGTAATCAATATTTGATATTTTCTAGCTACTTAGTCACGAAGGCAGTTGGTGATTCGTTATTCCATATGATTTGCAGATTAGAATTTGGCTGACAATGAGACGTATCCCGAACCATCGTTCGTAACGCCTCAAACATACAAATGTAAAGAGTTAGTTCCTTCGATGAGTGTTTGTGAGTGTGCGTGTGGATTTTATTTGATTAGTATTGAGTTCCACTTATTAAACATTAGCTGGAGATCGCGGGCTCGCCGCAGAAGCCCCCAGGTTCCCACAGCGGCGGGACCGCGACCCACACTTGCACGAGTCCGTCTCCCTGTTTGGTCGTGTCCACGTCGCATTGTCCCTTAAGGACGATTTACTCATTCCAACTCAAAAAACCCTCAACAAACTCATTACTATAGTCAAAAACACCGACTCCCAAACCCCCTAATTACAACACTTACTCAACACCAGTTCGAAGCGTTTTCTCAAAATTTTAATACAACACAACTTGCCGTTTTATCAAATCCAAGAAAATTTTCTAAAAATTTCCAAAAATCCTTTTACTTCTTCTGTGCCTTTTTATACAGAGTTAGCAAAAATTGACAAAACTCTTTTTTGAATGTTAGATTATCGTGGTCTTTGTGTAATTGTTTACAATCGGGTGCCTTTTTTCTTGGGGACCCAAAATTTTTTGTAAAATGAATTCTTTGTGTTGTTGGTGAGTTTGGGAGCCGTTGTGGTCTTAAACCTTGTTTTAGCGGCATCGGTTTAGGTTGGAATAGGGGTGAGCGGACCGTGGAGTTAACAAATTGGGCCTAGATGGACATGGCTAAATTACTCGTTAGCATTATAGATGTGGCCCGGGGACACACGGACGGGTGGCGACGGACGCCCATCTTACTGTTTGCTGTGAGGTTTTCGTTTTCTTTTGGGCTGACTATTTTGATGTTCGTTCCTTTTCTGTAACTCACGACTGCAATGTAACACTAACGCGACACTAACAGGATGTCGATGTGCTTGGTTGTCATTAACCTGGGGGGTGTTACAGTGCAGCCGGTGGTGGCGGCGTAGTAGCGAGTGAATTGTGTGCCTGGCTTGCGCGGCGGCGCGATACCACAAGACGGCGGTCTTACTTTACTTAATCTGTAGACGCCATAGATGGACCCATAGAATAATTTGGTCGGAACTACCACCAACTATTCTCTTTACCTACCTCTTTACTCGCATTCTATAATTAACCGTCCTTAGATTTTGCACTTGCACTTATTTGAGTAGATCTGGAGTGCAACACGTTGCTATCAGTTTTAAGCACCTAGCCTGGAGGACGGAAACACCACACCCCCAAAAGCCTCCAATTACCCTTCCAACAAAACTAGACAATTAAAAAAAACAAAGAAGTTTCTCAAAAATCTTACAATTAAATTAATCGTCAAGTCCAATTTCTTTAACGTTTTTTCAAAAAATAAAGCATCGCCACCAAGAGTCATTCCTCTTGGTGATAAAGTTGGGATGGAAACAAATAAAGGTTTGAAGAGCTGATAAGTGTTTTGGAGATGAAAGCGGTTCGAAGATTTGCCAAATTGTGCATGGTGCTCGATTTTGGATCCTTTTGCGTGGTGTGGGGAGAGAGTGCCGTTAAAGGCCGAAACCGGGTGTTGGTGGTATAATTCGCAATGTGTCCTTCGTTATTGGTTTCGAAATGTGGAATTGAAAGTCGGATACGTCTGACGCCAAAGCAAATGCGTCACTTGGCCGTGCCAGTAAATTATGTACCGCCCGAAAATAGCTCGAAAATTAATTACTCGGGATTTGCTCTTCCAGTCGCGGTCTCAGTCTCTTTGACACCGCATTTTAAATATAGATGCAAGTTTTATCACAAGTCGCCTTTATATTTACTAGTTTTAAGCAGCTGCTAAGCATTCTTCGCCCTGACGGCAGTGACATTTGGAACGCGCCCACTCAGCAAAACGTGCCAAAGGATTTCTACGCCACTGCCTCAAAATTTCCAACAATTTTTCCGGGCAAAAAGTCGTCTCGCCACTTCTATTGATAATTTCTGGAAAGTTGAACGAGTGGCGGATTTAGTCGAAGGCGGGTTGGAGGCGGATAACACATTTCTATTGGATAATCTCGTTCTAGCTTCGCACAAATCCGGACTTACTTGCTAACTAATGACGTTTGCGCGCCTGCCACCGAGTCCGGACTCCGGATTCCGGGGGCGATATTGACCAGCAAGTTCTACCCATACGCGATCTTTTCTTCCATACGATCTCCACCATTTGTGCATATTACTCTTCACACACATTCCTCCACCAGGACTTGACCCTCCTATTATTCAACAATCGCTTCATTCAAACCACAACACTTTCAATTCCCTCACCAAAACAAAACTGACCGATTTAAACAGGAAAACACGCGAATTTTACCTGTAAATCAGCTCTAGAAGCTGCTACAATTAAACAAACACGCAACCGGCCAGCTTCAGTCAAAATTTTTTCGCGTTTCTCAATACTTTCCAACTAAACCATCTACAAAAAGTATCGAAGTTTATTTATTCGAGTTTTGGGCATTAAGAAATTAGATCTCGACATGGGGGACTTCCGTTTTCTTTGAAAGACTCCTCGTTGAGGTGTAAATAGAAACATTTTCGATTACTTATGAAACAATTGATTTTGTGTTGTGCTCGAGTGACTGTGACCCTGTTAATAATGTTTGCTTAGTACGTCAATCATTTGGACGCGCCGTTTTGGTTGTGTCCATCTACTTAGTAACCATTGTGAAAGTCAGTCTACTCTAAATAATTGAAATGTGCATAACAAATGTCGTGTTTATCAAACGTTGGTAAAATGAATTAAGTATTTGAGTCGTGGTAATTAATTAAAGAAATTGTGGAATTAAGTAAAGTTGTCTTAACCATTTTTACAGCCCCTAAACTCCTAAATAAATACACAATTTCCTGTTAGCGCAAACGAAAAAGTCTATAAAGTTTGTGTAATAAGGCGACAAGTAACTTTTTAATTATGCACATCGACATTCGGCGCGTTGGTATCGAACGCGGTTATCGCAGTTCTTCGCTTTTATCAGACAATTCCCGTTTACTTAGGTTTAAATAAGTTTATTGCCCGACGTAAATTAATGCCGCAACGGTTGTTCATAAATTATTAATTTTTAACTCCGGTCAAATGAAAAATCGAAAACCTCAAAAAACTTCATTTAAAATCTGCACACACTCATCGAATCGTTGATATTGTTAAATTAATAAAGCCAATTTAACTGCAGCAATTGTCACTAGATGTGCTTCCATTGCCAGGGGCAAGCTAAACTGTTTAAAAATACAAAAAACAGTTAAACGTAAATATTTTAAAAATTGATTGAGATATTAACGTAGTTTACCCCTGACACTCGATGTGGTTTGCTTTTACACGCTCTGCTTGAAATGTTTAAATGAATTAAACGAAACTCTTATACCACTCATAAATTAATAACTAATCAACGTTAATTGAAGTCACCAATTAAGTTTGCTACTATAGAAATCTAAAAAACTGCCAAAACCATTGCTAGCAATTAAAGCACAAGGCGGTACATTTTGACGTTTTATCCATATTTCAATAGCGCCAACTCCTTTAAGAAAACGTAATTGTAAGTAGTCTATTATGTGTAACTTTTAAGGCGGTGTGGTAGGTTCGATTTTTTTTAGTTTTTGTGAAATAAATCGCTAGAGTATTGAATATCGTGACATTTAGTTGAAAAAAATGCAATGTTTATGCAGATATATCAATATCAAAATTGAATTTTACTACTGACACCGCTAAGGACCCATTCATTCAATGGTTGATTTTTTTCATAGAATTAAAGCTTCTTCAATCTACTTTGCAAAAACATAATTTTTATTGCCTTTCGATAAGTAATACCATCATAATTAATTATTTGCCTTTCGAAGAAATGAATGCAAATTTGGTGTAGCAATAGATCATTAATTTAGTGCATTTAACGGGTAGCTCTTCAAATAAAATTACCTTCCTTGCATAGCCTACAGTTTCTTGTTAATTATCCTTTTTTATTTTAAAAATCGCATCAGTGTTAGCAAAGTGGTGTTAATATTAGCAAAACGCCGTCAAATTGTTTTCTGTTCTTACTTTCGCTCACTCTTTCTATTTTCCCCCGCCAAGTCACAGTTGTCGTCACAATAGTAGGGGAAGCGCAAGCGATCTTGTACTCGTATTTCGTAGTAGACTGCTCGCACAGAACTCTATTTACTTCCCTTGATGACAAAATTTTAATTATTTTTACGATTTTTAGCGTCTCTACTAGGCTACCGTCGTAACCGTGCATTTCTGATGAATAAACATTAAGAAAAATTTATAAACTCTTTCTAATTATGACTGTGCATTTTTTATATTTTTTCAACTTCAAAGAGAATTTAAATTTACCGAAATGTAAAAATCTCGGCCTCTTCGCCCGACCGACCCCGCGCCAAAACTTTGAACGCAGATATGCAAGATATGTCGGCATTTTCTGTATGGAGTTAAAGTTCCTTATTTGGGGAGCAAGAAATTGTGACCACTTCCCGTATTGACGAGTAAAATTTCTATATTCGCGGATCCAAAAAAAAATTGCAGGTATTGAAACTATAGGAACAACAATAATTTATTCATACGGTTACTAAAATATTAATTTGGCTTAGAAAAAGTGAGAAAATGGTCAATTCAAATCAAGCAATTGCAGTCAATTATGAATACGACATGCAAACTATAGGTAGGAAATTGTTTTAAAAGATTATGCATTTCAACTTTTATTTTAGCAATTTGCTAAATTTCTTATTTGTTGAGGAAGTAGTTTTACCAAAACTAATTATTACTTTCAAATTCAAGACCAGCTCAACACCAGTGGCAGAAATTACTGCAACTTCATTAAAGATTCGGTTGATAGGAAAATGAAATGCTTCCAAAACCCCAATTTTTTCAAACTCAAAAACTTCAACGACTAAACCTTAAAAATTAACTAATTTTTCTAAAAAATTGATGTTTTAGTTGAAAGAAAATGCATGGAAAATGACTAAGAAAACTAGGCAAAAATTCTGAGTTGAAAAGTTACACATAATAAACTACTATTGTATCATTTTGACAGCAGGGGTTTTTTTTCTTTACATAATCTTCTTCATCTTCTATTTAAAAAAATTTGAAACAACCACGAAGGCAAACACCAAAACTTTCAAAGAACTCTAGTCATTAGAATTAGGATTTAACTGTTTGTTCGTACAATAGATATGAAAAGTTGGCAAACGCAGTCACTTTATTTTTACCCCTCATGACAATGCACAAAGGGTTTTAGTGTGCGGTTCTGCATTTTCAGTAAACAAGGAGCAATCTATAAATAAATTTATACTGTAAATTCTGAATAATTTCGTTCAAATTTTAGAGAATACTTTTTCTACTTTCTGGAGTAACAAAAATTTAAAAGGCAGGAATTATTGTATAATTTGTATACAGGTATCTGCTGATTTATTTGCTTGTATTTATATTCCTGTATTTAAATAGAACCAGATATATGGAATTGTTCCAAGAAAAAGGTTTTTAAGTGATATAACAATTTGGAAAGACTAACGATTTGAACCACAAAATAGAATAATGATTCATATGGTGTTACGTTATTAGTTTTTAGTGTATAGATTTTTTAAACAAAAATTTCTTTAGTAAAGCAATATATTTTTCACTATAGTTGGTAATCAGAAATAATAGAAATTTAGTTTGAAAAAGTCGTTAGTTCAGTGGAAGCAGCCAAAGAAAAATTAAAAATGTCTCAAAATCGCAAAGATTTAATTTACATAAATTGAAAATGCCTCTAATCCTTATTAGAGATATTCTGCTTTATATTTTGAATAAAATATTTGGTTTGAAATCGACTTCGTTCAAGCCCACTAGACTTGATCTAAAGTTTCTAAAATTTGTGACTACTATTTTACATTTTTGAGGTCCATATTGGTTATTGCAATTGCTCTACTCTCTTTGAAATTGGTGAAAATAGTTTAACAGATTTTTACTTGAAAATGATAAAAAAAAAATAAAAAACACTTTAAAAATATCTAGAGTAGACACATCTGTAGAAATCTTTAGTTCCCAAAATTGCCAATCAGCTAACACTATTTCGTAATTTCAGTTTAAAAGAAATCCAAATTAATAAATTCTAACTTAACAACAACAATTTAATAATGTCTACTTATAGAATAGTTTTGTAATTTTAGTTGCAATTGACCAAGTAGAGCAGAAACACAACTGAGATGGTCTGTGCAATATATATAATTGTTTAATAGTCTTGCTTTAACCTATAGCTCGTAAAATTTGTGACCACTACCATCTATCTTTGAAATTCTTGATAATCCTTGCAACTACTTTGGTTGGGTTAATTCTTTTGGTAATACGAGAAACATTTTTTCATAAATTTATATTCGGTTTATATTTAGTGAAACCCCTAAAATAGTGTTTTGCAATTTAAGTCCAACAGCTATGGGATTAAATTTTAATTTTTACCAATTATTTGTTGCAATAATTGTGAATCCTTTAAGGTCAAATCGTTGGTCGTTAATCAGAGCCGAAAAACATTACAATCACATCTGTGAAGTACATGATTAACTATCTTTAACTATCTTATATTTTAAGGTTCTTGGTGATCTTTGAAATTACTTTGATCTGGTTGATGCTTTGGCAACTAATTTAAAAACTTGTTTAGGAGAAGAGTTTTTTCAGAAACTTTGACCTGATTTTTGGGTCACTACTGTAAGGATTACTGTTCTGTGTTACACGAAGAACAGTTTTAGAATATCTACTAGTGACACCCCTAAATAGTGTTTTGCTATTTTAGTTCAAGACCTATAGGTTCAAATTTTAAAATTTTGTCAACATATTTGTTCATTAATTGTGAATCTATTGTTAAATTGTTTAACAGTGACAGGACAAAGCAGAACCAAAATCGATTCAAGCCAGTTGGAGAAAGTATCGCGTTATTGCTTAGCCATTTAATGTTCTTAAATAGTCGCTCGATGCGTCGTTGTCCAGCAATATTCCATTATTTCCGCCATAACCCTAAGCTGTCACAACGGTTTTTCAAGGAAAAATCAATTTTGTGTCATGCAAATGGCATGAAAGGATTTAATGTTGGTCCAATACCCCTCATTTATATTGGCTCTGCTGGTCATTTGGTAAATTGCTACAACCCCCGCATATCGACCTAAGTGCTGCGTTCTTGTCAACAAAAAATCTAAAATGGCGGTAATTCCGTACACATGCATAGAACTAGCTCATCAATAATGTACGTTAATACGGCCAAAGCAAATGAAGTGATACCGGCTAGCGATAGGGAAAGTGGCCCTCCTAACGCGACGCGGTTTGGTTAAAAATAATTCAAAACGCGCAAACAATGTTAAATAGGGCGACGGAAATAGACTTGGCAATGTCTTCGATATACGACAAATGTCGTAGAAAACAGCCGGGTCCTTGCTATCTACCTGGCCCGCACTGTTTCCGATCAGGTGCACAAATGTCGATCGGAAAAACAAAATCCACATTGCGTAAAGCCGTAAAACCAGCCAGAAATAAACACTAAAATAAACACAAATTCCGCTATCGCAATCCCGGAGCGTCACTGAAATCGCGCTAAACGACCGAATTAAAGTTACAATGAATAGGGAAAACCCAATTCAGCCAGTACAATTAGTCCAAAGATTTAACACCAACTTGAATCATTAATACTAAAATTTTCTTGGTGTCATAACAAGTTTCTTGTGGACTAATTGCAGTGGATCAAAAAATTAATTACAACTCGATTGATCCCAGTTTTAGGATCTCTAGAGGGTCGTTAGTAAAAATGGTTTTTCTTAACTTTATTGCAATTACCGTTATTACCATGCCAATGACAACTAGTTTCTTTGAGGTCCAATTAGTCAAAAAACTACGAAACACCTCAAGACTCTTGGGACAGGCACTTTCAAATCAATTGATCCAAGAATAGGTTCTGCTAAGTGGGGACTTTAAAAAAAAAATAAAGCAAACAAGTCAAAATTGGTGCTTCGTCTCTTTACTAAAAGTATGACCTAAAGTTGATGTCTTTGGTTCGTGATTTAGTTGCTATAATCCTTAGAAGGTCGCCCTGTATAACGTGTTTTAGTTGGTCAATTTAGTGCATCAGAGGTGTTTTTGGTATTTATTTCTCTGGTGTTGCTTGCTGTGTTGATTTATTTTTAAGTAAATAGCAAAATTAAATTTGTTGTGTTTGCAGAATGCCTCCTGGTTACGTTTACCAATCACCATATTTAACAGCGACCGCTCCTGGAAGTCTTGTTCAACTACCCGCAACACAATTGACACATGCAGCCGCTGTTGCTGCCGCCACTTCGCAATTTTACGAGTACCATAACGCCGCCGCCGTCGCCGCCGCCGCAGCTGCTCCATACACAGGCCAATATGCGAACGGATTCGACGCCTACACCCCTTACACCGGTGCCGCAGGTAAGCCGACGAACAACACCAATTACAAGGTGTTTCAGGGTGATGTGCATACCCTAATTCAACAGCAAGTGCCACAAAATCTCCACTCCTAACCTAATTGCCACCCCTACAAAAATCGAGCCAATATAAAATTCTTAACTCTTATCTACTTCAGTACAAAGTTTTCATCTTCGTCACTCAGTACTAATGTGTCGTGTTTTAATAATTTTTGCTCCGCAGTAACTTAAGTTTCAGAACTTAGAATTGACATGTTATTGCTTACATTTGCAATTATGTAAAATTTTTTGGTTTCGTTTGGTTTCAGAAAAGAATTGTAAAACGCGAAACGCTTCGTTTGATTGTCACTTATGAGTGATAAAAAGAAAAACTTGCAAAATTCTATTTATTGTTGGGGTTCTTAACCATTTTGCTTAAAAGTGTAGATTTTGTGAAAATTTTGGGTATTGTGAGAAAATTGGTTAAACTAACACCAAATTCCTCAGATGCATTATTTTGAAACACCCGTGTAGTCCAGGAAAATAAAGTTTTCGTTATGAAATAGTTAGAGATTAAAGTTTAACATCACTAATCGTTACTCTTAATCGTGAAGTTATGAAAACTTTCAAGACTTTTATTTTTGCTTTCACTTCATGATTAATTGTATGGGTTAGAATGTTGTTTTTTGTCTTTAATGACTTCTCACGAAAACTTTTTTTTCGTTTTATTTTCTTGGACTATTATTGCAAAATTTGCAGTGGATTGGTTTTCAGGAGCGGCGGGTTATTTGCCCTACACCTACACCCTTCCGCAAACTCCAGCCTTACCCGCAGCTACCGCAGGAGCTTTCCCAGGCATTCAATATCAAACAGCAGCCCAAGCACAAACGTTGCAAGAAGCAAGATTACAATAATTTTTTTAGATATATTAGCGCATCTAGTAATGGGTAACTTAGCGACATCTGCAGTCGGAAAATGACAAGGTTGTAGGATTTACAGGATGCGCTGGTGATGATATGAAACGAAGAACATTCTTATTTACCAAGATTCATTGTAACAACTGATCTGATTTTGTTAGATCTGCAAATATTTAAGACATTTATTTAATGATTATTAGTAGTAATAATAAATTCCAGTTAGTTACCATTTATGAGTTAAGTAATAATGCTCAATGAATACAACAGACTTCGATTGCTCCTACTTTTGCAGAAAGTTTTTGTTATCACTGCAAAAGAAAGTGCAATAAACTTGGGGAATAAGTAGATAGCGAATTAAATTATAGTCTAGTCTTATACATAATATTTAAATATTATCCTACATTAGTTTGTAGATCTTATTGTAGTCATATTTGTTCATATGTGAGTTTAGAAAGTTGAGTATCACAAAACTCCAAATTTAGTCATTAACCAAAACCGATGATTTTGTGATACGAATTTCTGAAACACAATTTCTAGGTCGATTTGTAATATAGTAATTAATGTTTAAGTGTACAGATGCACAAGAGATATTATTTAATAGATTACAGTAACTTACTCAGAAACCTGAATTTTATAAACTTCTCTTCCAAATCGCACTTTAAAGTTTTATACATTTTCACTAAAATTCGTAAATCAACTGTTTCGCATTGTACTTAAATCGAATGCACAAAGTGTTAACAACTTCAGCCATAAAATTATCAAGAAGCAATAGAACCCTAGCTATAAGCTAAAATTCAACTCAGCAAACTTTCCGGACGTTAAGAGGGTGCAGTAGGCCAAATTGTAATAACAACAACGTCTCTCCTCAACCCAGTGGTGTTTCTAGACATATCTCCATTTGTGCGAACTTGCCATTACCATTTTTATTTAATTTTGATTTATATTGAAAACAACTCTAAGATCCCCATCATTGATTAAAGTAAATTGGGGCGTTGTTCTAACTTTAGTTCTAGTTTAAATTAAAGTCATGATTTAGCTCACAACTAGCTCTAGTCAATATGCTTTCTTGAAAGTGATTTCATGGTTTTTGCGCTAACAACTTGGTGCACGCGTTGTCCCTACCTACTTTACGATCAACAAATGTTAGTTGGAGTGATTAGTTCCCTTATAACTAAATCTGGGTATTGGCTGACAGTAATTAACAGCTACAGTGCCTTTCAAATGTGATAAAGCGGTACTGTCTAGTCAATTGATTACCAATATGTTCCGTCCAGGTAGTGACTAGTGACCTAATCTTCAGTTAATCGTCACGTCCTTTCATTGAATAACAAATTTGTGAAAATGTACTTAAATTATCATATTTCTCTAGGTTCAGTTAAGTCGCCAGCAACTAAAATTTTGTTACGCAATGTCGTTCGATATTGTTTTATTGAGTACTCGAAGGAAATTGCAATGGTATATAGTACCTATCCTTGTTATTATTCTAACATAAATTATTTTGTACTTAATGTAAAAATAAGATATTAAGTAGTTATGTAATTCAGTTACAATAAATATTTCTAAATAACTGAGTCCCCACCAAATTCAATAACAAACAACAGTCCCCACTTATCTCAGCGACCTTGACTTAACTAAAAACCGTAAACACAGATAAAAATAAACCGTAAGAGTTAAAGCAATGATTTGTATCCCAAGAGAAAAACTTTTCCAAAAATTGACTGTCCATGTCAAGAGGTGTCTTCATGTAAGCTGAAATTTTCTCAAAACCGTAATAGTTACAATTATTTTAGAGTAAACCTTTCGTCCGCATTGTGGAAGTGGGCCCCAGAGACGGCTTACAAAATGAACCAGTACACGTCCCTACTGCAATTAAAATCGATTTTATAAATAAATTATCACAAACAGGACTCAAAACTATTGAGGTTACAAGTTTTGTTAGTCCCAAATGGGTTCCACAAATGGCAGATAATTCCAAAGTATTTTCAGGAATTAAAAAGGATCCTTCTATAACTTATCCAGTTTTAATACCAAATTTGAAAGGACTAGAATCTGCAGTATGTTTTAACTAAAATTGTGCAAAATTCTAAATGTTTCTTTCAGTTATTAAGTGGAGTTCAAGAAATTGCTGTATTTGCTTCAGCTTCAGAAGGTTTTTCTCGTAAAAATACTAATTGTTCTACACAGGAAGGTATCATCAGAATTAAGGAAGTAACGGAAAGGGCTGTTGAAGAAAACTTAAAAATTAGAGGTTACGTTTCTTGTGTTGTTGGTTGTCCTTATGATGGCTATATCAAACCGAAAGCGGTTACACGAATAACTGAAGCTTTATTAGAGTTAGGTTGTTACGAAATTTCTTTAGGTGATACTATAGGGGTTGGAACTAAATTGACTGTTGATAACATGATTAGGGATTTGTTGAAAATTACAACTGCTGATAAATTAGCCATTCATTGTCATGATACTTACGGACAAGCACTTGTTAATATTTATACAGCTCTAGAACAAGGGATTAGGGTAGTGGATTCATCTGTGTCAGGTTTAGGAGGTTGTCCGTATGCTTTAGGAGCTACTGGTAATGTGGCCACAGAGGATTTGGTGTATATGTTGCATGGAATGGGAGCTGAAACTGGGGTCGATTTAAAGAAACTTATAGATGTAGGTCACTTTATTTCCGAACAAATCAACAAACCCACCAATTCTAGAGTAAATAATGCATTGTATGAGAAATATTTTGATTGTTAATACTTATAAATAAATTGGATTTTAAAAGTCTGCCATTAAAAAATAGTGTCAAGATACATTTACTTCGTAAATTTGTTACGAGTAACTCTCAGATATAAAGCAAATCACATTAATTAACAAGCAAAACTTGTATAATTTTCTAGAAACTTTAATTTGGTCGAAAGGCAAGTGAAATTGAGAACATAAATTTCCGTAAACAATGACTTCTGGGGTGTTGCTGAATAGACGTCAATGCGGCTCAATTTGGTCACGTATTAAATTCGTAATTTTGTTCAAACTTTGAGCGATATTGTAGTAAAAGAAGTTCATTAATTGAAGGAATTGGAAAAGTGAGGTTAGAATCTCATGACAGACGTCAAATAGCAATACTGCAAACCCTAAGAAAATGAAAGTTCCTAATTTTAAATTGTCGTGTATATTAAGTTGCCTGCACGTACATTCTGTAAGGGTTATTGGTATTTACATTAATTTTTTCAAAAAGTCTTAATATTTATCTTAAAAATACAAAACTAACAGGTATTGATTGAAAAAAAATCAAAGATTTCATAAATGCAATTATTTTTCTTTCAATAGCAATAATTTTTGAGTTATTACATTTTACATTTTTGAAATTCTAAGGTCCATTATTAAAAAACTTGGCGTAATAATTGAAAACTACTTACAGAACTGAGATCCACGTTTAGTCTTGAATGTGTATGCCAAATTTCATGCAATTTGTAGGAAAAAAAAATTAAATCCATTTTTCGCTGAAAAAATCAAAAGACTATAACCTTCCGTAATTTTTAGTCAAAAAAACTTTTTTTTTTGATTATGATAAAATTTTACACACAGGTGTAGAATTGAATTTTGAACGTCGGAGGCCAATCAGTTACTCTGTAGCTTGTTAACTTTTTGAAATATTGACCTTAAGGTGTAGAATATTAAAACCGGATTATTTTCCAAATGAAAAGTGCTAGACAATCCGAACAAACTGTTTTGGAATTTGTGATTTTTTTTGATAATAATTTGAAAGAAAATATTTTTTAAGGGCAATATTGAAAATTGATCAAAAATATGGAAATAGCGGCCGTATACAGGCAACTTACTATACACATTTTAAAATTCTTAGTAACTTTGTATTTAGTAACTTTCAAGCTTGTAGGTTGTCACTCGTAAGGGGTGGGGGTTGCATCTGTCAAATTAGATTTTTTAAATTAATGTTATTAATTATTGTTAATTGTTAATAAAACAGCGTTCTAATTTGTATTAAATAATATGCAAATTTTTTGGGATTTTGAGTCGTCCGTTTTTTTTAAGTTTATAACGTCAGTATAAACAAATTTTACTATTGTTTATAACTACCAAAATTACTTCAAACCAACAGTTGCTCCAAACAAGAATCAAGATTTTCCACATCTAGAGACAACAATTGTTAGAAGAGTTGTGGAATTGACTGAAAAAGAAAAAGAGGTAAATCTTGATAGATTTGAAAGATTTTTAAACCAAAAAAATGATTTTTGAGTAATAACTTGGTTGGTGCTTTTGGATTTTGAAAGCTTTGGCGTGGCTGCGCTGAAAGGTCAGAAAGCTTGCATTGGTTGGTTTCCTTCAATGGTCGTGATCCTTTTAAAAATGGCTTCTAAGCCCACAATTAGCGACACAGTTGTTTTGATGTTTCAATTCAGCCTTTCGTAGTGACAATTTGAATAAAACAACAAGCAATGTTCGTTGTTAACAATAAATAACAGTGCATTTTCGTAAATCCAAAGGTACACTTGTTAATTGCCCTATAAATTTATAAAAAATCAATTTGGAACTACCTGTCAAAAAAAATGTTTATAGCTCAAATATGAAGATAAACGCTACAAGAATGACCACTCCGATCGAAGAAAAGGTGGATCAAAAGCTAAAGGTTCGAACTGGCATGGTAACAGTGAGTGATGGCAAAACCAGGCCCATTCCGGTTCGATTACATTTATCGATGGAAGTGTTGAGACTTCAAAAAGAAGAACAGGTTCCACCTGAATCCAAACCACTCAACGCTAAAGTAAGATACAACTTCAATAATTCATAATTCAAATAAATCATAACTTAGGAGCGAATGGTGCAAATTAGACGCCAGAAAGTAGGAGGCCTTGGGCTAAGTATAAAAGGGGGAGCCGAACACAAATTACCAATCCTTATATCAAGAATCTACAAGAACCAAGCTGCTGACCAAACCGGCGAACTTTTCGTCGGTGACGCTATCATAAAAGGTAAAAAAAAAGAAAAACATTTTTTTTACTATTTCTAAACATTTTAGTGAATGGTGAATATATCACGGCATGTCCCCATGATGACGCAGTCAATATTTTGCGAAACGCAGGCGATTTAGTAGTTTTAACCGTAAAACATTATAAAGCTGCAACTCCTTTCTTACAAAAACAAGGTAGAATTTTTTGAATTTTTTGAAACAAAATAAATTATTTCATTCTTGTAGAAGAAAAAGATTCTCAACAAGGTGATAGTAATAGTGACGAAAAAGAGGCGTCTGATGAAAGTTTAAGGGTGACCAACAGTACAGGGAGTAGACCTAGTTCAATTTATTCAGAACCAGAACAAGAACCTCTCACTCATTGGGTTGATATCGTTACGTTGCCTTTAATGATGGCTTATGTTACTCGGTATATCTTTGGAACTGATAAATTGAGACCAAATGCTTTCGAAGTTAGGGGGCTAAACGGCGTTAGCACCGGAATTATACATTGCGATGATTCCGCTATACTTTCTCAGTGGCTTAAATATATTACTGATAACATTATTGGTCTCACAAACCTTCAGGTAATTAACCAAAACTACAAACTTTGGCACTAAGACCAAAAGTTTTTAGAGAAATAAATTTCTACAATGACCACTGTAGTTTGTATTGTTTTAACTGGGGGTGACGCAGCGTCTAAATCCACTGTTGTGTTCTCTGTCGCACGCGCGGTCCAGTACGACACGGTATTTTGTCACAAGAATTAGAGCAAGTTTTTTGTTTTTTTTTTGAGAATCTTACATGAGGTACGAGAGTTGAACTAATTTTAAGTCAATTAAGTACTTTTAAAAATATTGTCGATTTTGCCTAAAATTTGTTCCCAAAGTTTTTGTTGTAATTATTATTATTTTTTTTAAGGCGTTGCAGGATAGATTATTATTAAAATTGCATTAAACTCGAGACATTATTGTTGGCTTTCATGTGCAACAAAAAATCTGAATGATTTACTATAGTTTTAAAGTAACGACAATACGTTGGGGTGCTTACAACGTCCCGTGCGTGCGGCAGAGAAGGCAAAAAACGTAAACCACATTCTTAGGGTGTATATTTTTGACTTTGCTCGCTGATTTTATTTCAATTTTCTTTATGTTACTTGTTACACATGTTTGTTGAACATTTAATTTCAATTTAAGGTTGAATGAATTATTAAGTAAATAACGAAAATTTTGATTTTCCGGAACTAGCAGCCAAAAAACAAATTTATCAAAAATTAGCAACTACCTGTGATTAAAGCGGTCTTAGTGCTGAAGCTTTAACAATTTTTTTTATCTGGTGCTGGACTAAGTTTTGCTTGTTTCAGATGAAATTGTACAATCGTAATTTTAGTGTATCTGATCGTATTGAGTACATGGGTTGGGTCAACGAAGGTGTCCTTAATAACAATCAGCCGTGGCAGAATTACAAACCTAGATTTTTCGCCCTTAAAGGGACTGATTTAATGTTGTTTGACACTCCTCCGGTTTGTGTTCCATCTTTTAAATTAATCAATAATAACTTTAATATTTAAGTTAAACGTCATGGACTGGAGTAAATGCCCGTTAATGTTCAAAGTTTATCAAACAATGTTTCGTGTCGTTAAAGACTCAGAAAATGTGGATGAACGACAACATTGCTTTTTAGTTCAAACTTCTGGTCAAGATTCAAGATATTTTTCAGTAGAAACCCGACAAGAATTGCTACGAATAGAAAATGCGTGGCATTGTTCTGTTTGTACTGCAGTTATGAAATTAGGGGTAATTTAAAAAATATATGATTTTTTAATTTATTTTTTAATATTAAATTTTAGAACAAAACTTTTACTGTAAGCTGCAATGGAAAAACGGCAGGATTGACTCTTGATTGGAATTTAGGATTCTCTCTACATGAAGGCGATTCGAAAACTCCAATGTGGCAGTACAAATTTTCGCAACTCAGGGGCTCCTCCGATGACGGAAAGTCAAAGCTGAAATTGCACTTCCAAGATTTGGAGTCCAGGGCCATCGAAACTAAGGTGGTGTGATCCTCCTAGACTCCATAGTTAATTGATAACATTATTTTTTGGTTGATTTGTTATTTTAATTAATGTTTGCATTAGTCAAGTGTGCAATTGTCTGTTAAATGTCCTAAGTAGAGTTTAATAGCTAAAGTTTCAGTAATTAAAGACAATTTTTAACAACAATAAGTTATTAGCTTTGGTTCAGCAGTGGAAAGACAAGTAATTGATACTATTGAAAATTGCCTAAGGATTAAACTAAATATTTTGTTTCCCCGTTTCTTATATTTATTTTTAATTAATTTTATTATTGATTTTACCGTCTAGGAGGTTTAAGGTGTAAAAATTAATTATTCTTTACAAGAAAAACAACCTTAAATAGACAAAAATTTAAAAAAGAGTAAAAACAAAATTTTTCTGCTGAATTTAATTTCTGAGTTTAGAAAGAGTGATCAAAATTCAGACGTAGCGTAAAGCGACTAAATTTCATGCAAAATTTTCCACTTTTCAAATGTACTTAAAAAAGTTTTATCTGCTACTTGTATTAATTTTATTATAATTTGTAATTAAATGAAAAGAATAATTTTTAGATTTCAAACTATATTTTCAGCTAATTTATGTAAAGCTTAGGATAAACGAACTTTTTCCTTCAATTCACTGTATCGCACAGACGTAGAAAATAATTTAGTCGCTTCTATGCCATATAACACCCCAGCAATTTGTAACAAGTTTTTTTAGTTTTAAAATTATAAAAAAAATAATTTTATAACTGAACGATACTTTGTTTAATGGATTTAAATGTAATTAAATAATTTTTCTAGGAGCTGGAGTGCTCGATTTTGCAGAGCTTGTTGTTCTGTATGCACGCTTTCTTGACTGCGAAAGTGGCTTCCGTGGACCCGGGTTTCCTTTGCTCGATGATGCCATAATTCACAAGTACGATTAGACTGAGGACTTCGGTCATAAGTATTACTTATACATGTCAAACATTTATAAAAACATGATTCGATAAGGGTTATAGTTGAGAAATCTTCATAAAGTCAATGCAGAATGGTCATTCCTATTGTCACAAATTTTTTTCTAAATTATTATAAACTTAAATTCGCACATTTCTCGGAAAGTAAATTTAGTTGAGACAATGGTGGTGCTATTTTAACAAATTCATTTCTCGACAATAATCAGTTACACTACCCAATGATAATTAAAATAGCCATTCTGTAACGTTAAAAGTGATAAATAATAGAATAAAAAAATTTGAAACGTCATCTGCAACACTAGTATTTACTACATAATAACAAATGGATTTTGTTGAATGTAAATACTAGAATCCTGAAAAGTGACAAAGTTTGATTAATGTTCTTTTGTAAATTATGTATAGTGTATTCAAAATTGCACAATGTCTGCGTAGCACCAAATATTTGTTTGTCGAACTGGTACTGTTGGTAATGTTCCTTCTAGTCATTTCTTTTGCTCTCACTAGAAAAATCAATTTAATGAGTGAAGCACAATGAATGTACAGTAGATTTTATTCGAATTCTTGATAACCATAACGCATATCATCGTCACTGTAATTATAGCTCCACGTCCATCAATATAGGCACTCAGGCTATTTGGAAAATTACGTGCAAGTAATCACTAGATATTGTAATAGCCTGATTGTTCGTTTTATTGAAAGTTTTAGATTTCTCGTGATGTTTTCGTGAAATCGTTACGAAATTGCGTGTTATGGTGCTTTCAATGAAGTACATTAGTGTCGACAGTTACAGTCTGTCCCACTGGTTTAGACCCTTAACAAAAACAATAAAGTGTTTAATTCAATTTTGTGCCACCAAATCATTTGCGTCTTCGCTTCAGCGTTGGTCAGGGGCTTATTGTAGGAGAAGTTTTAAAAAGGCGCAAAAACTTTGAGATTTTTATGTTTAAAAACTTCAGTCAAACTGCAACAAAGGTTCTCAAATTACATTCAATAAAAATCCAGCCAAGACGAATTGCTAAAAAAATCAAATTAAAGGACGCAAATTTACTTAATACGCAGTGGCGCTGATATCGATTTGTCAAGTAGTAGTGTCCAATTGTTTTATCGCCTCTTAGTTACTTTATTTTTAAACTCATAACGTGGACTTATCCTAAAACATTTTTTTAATAAGTCCATGTTGTGAATTTAAATACTAAGTGCTCGAGAAACGTTCAAACAATGGAACTATTATACTTAAATTTGAAAACAATTTTCAATAGATTCACGTTGTGAATTTAAAGACAAAATGCTTAAGAAGCTGCCAAACAATTAGCACCGAAGCGGAGAGGCTAATGATTTAGTTAATAAAAAATGCAAGAGAGGCCTCAGCAAATTTAATTGTAATTCAACAATTTTTTTGCGCTGCCCCTTATAAAAAGCACGTTGTATCACTAATTTGTAGTTCAAATCTGAACTTCTTTAACTACATTCGGTGCTCCACAATTTTTTTTTATTAGTAAAATGTTACTTGGGTTGACAATTTTGTAACGATAGAACACTCAATTGATTTTTCACCAATTTGCGGGGAGGATTAAATTAAATTTTTATTAACTCAAATGATTATTTTATTTGTGATAAAGTAAAAATTCTGTTTAGATTTAAAAAAATTGAAGGGTGGTTGCGAATTAACACTTGAAGTTAAAACCGGTGGAAGAGACTATATTGATAGTTAATGTAGGTAACTGTAAATCAATGAATTATAGTCAATCATTCATTCATTAGCAATAAGTGTACTGAAATGTTATTATTATGTAAAAAAAATGTTATAATGATTTAACTAGTTTTGAACCAAAGCATAAGTGATCTCGAAATAAAATGTATTTATTGTTAATTATTGTTGGTATATAGCCATCTTCACAGTTTTAGGTAGTTCAAGTTGTCAAATTGAATTAGTATCGTTAATTAGTTGTTAAATTTGAATGAATCTTATGAACATACGCATTAATTAAGACATAATTAAATTAGCTTTGGCTTAAAAATTTTAGTCAAATGGTTAGTGCAGTTATGAAACGGTTGTGATTTTTATTCGTTTTAAGATTCACTTATTTCATCGATACTGAACTATTAGGTTACTTGGTACTGTTCTTAGGAGAATATAATTGTTTCAAATTGACCAAATAGTGTGTTTTCGATTGAAACATAGTTATTACTCGTTGACAATATAAATAAATTTATTTAGTACCCTATTTTATTGTTTCGTAGTACCAACAAAATACCAGGGTAACCGATCCTTTCCCAAAAATCCCTTTCAGTAATTGATTTAACCCTTATCAGCCCCGTTAATGCCTTGCTAAATTGCAATGTATGGGAGCGCCTTATTGTTCAAAGTAATTTGCAAATGTCAAGGCAAGTGGCGTCTTGTTTAACCGGTAATCCCTACATGATCGCTGTTCCACTAAGCCAAATCTCGAGACAAATCTTAATTACAACATAAATTTCGACGCCTGTTTACCAACACTTTTGTTTAAATATTTAATAAATGTTTGTAGCATCTAGAGTTACATTTGCTAAATTATATTATTAACTAAAAATTTCTTTGCTTAATTAGAAATTTGCGTCTTCCCTTCACATTTCAAAGTGGAAACTAATTCAAGAACAAGCGAATGCGTTAGACAGTCATATCTTATGTTCACACTCGCGACGGGTTCTAGCTTAAATGTCATTTAAATTAGGAACATTCATTAGAAACTTAATAATAGTAGAAGTTCCTCAACTTTTCGAACTTTGACTCGGATCTATATTTCGTTTAATCAAGGCAAACTAATTTGCACTTCGAAAGCTCCACATACAAATATCTAAATCAATTTCAAATTAAACGAAATGAAAGGTTTTTATTGAAAATAACGCATTTTATCTCCCTCGTTCTCCAATTACTTGAAAGCCACAAGTTACTAGTGGACAACATTGTCGACTTCAATGAGTTCATTATTTAATTAAAACTTGGAATGGTTCAAAGTTAAGCTTTGGTCTAAATTTATCGAGTTTTTGTTGTGAGGAGCGAGTATTGATTAACTTTGAGATGAAGACAAGAAACCGTCTCGTTTTTAAATATTTTTTACATAGATGTCGCTATAAGTTATTTGAATGTTGGATGCAATTGAAGCGATTTCTTGGAGCAAAATTGAGGAATTTAATTAAATCATTGTTTGAATTAAATTCACTTTACTGAAATTATTAAGATGGTCTAGAGGGTGAAGGAAAATTAGATTTTACGACCATAGATTAATATGGAAATCGTTTAGAATATTCCAAAAACGTCAGGCCCTTTAATGACAAATGTATCCTAATCCACGTATGTGACATCTCAGCTACTTGACAACCGCCAGAGGACTCACCCATTTTAATTAAATCCTGTCCCGTCTTCTAGAGTCGCCCTTGTTTCCTACACGTAGTCAAATCTACATACTTGGAACCTTAATTAACTTCGAGTTAATAGCTTTTTTAACACATTTTTAATTACGTGTCATATACGTCTCAGATCGAGCAGATATTGGGGAAATTTGTCGACGTGATTCAGAGGTGAACTATTTTAATAATTAACTTTAAAGCCGGCTTCCTTAATTATAATTAAAAGAACTTAAATTAATTGCCCCATCGGAAGATTTCATTACGTCTCATGTAGACGTTTGGGAATCACATCACAAGCCTGAAATATTGTCTTTAACTACATAAAAGCGCCGAGGTTGCGATAATTGAATACTGAACATTAAAGTTACATTAAGTAGAAATGGTTCCCTGAAAGAGGGGTGATCATCCACATTAATGCTAACACCGCTATTTGCATATTCATTTTTATTCTCGTTCTAAGTGATGATCAGATAAATATATTATTCTACTCCAGTAGTGACAAAAAAATTGCTAGTCTGAATTGTTTTGAAAACTAACAAAAAAAATCTCTTACTTTTTAATTTCGTTGGTCACTCCATTTTTATGTCCTTTATAAAGTCTTACACATAGTGAAACTTTTACAGGCAAGTAAAACACGTTTATTAAATCAAATTATAGAAAGTCGTAAAATGCTGAAGTAAAGTCGCGTTATTAAATAGAAATTTCAAATCATTTTGAAGTTACTGGAGACATTGAAACCGCTAGCAAAATGTTGAAAAGATTGCAGCAAATTTTTTCCGTGATGTACCTAATTAGATGAAAAGTTGCAGAAAGCTGATTCCAATTAGAGGTCATTTGTTAAAGCTTCCTTCTTTGATACCCCAGAAACCCTTCTGAAAAGCTGTAGTTTCATTAGATCAGGAATATTGGAAATGCGGAAGCTTCGAATATGAAATATGGTGCAATAAGAACCTTATTGCCTTTGTGCAAAAATAAGTAAATTTCGCGGAGGGACAAGGTGTTTGGTATTTTGTGTCGTGGTTCAACTACAAACTTACCAAGTTCTTATGCTTGAAATTTATTGATAAATTAAATAAATAGCAAAAATTTTCAACAATTTGGTTGATGGTGTCGAAAAATCTCAAACCACGTAATCGAATAGGTTATTGTAGTTTTTGCTGTTGACTTCTCTAATTGAATTGGTGAGAAGGTTCTGGGAAGTATAACAAAAATTTGATTACGTAATTGTGAGGGTGAACACGTACATGTAGTCTAGTCGGGTTTTGTCAGTGTTTTAGGGTTTTAACAGGTGCTAGTAAAAGAACGCGTCATCGTCAGTTACTGAAAATATCATGATTGCCCCCAAAAATTTAATTTTGCAAAAATTCTCCGACTTGTAATGAGGCAAGGAATTATTAAACTTCATGCTGCTAACTCGGTTTACCAGTAGGTATTTAGAAGCTCGAGTTATCCCAGGTCGAGTTTTGTCCGCAATATCACGTTAAAAAATCTGTTTTGTGCAGCATTTGTCGGAGGAACGAAATTAATTACGGGGATTACCCTAAATGAGAACTACATATAAATATAAATGTTCAGCGCGCCGCATTTAAAGAGATTAGAGGCGTTTTCTACGAACTTATTCTCTAAGTAATTATACCGGTCCCCGACCTGAGCTTTATAAAACGGTGGTGCTTTCCAAAAACGAATAAATATTGCCATCATAAATTGCTACATTTCATCGCATTATCTTTTAATGGATCTAGAACTAGACGTAATTGTTATTCCTCGACCTGAAACGGTTCAAATCTTCGAGCTTAATCGATTTGGCGGTCAAGGACACCAAACACAAATATAAATTGCACCGTTTGTCCATAGGGATAGTTGCGTAACAATGTTTTATGCGTACTAACCATTTCCGCTCGACCATCCGCAATTCCACAAATATCGATCAACAACAACCGTTATTTACAACTTGCTCTTAACTTCCGACTAAATTACACAAATCTGAACTCAGTGCTCCATTTAATTACGAGCATCCCCATTTGCGAAACCTCGATTTTTACGAACTACGAAAAATCAGCCGAAATTAAGCTAATTATTTAGGCTAAGTTACCCTACGTAATTTATAACAATTTCAGAGATATCTAGAAACGTGAAATTTTTTTTAATATTGTGCCCAAATTCTATCTACTAATAGACTGAAGGTGTAATTTGTTAATTTCGGGGTGTCTTGAATAAATTAATTTAATAATCTACACAGGAAAGTTTCGTAATCCTTCCCCGGATAACATCTTTCAGGTTTCAGGAAGATTCGCTGTGTAAATTTAATACAAAAATGTCGTGCAGCGTAATGATAATATAATGTTTCTTTTCAAATGTAATAAATCTTTACGAAGGCGCAACATTGAAAACTTTCAAGATGCAACTTGGCCATAAAAGTGTTTGATTCCGGAGTATATAAATTTTAGTTCGACTCGACTAAATCAAATCAGAACAGAACTCGTAAAAATGTATCCAATTACACGTGTATGTAACGTCATTAATTTCCTTTTGATAATGCAGTTTAAAGCCAGTGACCCAATTTGATATAAATTACAATATATAATTTCACTTTGGTTTTGGGGAGAAAGATAAATCGGGTTGATGTGTTAACTGTTTACTCTGGATTTTGTTCGCTATATAATTTTCATATTTGGTTCCAAAAAAATTGAATAATTAACCGGGCAAACGAGCAAAACTAAATGGCAGGGTGACGGCTACATCAATACAAATTTTTTACCCGATACTTTTTATAGCGGCTACAAAAGTCTGTCGAGTAACCCCTCTGTGCGTAATTGGCCGCCATGGAGCTATCTAATCATTTGTTCGAGCTCAATTGATTTTCGGTGGCGCGAACAGAACCAGAAAATACAAAAACAATCAACCACACGGCCCAAAGGAGGCCAATTTTACAAAAAAACACCAATCTAATTCGACAATCGATCCCAAAGAAACACCAAGTCAATTACCTAATTAAACCAATAACGAAAATTCAGAAATCTGCAGTTGCTGAAGTTACAAATTTTTAATATAAAAAGATGAGAATCAGGCAGTTCCTTTATAGTTTCATATTCTATTTGAAAATCTGTTTCAGTGGAAATCTTATGAAAATTATAAGTAAATTATTAGATCTACAATTGCAATTTATTCATAAATTGTTTACCAAAATGGTTTCACAATTAAAATCAAATCGTTATTTCCGTAACTGTTCTTAATTGAAGTGAACCTAAGTAAAATTAATATTTTTTGAATAAATACGTTAGAAATTAGCATTAAATTAATTTTCTCAACACTGAAACACTGAGACAATTTCAAACTTCTTGATTTTGGCGTAACTGTAGCTTTAAAATCGATTGACCCCGTTATTCGACCGATAAAGAAACGTATCGCAAGTTACTTTATTAACATGTTTTATTTATTATTTGCCGGTGCATCAACAATTATTGTTATGCGTTATTGCAGTAAAATTATATAACACTCGTATTATTATTGCTATTTGGGAAAACCGCGATGTTTTTACTTTAAGAGTGATTGTTCATAAATAATCATTTTTGACGTTTCCTCCTTCAAATTTTTACTTTCCATTGTTCCTCTAATTTTGGGTTAGTAATAATACAAAATTAGTTGTTAGTCTTCCGTGACTAACTGAATTATGAAGAAAACTGCTAACACTATACTATGCAAGTGATAAGAATTATATATATGATATTACTTAAGTACTTAAATCGATTTTGTTTCCATTTATAAAATAAAAGAAAAGCCAATTCTTCTCTTTGAAAAGCTTTAAGAGTCTCATGCAAAAAATTTGAATTTACTTAAGACATTACCGCTGCTTACTGCCAAATTCCTAGATGTCGCCTCTCCCAATCTAAATAATTAAATGACCTCAATTAGTAAAATCGATCGACATTCCGTGGTAATACCGGAAACTTTTCGTTCAATGTGTGGTCTTTATCCAAACTTAACATTTATCTTTGGCGATGCTTCTAAATAGGAAGGAACTGGGGCAGTGGTGATAACTCCAAATCGGAACCTACAATTTGTTTTACCCCATACAGGTGTAGTATATATGCTGGTGTATGTTGTAGTAAAAAATTAAATCAATTCTGTATGGACTCACCTCAATCACTTAATTAAACAACTTTACTTTTCTAACCCACTGGATTAAGGAACAAAATTAGGATCTCTTGGAAAAAGTGCTTTCGTGCTATTACATGTTGAAATTACAGAAAATCATACTAAAGATCAACTGAAATGCTTGCACAATAGACAGGGAAGATATAATTTTGTTTCTGCACTGCAAGTAACATTATATGAAAATGAAAATTTTTGATACTTAGGAGAAAACCAGGTCACATTGTCCCTAAAAAATGTAAAGCTTAACATGTCAGATAGCTGAATAATATTAATAGTTTTTATGCTATTCCTGTTTGATATCCACTATACGTAGTGATAGGCAAATTTTTCAACTCAGCTTGTAATAAATTAATATCAAGACAATAGTGTGCTAAAGGAAGGTTTTGGATAAAAATGCAGTGACTGTTTTTCTAGTATTTATTCTGGCACCCTTAGCATGAGAGCTCTCAATCAAGTGGTAGCGGTGTTTTTTGCCCCGAACTACTGGGACGTATTTTTTGTGTTGCGAGAAAAAACTGATAAACAATAGCGCAGTCAAATTGTTATGAAAGCATGATCTAGTGAATACATTTTTTGTACCATTAATATTACAAAACACTAATATGTGCAAATGGAAAACGTTGTGATCAAAAGTTATTTAAAGAAAAATTAAAGCACCACCAAGATATTTTGGTTTTGGTCAAATCCACTTACAAAATTAAATTTATTCTTACAAATGAGTTTGCGTTATTTAATTCTTGGGTTTCGATAGCAATTTTTTCAATAATAATTAAATGCTGAAATATTTTAATTATCTTGGTGTTTTCTTGACACCAATTTCACTTTCAACTACTTTAGTGGATTTCATAAAATAATTGAATAAGTTGGTGCTACTTTTACTCATTTTAAGTCAAATTAATTTTGATTAAGAAACAGACGCACGAAATTAAATATGTGCGCAAGAAAATGTTATCCACTTCACGATTGTGAATATTGAATATTGAAGAGGTTTGCATGTTAAAGGAAATTAAATTTCCGACTTAGAACAGTGTTGTCTAAAATCTTCTCCTATTTCATAAATAAAGTTTGTATCAAATCAGGTGACTGTTTCAAACATAAATTTGAATTTATCAGGACTACGCCACTAAACATCGATAAGTTAGGTAATGGCTATTTTGATGATTTCCTTAGTGTCCTCAACCTCACTGCTTGAAGATTTTCGAAAAGATGCAATATAATAAAATTAAGTTTGGTTCTTGTCTCAAAAATTTTTTCCTGAAATTTGAGTAGGCATGTTGTGCAACAGGGAGAACCCGTGTCCGCATGTCTTGTATTTTTCTATTTGTTTTAGGTTGCTTTGTCTATCTATATTATTAATGTTGTCCAATTTTTTTGTCAACTTTTACCATTTGGTCTTCAATTTAATTAAAAAAAGTCTGGTGATATGAAAATTATTTGTAGCCGGTTCGGTGTTTATAAGACTTACGGAAACAACAAAGGATTATTGAAAAGTTACTAATTTGGCTATGCTTCTAGTTCTTTCAGACTTTGGAGTTGACAAACTTTTTCTAATTCTAAATCGCTAACAATAAAATTTGGTCTCATTCTGAATTTCAGGATGTACTTCGTTATGTACTGTTGGTTTGAACTAGTTTCGCAATTGTGTTTATGATTGATAATCTTGAATTGCTCGTGTGCAGGGTGGCAGATCGCAGTGCAATTATTTGTTCAGACAAAATTGATTATCGGTTTGCGTTCGGTGTTCCTAGGAAGTTGGTAAAAGTGGGGGGTTGACGCTGTTGGAATCTGACTGTAATGTTGTGTTCGAAAAGAATTGTTTCGTGTCGATTGTGGCGACAGAAACGTCGATTCGTGCATGTAAACAACAAGAGCATTTCTAGAGAAAAATGCATTGACATCACTTTAGATGCAAATGCGATCAACGTCAAGGACACAAACGGAACACGAGGGTCTAAAAATCGCCCCCCAAACTCGTATCCCCACTCTCATTCTCAAACCAACGTAGTCTCGTAGCCTTCAGCACTGTACGTAGCTTTCAACGTTCCAGTTTCAGCAGGGGAAAGCGCGGTGCGCTCTAGTGTAAAGGCGCTGATACATGGACTTACGTGAGTACGTCAATAGAGTAGTAAATTACCTGCCTCTGCTCAACATGTCTAGTGCTAGTTAGCGAAATTCCTTACTCACTAGTCTCTATTGACGCATCTATCAGCACTGTTAAGGCGCTCTAGTAACTACAAAGAAACTAAATGAAACATGCTCGTTATTCAAAGCGCTACAATAGGAAACGCGCTGTACTGAGCTTCCTCTGAGGATCAAAGCTCTTGCGATTTTGCGACAATTAGGTGCTGGGGCAATCACTCGCACCGCAACACTAAAAATAAGAAACGAACTCAGATATTGTTTGAACAATTAGATTATTGGGGAGAAATTTCCATTTTTCTTTAAAAGAAATTTTCTAGATTGATAATGAACAGAGGGATGACAGTACGTCGTGCGTGACCACGAAAGAAAATCGAGTAACGCGTTTGTCATTCTTAATGACATTCCATTCGTCTCTTTCCATCCTGTTTTTAAACAGTGTTTTCCAATTTGTGGCGTACTTGAATTATGGCTTTCAAGGTTGTCTTCTCTAGAACAAACAACAAAGTTGAAACTGCACGTAATAACCGGCTGCAACTCAGCGGTTGGGGGTGTCTCAAAAGTGGCGTGCTGAGATTTCAGATACGCTCTAATGGAATACTATAGTGTAGTACAATTCCACGTGCACGTCTGCATTCCTGCATGTAGACGCCTACGACGAGCGTCGCACGCCCTTTGCGTGGGTGTAGGGGTGGTCTTTCGACGCCGTCGGATCCAGCCGTTCAGTTTGTAGGCTGAAGTTCTTCTGTTCGTGTTTGTCTATTCCTTGGTTGTTAGTGATAAAACGTACTATCCATTTTGTGCCTTCTTCATATTATGAAATTTCTATTTAATAAAAGCTTCAAGTTTCAAAATTTTGTGGGGTCTTAAATAAATTTAAATGGATAGTGTGAGTAAATTCTAGCGCTTAAGCCAATTAGATTTATCTTCACGTTTTATTATTTTGGGAAACTAACACGAAACTTTGCTCCTCCCATCACTGCACAAACGTTTCAACTAAGCTTGACTCGTAAATCACAACTATGAAAAAGTTAATGCAAGAGACATAAAAAAAAATATTATTAGAAAACCAAAATTCGAAGGTTTACTATTTTATAGAAATCTTTGCTGTTTTAAAAGGAAAAAGTGTGATATTTTGCCGAAAAGCGCTTAATGCTGTTTTTATTTCTCAAGGGATAAGGCATGGAGGAACTTAAAACCCGACATTATTTAACAGCACACGTGCCGAGCTCTTTCATCCTTCATCCATTACCCATTGGCATCCTTTTGGCAGGTTTAGAATTAGTTGTTCGACTATTCCTCGTCGAAATTATTCCATATTTCCTCTACACGTTCCAAAATCGTGCCCGAGTATAATAAAACCAGCCCCAATAAAAAGCTCAATGACCCCAAGAAGATTGTTTGAAAAAATTCGTTGATTCAAAAAATATTGGGGCGTTTACAACGGAATGTGTCGCGTATTATATTGCGTTGGTCTGCGGTTGAACTGTTAGTACAAAACATTTCTGTATTCACAGATTAACCACTCATTCCTTCCCTCTCTGAGTATTTCTCGGCAGTTTGCGAAACTTGTAAATTACCTTAGTAACGCCTAAACACTAAACACTGACTGATTGTATTTAACCTGTTCTCCCCTTATTTATCGTTAAACGCGTTATCTTACTCACATCTCGTTAGGTGTGAAAATTGTTTTATTTAAAATCAGTTTAATAGTAACGCGTTTTTGTTGGACTTGAAGGATCATCCATAAATTTAAATAGATGTCAATGTGGAACCAAAGCGTAAAAAATAAATTTTAGCTTTATGTAAATTTTTGTGACGGAAAACGATTTGAAATTGGAAATTTTGAATGGAAGCTCTGAAGCTGTTTAGTGAATGTTTTGGATGCAAGTATATGAAGCGATATCTCCCGTCAAACTCTAGCAATCGTTTGAACGAGCACAGAGCCAAAAAAAAATTGACTGCTCAGGAATCAAACTGAAAGTTATAAAAGTAAGCTCGATCCGTTCAATCAAGCAAAAGCACAAACCTGGAAAAGCGGCAGAGTGAAAGACTTAACATGGGTGTTAGAATCTGTTTTCTTGACACTTTTCTGGTGACGTCTAAAACGGCGTAATTTTCAAACTTAAGCTCCTCGAAGTGACGAAAAATTATTTTCACGGATCCTGTGTATCGGAAGCTAAAAGAAGCTCTTTTTCAACAATATATGATTTAATATAACAGAGGAAGTGACAACTTAAGAAGGCGAGAATTCTTCCAGTGCCTGTCACTTGAAAAACGAATTTAGAGGAAGTATAAAGAAACGGATTTTATCCTGCAAATATTTGTTGATAAAAAAGCTTTTACTAAAAACCCTTTCAATTACGCAATCTGACTTTTTTTCATCAATCGAACTCTGCAATTGCGGCGGTCTTTCTTGTTTTTTTTATTAAGTTGTTATTAAATCGATTTTATATTACACGCTTTTCATGTATTGTCGCGATATTCTTATCTATCATGTCGAATTTATCGATGAAACGTCGTGTCGCGTTTTAGCTACTTCACTTACTTTGGTCTTTCTTGCTTGGGGAAAGCTTCAACTACATCCTTTTTGACGTATACGTAAGTCTTATCGCCAGATCTCAGAACTTTTACAAAGAGAGAACTGTGTAGCACGACATATATTTTAAGAAATATTTACAATATTTATATCAAAAACATCAGCAAATTTATTCCTGAAATTTTACAAGTTACAAATAAAAATTACCAACATTTAGATCCAATGAAAGTGGATGCAGTAAAATTTTTTTAAGCAAGCGATGCTAGTTATTTTATATTTAAGTAAAAAAGATTTAGGAATGGGCCTGAAGGATTAATTAGCCATTTTTTAAATTAAATAATGGCAATGATTACGCTGTTGATTAATAACAACACTTTTAAACTGAGAAAATAAAATAAGGGGGAGCCTACAAAATTACTTATCGACGTTCACGGGACGATAAAATCACGCTTTCAATGGCTGTAGGTTGGAAAAAAGATTTTTCACAATCGCCGCTTTAACAATTTATTTATGTCCCCTATAAGTGGTTTCATCTATATAATCTTTAATTCCCACTTCGCTGACATTCATTGTTAAAAAGATTTTCTGATCACAAATGATTTCAGCACAGAATTCTAACATCAAAAAATTGACGGAAATGACGCCAGTTCGACGGTGGATTGACCAATTTTTAGTGCTTAAACAAAATTTCATTGTAATAACGTAATTATAACTTTATGTATTGTAGAATATTTCTATTTCAGTACCATTACTACAGAATTCCTTTAATTAGAGCAACGAGATAATGTTATTTGCAATTTTAATGGGTGCATCCGTCATAAAATTTCAACGTCCCTTAATTACGAAATTGACTCAAATCACTTTTTCAATTACCGCTCTTATCAAGCTGGAGTAATTAGTTAAATTCTTGGCAAATTCAGACTAAATTTTTACTGATTTTCTCTAAAAACCCTCAAAAAGTTTTAAATTGCTTGTTTGCATAAAACTTTCGAAGAGTCTGTTCAAACATTGAAAAAGTTCAGTAGTTGCCATTCAAATTGTTCAATCATCAAAGAATTTACCTTCTGTTGTTCAAATAAATGTTAACTGAATGGAATTTTATTAAAACCGTGCAATATTGAACATTGTTTAATTCCGCTCTTACTAGAAGTATTAAAAGGTCAAATTTCCTGGCATTTATCTAACATCGCTTTGACTGTGGCAATTTTATTTGAAGAAATAACGAGAATATTTTTACGAAATTAACAGAATTCTCCCGGCGCTTTCACAATTTTAGAACATTTCAATTTTATGTTCAGCGCTAATTTTAAGTCTTCATTCTTTAATTATCTAACTAATGAGTGTAAGGTTGCGTTATAAGCAAAATTTGAAGTAAATTGCAAGATATTTCAAGATTTGAAATTTTTAATATGCCCTCTCAATTATTTAATTTATTACCAGAAGACTTTCAAATAACTGCGAAATTTGTGCAGAAAAGCAAGAGTTGTCCTTTCAACCTTCTAAAATATTTTTTTAATGAGCACCAGTATATTACTAATAAAGCAGCGGTTAAAGAACTGGGAAATAACACGTAAGTATTTTATATTAATTAAAGTAAAACATTAGAAGTAAAAGTTTGGAAAGTAATTAAAATAACAATTAAAGGTTGACCACAGAGTTCATTTACAGTGAAAGTAATTTTAAGGCGACGTGTTGAATGTAACTATTTTCAACGAGGAAAAGTGTCTTCATGTAGAGAATCAATAAAATTTAGAAGCCTTAAGAGATGATATTTTCTACGTTTTTTTAACTTTCATATCACCAAAAACAGGGCAAAATTGGTACATAAAAGCATAATTGTGGAAATTGTTGCAAAAAAGAAGAATTTGAACGGGAATGTTGGCTGAAAATATGCAACAGAATCAACGATTCTCCCGGCGCATCCGCCATTTGTGATCGTTCCTTTCAAGAATTCGTGTCAAGTTTTATTTCTATTTTAAAATTCTTCTAGACGTTTGGAAAACGTAGCTACAAATGTATCTGTAATTTTTCTACTCTCTTCGAGACTATATTGTATAGTTAATGAATTGATGTAAGGGACGGTAAAGTTTTGTTTAAGGGGCGCTTCGAGTTAGGTGGCCATAATGAAGCACTTGGAGGAGTCGTTAGAGTTTTAATAAGCCACGTATTTTAGCTAAATGTTGTCATGAATGCGAAATAATATTTAGTGCTTTCGCCGAGTAAAATATCCATTAGCGACAGCTCAGACATTCTGGGTGGCGGTTTGGTCCAGCCAATCTCCGGTGGTGCCTGGGACTGCTCCAGCATAATGAAATCAAAACAAACCGATCACTTTGCCCCTTGTATGCCGTTCGGCAGAGACATTAATTGTGGCTCCAACTTTCTTTGACATCTCAGGTGAGTAATGATTCGACCGGGAGCTTGATCAACATACGAAACTAAATCCGTTCGAATTATTCTGGTCATAGTAAACAGTCGATCATCACATTAAATCGCTTCATTATGGGGCTTTCCGCGAGTCATATTGATTCCATTTTATGTCTGTCGACAAATCAAGCTTTGCCACCCAGAATAATACGCTCTTACATGTTTATGAAAACAACACATCGTCAAGTATCCCACAATTATTTATATTTATTAGGACTTCAGTTGTAAAAGAAAGAATTACGTCGAATTTGCTTAAACTATTAAATATTTCAATATGATAGCAAGATAAATAAATTATGTTTTTGGGGTAACTTGATGAGAAATTTTATGGTCTCGGTAGCGTTATTACGTCCATAATCTGGAAATGTTCTGTAAGCTGTTCAACGTTCTATTTAAGTCATTTGCAGCAACAACTCGGACCTTTATTATCTTAATGCCGGTATACTCCGGAATTCCAAGATCGCACCGCTCCGTTCGTGATTTCACTACGAACCTGCTGACTGCTTAGATTTTACGGCGAGCTTTGCCGGAAATATATAAACCTCAAATTATTCTTTGTAATTTCAAAGAGCAGCATTTAAGTTTTGTTTACAGGCTAAATTGAAAAAAAAATTACAGGACAGCACTGATGAAATAAAATGTTGCTGTCATTGCAACTGTAATTTGTAAAAAGCCACCTAAATAAGCTAAGTGTACTAAAACACTTAAGGAAAAATCTACCACATTTTTATTAAATAGTTTCTTTCCTGTCATATTTAAAAAAAATTTAATCCGCCAACTTCTTGTTTAATAGCACTTAAACAAAGGAGATTTTTCAGGGATTTTAAATTGCTTCACATTTATCAAAATGCAGTTTCTCAGCAAGAGGCCTTACATTTTTAAAAGGGTAATTTATTCAACGTTGAAACCTTGCTACTTCTTGGGGTAGCTTGAGGCCTGAAACCAATTAAAACTAGCACATTAAACTATGAGTTATTCATTTCGAGTACTTTTCCAACTTGTTTTGTAAATGGGTTGAAGGATCTGCATCCGCCGCTGTCAACTCTGGTGATGGAGTTTGTGATGTTGGCGTAAATTTTAGAAACAACTCACGTTTCATTTGTGGAAATTTCCAGTAAATACCAATTCGTTACATGATTTGTTTGCATCCATAGCGACACAAGCTAGACAATAATAATTAACGTGATGTCGGTTTAAATATTTGACGTTTACGTTGTGTAGAGTTTAAAACATGGAAGGATGACAGGAATTCTATTGTTTTCGAGGAAAAATATTTTCAGATATATCAAAGCAATTAGAACGATACATTGATTGTCACTTTTTAAAAGGAAAATTGTCATCCTTCTCCAACGATGATCTTAAATTGTTAAATAATGAAAACGTGACAGTATACAGCGATCATAGTCCTGTTTTCATTCTGGCGTCCGATATTCAACTGGCGCATTAAGTAGCAGCTGTTACTGAGCTTAAAACTCAGGAAGTCTCTGTTAAAACTATCACAAAACATGGTTGGTGGGTCGCCATGTGTTTAAGCCTTTCGAATGGCGAAATTTTCCCAGAATTTTATGAGTGAAGGGCAAAAAAGTCCACAATTAATTGCAAACACTCAGCCCTTATTGTCGATTTTTTTAATTCAGCGCAAGTTACATGGTGAATTTGTAGTTAAAATTGAAACTTTTGCTTTTGTAAATATTATTAAATATCAGTATGTTTTTAAGAATAATCACAAATAATTAGGAGAGGGCAGTTAGTTTTATCAAACAATTTCAGCGCGACAAATAAGTTTCATCGACGTGATTCGTATGCAACGGAAGTGCGGAAAATTGAATTCCGGTCTTAATGGTGGATGGTGGAAAGCTGAAGCTCGATAGGCGGACGCGTCTGGACCCTCAAACTAAATAAACCCAAGAGCTACAACGGCAAGGCAGCCACTTCAACTTTAGCACGTTCTTACTATAAACCATCCACACTGAAAAATTAAAAAAGGTCGCGTCTTAAAATCTCACATCCGTTACTACTCACATAAATAGTTGATTGACATTTTTAAAACTAACACTTTTCTCAATAAAGTTACAATGGGTTTTAGGTCTAACAGCCGTCGCCTCTACTTGTAATTTATGATAAAAACTTGTAGCGTTTCAGTGATCGAACCTTAAATGCAACATCTGGGCTTGCGATCGACTGATCCTGACAGCTGACCCAGGATACCGTTTAGTTTCTTTATTCGCGTTCCTAACGTCACTTCGTACAGGATGATAAACTATCATGTTTAAAATTCAAAACCACACGATCATTGTTGGATTTCGACCACCTATTTGGCATTAAACCAAAAAGTATCCATAAAACACTCAAATAGCGCTGCGTTTACGAAACCTTAATCCAATCGGATTTGAAATCCTTCTAACAATTCCGGCGAGAATACTGATTAAAATTCAAAATCGACTCGTTTATTGACAGGTTTCGTATCTAATTACGATTAAACAGGCTGAAAGTTATAAAGAAATGCTTCGCTAAGGCCAAAATAATTGTCACTTTTCGCAACTTCAATTTGAATAATTTTCAAGCAAAAACTTTCTGTTCACTTCTTTGTTTTATTGCAGCATTTACGTTAGTAACTTTTTTACTGAACACAAAGTTTTTAACTTTGAGCAAGTTGGATTTTTAAAATAACGCAATTACAAGAAACGATATAATTAATTTCAGCCACAAGAAAGGTGAAGATACCAAATGCGCTGTCATCTGTTTGTTTCAAGTTTCATGAAATTGATGGCGCATGTTTATTTTGAAAATAAGCAACCTTACGAACGCGAAATGGAGCAGAATAATAGGAAGACCTCGGCACTGACTGCTTTGTAATGTTGTAGAACCATATATGAAGTCATAATGGCAGGGTTTAGTGCGTTAAAATCGAATATTGTGGCAGGAGGAGCCTCTTGAAGATTATTATCTTGTCAATTGCGCATTTATTTTCAAAATGCTAACAAGAACTTTATTTGTTGTATTTACGGAATTTAAACATTAAGGCTTTTCAAAATTAAGTTCTCCTTAACGTGGGGAATAATGGAAAATCCCCTATAGGGAACATTTAGTGCCTATTACATTTTATGCTAGTGCTTTTGACGAGATGTTTGAATTTAAGAGCTTATTTAGAATAAATTCAAATCTTAGAACTAGCTGGCGCTTGGCACATTACAATTGTAATTAATGCTAGAAAATTATTTCGAACAATACACGAGTTTCTGCACCTGGGTATTATGAAATTCCAAATGTTTGAAAACAAACTGACTTTAGTAAGAGCGACGTAATTAACTTGACCGAAGTTGAAACTGTGCAAACTAATTAATTCATTTCAATAGAGCATCAGGAAAACGTTTATCAATTTCGCACCTTGTTAAAGCAGAACTAAAGTAGCGTTGGTCGCATAAAAGGATTTTCCAACTAACATTTTTCAGAGGATGCGTTTCAACTTAAGCGTGTCCATTTATTTGGGGATATTTTCCTTAAAAACTCCTGTGCTTCAAAATGATTGCCGTCTCTTATCTCATTGCGCTATTTATACAACGCTAACCAAAATTATGGAAGCGACGGAACCGTGAAATTCTTGCAATTTGGCCAGACAATATTAAAGTTGAGAAACTGCTGGCATATTAAAAGGGGGATTTCGTTTTTCCATAATTTCGCTTCATTACTGTCGGTTATAATCGCGTAACACTGACCTTCAATTGGTTACTTTCACAATTAAGCTACTCAATCTAAGTCAATAATCAAAAAATAAATTTATGCATTGACATTAAAATTTAATAATAGCCACCAGTTTTGTAATTCAGTAGAAGCTTCTCAATTAATTTGAAATATTTTATGCAAGATTCACCCGGCGCATCCACCATTTGTGTCGCGTTCGTCTTATTGTGATTGTCACCGATTTCAATTTTATATTCTTGCCCGAAATCTAAAATCGTCTATTGTATTTGAAAGGAACTTTGCTTTCTCCATCATTTCGCCTCATTACCACCAGTTATACGTAACTGCAAACTTTAGTTTGTTACCGGGGGCAAGAGTAGCATGATTTAGAATTCTTTCAACACAGAAAGAAAATAAATAACGAAATGACCTACATTTAGTATGGCTTCTATTGGCAAGCCACATATTTCACCATAACATAGTTATTGCTTAGCACAAAGCCACATTTCCAGCTTGTGCTAATTGGTTGGTGTTTTTCTGCGCTGTAACTGCATTGTGCTACTAAATTAATACAACGCTTTGACGGTATTAGCGAAAAATTTTGTTTGTCATTTTCATGATGGACTTTAAAAATTTGCTTTCAAAATTTTCTCTTTAATCTAATTATCGTTGCAGGATTGCATTGTGGAAACATTTCCAATCGGTTATTGTCAATAGTAATAAATTTCTCACAAAATCTGGACATTGACAAATTTTCAAATGATCGAATTAAATATCAATAGAAAAAAATCAAATTTCTTAAGAACCCACATAATCAAATTATCCCTCAACGCCAATAAGGGGTCACATTCCTGCGGAATTCCATTCTAACTTTATGTATAGTTTAGTAAGAAAGTTTAAACGGGCTTATTAATAACTCAAGCTACAAACTAATTTTTGGATACGTCTATAACGTGATTTGAGGCTTGCTAGTTTTGTAATTGTTTATTTTTTTCAAGAACGATAAAAATAGTTTAAATCAAATACTAGAAAATTGAGTTATACATTTACTATGACTTGTAGTTTTAAAGTGAATGGCGTTTTTTCTAACTGATTCACATGTTTGTTTGTAAATGAGCCTGTTTATGTAAATTTAACGTCACACATTTATTAGTGTATATTGCTTCTCGCCTGTTGTAAATACGAAGTCTTGAAAATTAATAAGTGAAAACGTTTTTCTTTGAAATTGTGAAGCTTGAAAAGACCTCAGGACCCTAAGTGATTATTTTTTTTGCTTTATTCAGAGAATACACTCACATAAAAAATAGCAAGCCGAAATTCGTTGTTTTGTGGGAATAAATAATTGACTTATAAACTGTTATTTACGGATTTGTTGTAAAGATTTGAATTTCGCCAAACATACGTACGTTATATTTAAGTTTATCTACCCATCATTGTGTGATAATCAACCAAGTTCAGGAAATTACGTTTTTATCCACTTCAGTTATCTGCATTCTCACCACATTAAATTCTATTAATAGCAAAATGATCAATAGGGTTGCTCACTATATCAATTTATATTTGATCCATTTATTAAACTGTAGCTTTATAGGTATTCGAGATTCATTTTTATTGCTAAATATCAGAAAACATTTATTGCGTCATCAAGATCAATAGACCCACAAAATGTTTTCCGAACACCGGGAAAATTCCTTTCTTTTGTAAATAATCGATTTTAACATTAGCGAAGCCCCATACAAGAACCATAACACGCACTTGCCTGATTCCGATACAATTAACTCGTAGGAATCAACGCGGAATATGCTCAGATACCACTAACGGCTGGTACGTCAAAATTATCTTAATTACCACCAAAATTCTACTTTTAAAAAAATACGATTCAATATTTTTATTTATTGGTGGCATTTTGTTGCGCTATAATTTTGATTTAAAGCCAAACTTTTGAGTGGTTGAATTTAATACTAAGATAAAGTCAGAATTAAATATGTTCTTTAATGTTTTTGAAGTTATGTTGGATAATAAATTCGAAATGGCAATTAAAGCAATTTTTGGCAAAGTATTTATATTTATTCGAGAGAGAGTTTCATAAGCGATTTAATTGAAGTTAAGATGATATCACAGGAATCAAAGCGGCATCATTTCAACATATTCAATTTATGATTTGCTGGATAAGGGTGCCAGATGAAATTGCTCGACCCTTTCTCATAAATCCTTCGATCTCTCAAACTAAATTTTCTGAATTGTTTATTTAACGATTACGCATGCGTTTCCCCGATACATGTCGCTCTAATTTGCATTAATTAAAGGGTGAGAAATTTTCCAGCAGTAACGCTGTAAATCTTAATTGCGTTACTTTAATTCTGAACGCCTTGCGCGGTTTGTTAATTTTTTTTTATTGATTCATTGGTTTGGGTGCTACTTGAAATAGCTTTCGAAGTCATTGGTAAAAGTAAACATAAATTTTGGTTGTAAATATATTGTTTGTTAATCGATTTACTTTTCGATTATTTATGTTTGCCATTAATGGAATGCGGTCTGCTTCGCATACACTTTATGTAAATCACGTACCTAGGGAGCTTGCGGAAATTGAAATCGTTCTGACTATTGCGATAAATTTTTTTGTTTAACGTGAGTAAAAATCGACAATTTTGCTCAAGTGAAAGGTCAACTAAAAGCAGAGTGATGATAAACAATGAATTCTGAGACTACGGAAATTTCAAGTACCCGGTATTAGGCTCGGAACAATATTAGTGGGTTGCCATTAACCCTTCACTGCGTTATGTGCCCTATATGTCACGTTACATTGAGTATCCTACGTTTGTTGAAACAACTCCACTTGTAGGATCTAATAGACGACTAGGGTATTTCAAGCAAAGCGGTCGTCATCAAAATCCCTGAAACATTAAATGCGGCAATTTTTTTAGCAAACCATAGAAAATGCGAAATGACAAAGAAAAATAAGAAGCAAGTTAAATTCAAGTTTCAACAAAATCTTTTCGGTAATATTGGACCATGCAGTACGCGAATACACAAATACGTGCAAAGGAATTCATATGGTAAAAAATATAATAGATGAAGAATACTAAAGAAACTAAAAAGTACTTAAACATGCGGTAGTTACGAAACTACAATAATTATGAGGAAATTAAATTTAGGATTTTGGGATTTGTGATAAATTTTTAATTGATCAAAATTTTGCAGAAATCATAAAAATTATTTATTTGATACCCATTCTTAAAATTATTTTAATGCAATTTACTGCAACTCTGAGCACCTAATATTTTGTTCTAATTCTTGATAATTTTCCAAATATATATAAAATTCAAACGTAAAACTGAGTCCATTGTTGTATTCAGCAAGGTTTTTGATTTTATTTAATTTTTTTCAACTCGAATCTATTAAGTTTATGTTGTTAGTATTAAACTTTTAAGAAATTAGATACAAACATTCCTGGAAAGTTTTGATATTTTAGCGTTGACTAGTACAACAAAATTATGTGAAGTAAACTTATATTGTAATAAGAATGCAAAAATTTTAAATACAATTATTGCTGAAATAGCAGTTGCGCTTTTGTAGAAGTGATGAGATTTTAGTCCCTATCTTAGTCAAATATTCCGCAGCGTCGGTAGGAAATTGAGCAAGTGCAAGACTTACAAATACGAGATTGTGACAAAACTGCCGGAAGTGGTCTAAAGTTTTAAATGATGCGGGCACTATCGTCGGATTAAAAAATAGATGGAGAAATAAGCTCAGGGCTTTAGATATGATCCTTTTAACGAGGCGTCGCAAACACGTCCCGTCTGAGTGAAAGCTGGAATAAAGCGCGAGGTTCTGCATATAATTGGTCGATTATTTCATAATTACAAAGTGGAAGTAATAATGCATTTTGAAGTCGTTTGGCGCCGGAAATTTATGACGGAAATAAAAGTATGTTTGAAGTGAAGCTGTGGAAAAACCGGAAGCAACATCGCATCTAATCCAGCTCCAATTAATTGTTACTTCCTCGTTAAAATTTAGTTTGCAAATTGTTCCTGAAATGTGTTAAAAAGAGAAAGTTTTTAAGTTGTTGATAATTTTGAAATGAGCGAGATTTCAAGGTGTTGTGGAAATGAGTAGAAGTATGTTTGTGGAAGGGATGGTTGGGGGTTTTCACTAGACTTTAGTGAGGGTGTTTTGTGGTTTTGGCCCTGAAGAGACAGGTAGGCCGAGAATTTGGCTTGAGACGTCCACGTGGAGTTGAGCGCTGCATCGAGCGCAGCTGGGCCGGGCGGCGGGTTCGACCGGGCGGCGGCGGCGCAGACTCGGGGGCGGCAGAAGCTTTAGACACATTCTCGTACACATGTCGGCACGCCGCGGTCACGCACACCACACGTTACTCTACGCGCGCATCGCTCCAGGTGAGTGTACGTGTGTGTAGTATTCGTAGGTCACTGACCGGCTTTCAAAAAAATTTTGAAAGTTCTATAAAAATTTTATTAATATTTAAATCAAAAATTAAAATTTATTCAAAAGTTTTTTTAATAACGAAAACTTTGAAAAACTTTCACCTCCTATTGAAGAATATCCAATTTCGGTATCAGTCAGTGTTTAACGTGTGATGGAAAATGATTGATCATGCCACAAACTCACCCTGAAATTTCACACTGAAGATAAAACGGACCTTGCTTTAAAATTAATTTGGGCCAAGCGGAAAATTAACTAGCAACCTCCAGGATTATCCTGAAAATTCGATTTAAATAGCGCCACCATGCAAATAATTTGTTTGTTGTATAGGTGCAACAGGTCTGTTGTGTGTGCACAGCGCAGCATGCTGTAGGGGACACGGGGCGCTATGGTGGATAAACATTCCAGTATTAATCAGATAGAAGAACCAAGGCCTAGGCCAAGGTACTAAAACCAACATTTTCCCCCCCTCAACCTATCAAAATCTTTTTTTCATAGATGGGGAAGTTTGGCAAATGAACGAGCACTTTTAGATTTATTGGATGGGGATCAGCCGCGCCTGCAACCCACTTCACTCACGCTGGCTCCCGTCAATTCCAACATCTACGCCAGAAGACACTCAGCACACACCTGTCCCATCACGGAGGAGCAGCATGCTGCTATGGCAGCCGTAAGTTCACTCTAGTCATTTGTAATTATATTAGTGCCAAAATTGAAATTACGAAATCTATGTAAGCTGCGAAAACTTCATATCACGAATTTCCCAGCTTCACACAAAAACAACTGGCAATATAATTTGTTCGGCAATACTACGGAATGTAAATAGTTCCAAAACGTGCAGGAAATATATATTAAAGTCATTTATCACACAAGCTACCAAATAATTTATCCAACGCGTACAATTATCACCGAATAACCAACATAAAGGCAGGCTCAATGCGATGTTAATTATTGGTAGAACGAACAATTTATTTTTACAACACTCCACCGCGAGCGGAAACGTCGCGAAAGAAAAGCGGACGTTAGTTAATTTTCTCTAAAAACTATTGCGCTTACAAGAGTTTTAATGAAAGTTAACGTAAAGTCCTTTGTTACCATTGCCATCATTGTGGTGCTGATTAATCGCCATTTCTATACTGCTGATTTTAGAGTAAGTTCTCGTCGAAAAAATGTTTAATAATTAAAATTAAGCGTCTAGGTAGCTTTCTGATTTTTAATGGGTTAGAATAAGTTTTATTTAATTAAATTTTTTGACGTACAGTTGAATATTCCGCAACCGCCTAGTTTAAGAATTCTACGTTAACTAGTTCATATTTTCGTATTTTTAATGAAACGCTGCTGATTCGGGATGTTGTTGTTCCTGAATCGTATTTTTAATTCCAGAAATAATTTCAACGGCAAGAATTTGTCGGCGGGTTAATAACGTGTATGCGCATTTATGTTTTTTTCAGCTACTTTTATTTTGGAGTCGAGAAAGAAAATATTTCCTAACATACAGTTAAGAAAGTTATTAAAGTCAAATTGCTTGTTAATTAAAATTGAATTGATAACTAAAAAGTTGGCGTGAATAGAAATTGAACGAATATCCCGAACAAATATTTGCATCAGGAGAGAATTTATCAGGGATAAATTATTTTCGTGCAAAAAACGACAAGATTAGGTGAGTTGAAATATAAAATTCAAGAGATTTCCCGAACAGACTAAAGAAATCTTTGATTTTATGGGTTTATTTAGTACGTCTGTTCAAGTGCTGGTTAAAAGTCGAAAACTTGTTTTTCTGCAATTACGACATTTATTTCGTTTCATGTATTTTTTATCGTTCTTAAAGTATTCTGTGCGCTCAACAAAGACAAGAATTTGTAACTTAAAGACACTCTTTGAAGAACCTTTAAGTGTTAAAGTAATTTGTAGTTTCTTTTGTATGTCATTCCAAATTGGAGGGATTTGCTGAAGTGATAAGTTTCGAATTTTCTGGTGTTGAAATAAAATGATTTGGATAGGAGTTTTGTAGAGCTGGAGGGCAAAACATGTTTTCCCGAAGAGCAATCAATCATTACAAATATGAAATGAATGACTTTAATGTGCTCATTTATATATTTTTTGTATAGGCCACACAATCACTTGCCGTTGGAGTCCTTATTGAGTCGATCTCGACGTTTTGTTTTGGTCTTTCCACACGGGGTAAAAATTAAAATATTTGATTTATTACAGCTTTTATGAAAACTTGGTCTCGCTGAAAAGGGAAAGAAAAATCCATTAAATAAACGAGTTGAATATTGGGAAAATTGAGAATGAAATGTTTATACATAGTCAAGAAATCAATTTAAATAAGCGTTTCTATGACATTTCGTTTAAAACTACTCGTGCTCGGTAAATTGAGGAATTAGAGATGTTTAAAGAGCCGTTACCTTGGAATATATTACGTTTTTCCTGTTGTGCAAATTAGGACGTTACGTTTAATGAAATTATCGTTGTTGGTGGTGATGTGGGAAATTGGGAGCGTAAAATGATGCTAGGGTTTTGTTTTGTTTTCGTAGATTCCACCACCCCCGGTACCATCGCGACCGCCTGCTGTACCAAAAAGATCGCACGTTCCCGCACCGATAAGTTCATCGGAAACCCCTAAAATAAATATGAGGGGTCAAATTCAAGCGCCACCGATACCACCAGTTTCTAAGTCTCGAGCTTTGCCCCCAGTTCCCCCCGTAGATAATAAGCCTAGGCCGCCAATTAGAAATCCTCAATCTAATGAATTACATAATATAAATAACGCAATATCGAGAAGAAATTATGATTTGAACAGGAACGCGTCCCCAAAACAATCAACAAAGTTGCCGGCATGCACGTTTGAATTTAATTCGACATCACAAGATTTTATGAAAATTCCTCCAGCTCCGATGGGTCCTCCACCTCCAGCACCAAAAATTAGTCATAAACCAAACATTTCACCGGCAAATAAAGTCCCGGTTAGCCAACAATGTAACACCGGGCGAGTTTCAATTCGCCAAGATTCCAGCGTTTCAAGTGATAGTTTTAGTCAAACATCATCTCCAAGTTATACAACAAAAACGATGGAGACACCGCTGTTACCGCCAAAAACCCCAGTTAAACAACAAAATGGACTTTTATCAAAAGTCCAAAACGTTGATGAAGATGATACCAATGGAAATACCACAATAACTAAAAGTGCATCTACTCCTGCTAGCTTGCAAACAATCGTACGATTTCATAACGGCTCAAACATGTCTCTTCACCATAGGGTAACATCGATTTGAGTTAAGTATTTCAATTTTAATTGAATTCCATTGCAGATCATTAGAGATATGAGACGTCCTTCGAGCCATTACGCTCGACGTATAAAGTTAAGGTTTAGATTTGCTCAAATAATTTTAAATGCCATTGCCTTGTTTGCGATTGGAGCAGGAATGGCAGCGTATTTCAAAGGTATTTTTCGAGAAATCATTTCTGTTAAACCGCTTTACCTCTTTTTTTCTCGTTTTTCTTCCAGCTTATCCCTCATCAGTACAGATAGTGAATGCGACTCTTAATACAACTTCAAGTCCAGTAATTGAAAGGATTAGCATAAATCCCGCTCCAGGGATATGTTTACCAATAATTGTGAGCTTTTGTCAACAACACAAGGTACCCTACAACTTTACAGTGTTTCCCAACTACATGGGTCATTTCGGGCAAAGAGAAGCCCAACAAGAACTCGAAGTCTACGATGCTGTAGTTGATGTGCGATGTTACGAATTAGCCGCCCTTTTCCTGTGTTCTGTGTTTGTCCCTAAATGTGGACCCGATGGTGGTGTTGTACGACCTTGTCGCAATCTCTGCTCTGGTGCGTTTTATTTCATATTTACCGCATAACTCGCATTATTCGGGATATTACAGAGACGAAGAGGAGATGCGGCTTCTTTCTTGATGTTTTCGGGCTTACCTTGCCCGATTATCTCGAATGCGACCTTTTTCCAGACAGGCCAGATCATTCCCTCTGCATCGGTTACGAAGAGTACAAGCAAGCTAAAATGAGGGCGCAAAGACCCGGTACGTTACCACAAATCAATTACCATCACTTTGCTGTTGCTTCAAACCACCAGTTTTCGTTACGTTTCACTTTGTAACGGTTTCTTTACGCGTTTAAAGATGTTCAAAACTGTTTCAACTAAATCAAATTATAACGCTATCTCGCGGGAAAAACGCTATAAATGATCGCCATGCATCTTCCTTGAATCCCTTCGAGGACTTGATTGGTTTTCATTATTTACCATTATCTTGTTGCAATATAGCCGGCTTTTGCGTAATATTGGCAATTTATCAGAGCGATTTGCGTGATTTTGGCAGCTCCTCAATTTGGTATTGGCGTTTCAGTGTGCCCTACAGGTTTCCAATGCGATCAGAGGCGTTGTATCCCGAAAGACTGGCAATGCGATGGCCACATTGATTGCGAAGATCAATCCGACGAGCTCAATTGTCACCAATGTGATAACGGAATGATCCACTGCGGCGGGGAGAAGTGTATAACTCAGGAACACATGTGCGACGGTGTGGCCGATTGCCCCTGGGGTCAGGACGAAAGAAATTGTTGTAAGTACAAACATTCTCGCCCTTCCTGAATTTATTGCCGCCTCTTTCAAGTGAGGTTAAGCGACAGGAATGGGGACGAAGGCAAGGGACAACTCCAAGTCTACAAGCCAGACCAAAAACAATTTGTGGCGGCTTGCGTTTTGCACTGGGATCAAAAGACTTTACCTGACACGATCTGTTCACTCCTCGGCTATTCGTAAGTAAAATCGTGAATTATTACCCGGAACCAAAATATACTTGCGATAATTTACGTTCAAATTTGCTTCGGTATCAAAATTAGTTTAAATCTTCCGTTACCGAGGTTGTTTCAAATTTAAACTCTTCCTCGAAAACAACTTTTATTGCGACAGAAATCGTATCTGCGCAAAATGTATTAAATCGGGGCGGGCGGAAACGACAAATCAACCAAATCAACGACGCTTTAAAAGGAAATGTGCTCATTTTTGGTTGCGAAACTAAGCGGTTAATTTGCTTGTTGATCTTGCAGGAATAATCGAATAGCACGACCTTCCTTAAGGCGGCTCAATCTCACCAATTTCAATTGTTATGTCTATATTTGCACGATTAGTTGGTACAGTTGCAAGGCGAGCTTGATGAGCTTTTTAAATAAATAGCGTTTGTTTAATTTCGCTCAGAATTGTGTGTAAACAGAGGTTTTGTCGGAATTGTAGGAATTCCAATGGCAGCCGCTTGTTCCGTGGCACGGACATAAGCGTTTCTCCTCCAATTCAGGAGACAACAGCGATATGGAGGATGAACCAAAACAGACGTCCAAAGAATATGATACGCGAATTCGCTTCTTGCAACGGAACAACATACCCAACAGTCGATTTAATTTGCACTAATTACAGTAAGTGTTTTAGAAAAATTAATTTGTTTAAAAAAATGCGATTTATAGTGTGCGGTAAAGCGAGAAAAAGTTACGCTGAAAGATTGACATTGAGGATAGTTGGGGGTGTGCGATCAAAACCGGGAGACTGGCCATTTCTCGCAGCCCTCCTTGGAGGTCCCGAAGAAATTTTTTATTGTGCTGGAGTGCTAATCGCTGATCAATGGGTATTGACGGCGTCACATTGCGTCGGAAAGTAAGTTAATTGAGTCAAATTTTGAAATTTTTCTTTATTTTAATTATCAGCCACACCGACGAATCAGGTTGGACGATTCAATTAGGAATTACGCGAAGACACGCACATTCTTTCTATGGACAAAAAATGAAAGTTAAAAAAGTTGTTGCACATCCTTTGTACAACCTCGGCGTAGCTCACGATAACGACGTCGCTTTGTTAAAGGTAAGCCCCTCCTGTCTATATTTAATCACCAACAATTGTTTTTTTATAAGTTGTTACCGTTTAATTACACGTTTTTAAATAATTTTGAAATAAATTTGTTTGTGACGCAATTTATCCATTTGTTCAACGATAGGAAACGTGTTACAAACGGTTTGATAAACAGCTGTCACTGTTCCAGACGTTAAGTTGCCAGAAGTCCTGAAGTTAAATAAAACTGATGTTTGCTTGGAAATATTCATAATAGTCCTGGCAAGCATATGTTAATATTTTTTAACGCATTCGTTTTCACAATAATTAACTTTACTTGCAATTGTTATTTAATAATATCATCTTGAACAATCCCTACATTTATTCCCATAATTAATTTCTAAACACAAAAGCTCCATTTTATCTCCATTAGCGGCACAAAGGAGGAATTAATGTGAATGTGTCGTATGATAAATTACGCGGCATTAATTACATATGGTTTTAAGTCAAGTGTCAAAGGCAAACTAATCAAAAATAATTATAATTCCGTTGTTAGTAACAATTAAAAAATTGATTTCTGCATAATATTTCAGTTAATTGACCACCAACTTGCCATTGGGATCCGAAATAAAGCACTAATTAATTAAATCGTGCTATGATTAACGAGCTACGCATTACCTTGATTGAATGCTGAACCGCTCTTCATCCCTTTTGTAGCAGCGCTTGATTTAATTTTTTCACTCAGTCGTGTAAAATTTAATTGTTTCACTTTTCCAGTTATCATCTAGGGTAGCTTTCCATGAACATTTATTGCCGGTTTGTCTCCCGCCTGCCAATCAACAGCTACATCCCGGTACAGTGTGTACCGTAATTGGATGGGGCAAAAAGGAAGATACTGGAAGTAAGTAAATTTCGAAAAATTCCTGATAATTCTTATAATGAAAGAATGTGTCGTTGAAATTTTCTTTTAATTTTGCTGAGAAATTGAGCAATTTTCTTGAATTATCGATGAGAACGCGGGGTGTAGCTTGTTAGTTAACTTTATCCCCTCTCGGCCGGTAAAAACTAATTAAGGTTCGATAAGGGATTGTGCGTGTTTTAATTATTGTTGGATTATGGTTTGAAGGAGAGGTAGGGAATTGTAACGAAAATTTGAAAGGGTTCCGCGGAAATTCGGCTTATTATTGGAGCATTTCCAGATGTTGTAATTAACCGGAATCGAGTTTGAAAGGAGGCGGGGATGTTTGCTGGTTTTTCTTCCGGGAAGTTTCGATGAAAGAATTGCCTGTTTTTTACAGTGTCAGAATATGAACCGGAAGTAAATGAAGTCGAGGTTCCCGTCCTTAATCGAGATTTATGCAACTCTTGGTTAGAAAATAAAGAATTGAATGTTACTGATGGAATGATTTGTGCTGGGTATAAGGAAGGTGGGAAGGACGCCTGTCAGGTAAGTGATGGGACCGACTGTGGTCGTGCTGGATTGATCGGGATCTTGTAGGGCGATTCTGGGGGACCTTTGCTCTGCAGAGACCCCAAAGATCCGGAAAAATGGTTTGTGGGTGGGATCGTTAGTTGGGGAATTAAGTGCGCCCATCCACACCTACCCGGAGTTTATGCTTATGTACCTAAGTATATACCATGGATTCTACAACAGATGAAGCTTTACTCTGATTAAGCACAGATAAGACAATAATCTCAATTAAGCTGACAATAATGTAACAAGAATGAATGGTACAAATTATACACGGTAATTATGGTTTTCTAAGACGTTTACATGACAAGAATGCTTAAAAGTTACTTAGTAAGACGCATTTGTTATATTGTGGTATAGCAGAATTCCCCTGCCACAATCCAGCTACGCACAATATCTAGAATGATCCTATAGTGATATCTCGTGACAATTCACCTAGTGTTCGAGCGGACCGCTACTACATGTGATCTGTTTATACAGCTGTATGATATACAACGTGCGATGTTAACAAAATATACTGAACTGTAACATGCCTTATATAATCGACCATCTAATTGACTCCCGAACCTCAGCTCTCACATCTTGAACCAGCGGCACGTCGAATATTTTGGTAATTAAATAACGCAGATAACTCGTAAACTTCCGGAGGTTCTAGGGAATTAAATTTTTGCGTGAAAACCGACACATAACTCTCGAACTTGAACACAAAATAATTAAACTCAATAAAGTTTAATTAACAAGATCTTAGAATGTTATTAGATAAGCGACAAAATCCACCGGCATCGATGAAAATTGATGGAATCAATGTTTAAATGTCCTATACTCGCCATAGATGTATCTCGAAATATTCGTCTTCTTTGTCCAGTGGAACGAAGTTACGTAAGCAGATAATTTAAAGAGGATGAACACGTTCAGTATATTTCGTAAATTCGACACCTGTGCAGGAGTCTTCGAAGGCCCTATTAGTTAGTAGCCTCACGCCCTGGTGCTGGTGTCCCGAGACAATAATCACTTCGAAGCCTTCTGCAGCGCTTTAAATATATTTTATACCCTTAGAAAGAGAAGATATCATAGTTTTCTATAGATTTATAATGATGTTATCTAGTGTCTACTGTACGCAGGTCGTGAATTTCACAGCTTTCGGCAAGGACCTCGCTCTTCGATGTCGCAAGAAATTCCCAAATTCCTCAAAACCGTCTTAGATTTCAACCAATCAATATCAAAACATTCATTTTCGTCTTAATATTTCAAATTTTTACAACATTGATAAATTGTTTTATACCTTCGTCGCGGAAATTCAATTTGTGTGACTCCAGCAATATTTGTAAGCCGATTTGATCATTAATAACCGTCGCAAGTTTGAGGTGTGAAAGGGAAATTTTCCCGCGACTTGCATCCTCTTGTTACCAGACAATCCTCGCCGCAAGCCCCAGTCAAATTCCAAAGCTGCTACGTTTAACTTAATTGCGACGTGTGGGCAATCACTAATCAAATACATTGTACATGTCTCTACGTTATGTTTTTTATAGGAAATACAGCCATTAATCACAAAAAAAACATAAAAGTATTGAAAACAGAAACTCCTAATCAATCAGCTAATAAAATTAGCTGAAAACTCCAGGGGGTGATACTAGGATTAAGTAACTTAATATAACGACAATAATTCAGTAATTAAAAGACAATACCCGAACTTTCGCCAATAGATTTAGTTATGTATAAGGTCGTAAAGGCAGAAATGAGATTAGGAGTTTCTCGAGTCACTACCAAAAATTTGTGTTATTAAAGGCGGAATACAATGGCTCACATGAAAATTTGTCGTAGCTATTAACATATCTCGAAATTTAATATCAAGGAAATTAAGTGATATTACATATCTCGACAATATTTTAGACAATAAATTATATATTTATAAAGCACCTCAGGTGCTTTCATGTGAGCGTTGACAACAAATGCATATTTATTTTAAAGACACGCTATTTTAATAGAATCATTGTTTCGATGAGGCAATTTGTTGTTAGACAATTGTTCATTTATGTGTTCCTTGGCTTTTGCTGCTACCTAAATCTAGTCGACGCAATGGGACAATAACTGGTCTAGTTATGTGTGATGTCCGGTCAGCATGCTATGTGCTTCCAGTTACCGCTCCTGTATTATTGAACCTGTGTTTAAAAAGTGTAGTCAATATATACTAAAAATTAGAAAAATTGTTTTTTTCCTCAATCCACACTGTTTAAATAAAACAAATAATTGCAACTCGCATCGTATATTTATCAAATTCAAAACAGACATAAAAAAATAAACAGTCCACTTTTATCCTAAAACATTTTTTGTTAGTGTAAATATTGGACAAAACTGAAACTCACCTAGGCTAACTGTTTCGAATAAAGCTAACCATCCTTTCCCGTTATTGTCACTTGATGATTTATAGTGGACAGTCAAGTGTGATCCAGAATAAAGAGTAGCGGGGTTGTCCTGAAATTTATGAATAGTTTTTGAAATTTTCTACATTTTTACTCACATTTTGGCAAAACTTGTGAACGCTTTCCTTTTCTTCGTAAGTAGTTACTTGGACGTAATTAGATTCGCAGTTTCCTTGTATTTCAAAATCTACAAAAATTCAGTTAATAATTATTAAAAATTTCTGCTTAATTACCTCTAAATTTAATAGCGACTCTATTGCCAATTGGAACTCTAACTTCCCAAGTACAAGGTTCATCTAATTTATATTCCCTTGGATACAACGGACTGCTGAATCTTCCCTTATAATTGTACAAAGTACCGCCACAACCTCTACCTTTATCTGACGAAGTGTAAACGAGGTCGAAATTAGAAGAAAATAAATTCGACTTCTTATTCCAAGTATGAATCCATAATTTATTACTTGCGCTGAATATAGGTTGCGGAATTGAGTAGCCGCAAGCTTTGAGTAGAACTTTTCCTGATTCAGTTTCGCCTTCCCGAACCTATAAATATCATTAAATCGAAATACCGTAACAAGTTGATAAATTTACTTCCATTCCGATGTCTTGACAATCAGGAGACTGCAGCATCATGAAAAATTGGAAATATATTGAAATAGTGAAATTTTCAGGAACTATTATTGTTGTACGACAATCAGTGAATTTGTTGTTATTAACAATTCTTCCCTGTTCTGAAGTGTAGTTCCTATTGCAAACTTTAAACAAATAATTAAATGTTGAAAAACTTGATTTAATACGTTACCAATTTCTTGATACTCAAGTCTAAAACCTCGCCCTCGTTTCGTTTCAGGAGTTGAGGTGCTCGTAAATGAAACTATAACTAAATCTCTATTACTGAAATAATCAAAAGGTTTTGTTTTTCCGCAAAATTGATGAGTTCCCGTTATTGCATTATACGGCTATAATTAATTAATTAATTCAATAAATAATAAAAAATAATTAACTCACCAAAAATTCAGCAGTGGTTTTTCGACTACCTGCGATTACAGCAGTAGGACCAAGTCCATCACTAATAAATCGATTAATCTAAAAATAATTATTAAGTACAAATACAAACAAAAGTACTAAATTACTGGATCATCAACAATTTGAACTTTGTCTTTTCCGCAATTATTCGTGGTGATGTGTTGTCCGTTTTCCTCAATTAAATCAAAATCGGTGAAGTAGAGAGTGACTCGATTCGAACTAGCTTTAATAACCCAAGAACATTTGACGTTTTCTGGATATTTATTCGGGTAGTTCGGTGATGTTAAAACTTTAACCTCTTGAGTTGCATTCAGGTAAACTTCTCCACAAATAGCTAAACAAAACATCATTGAAACGATTTAAATAAATAAATTGAAACTAAATTACATAACGCTGCTGTTAAAGTTATTTTGAACGCGTTATTGTTGGTGCCTCTAGTGTAGAGTCTTATTTGAACAATCTTTCCTGATGTTGTAAACTCTTCGGTATAATCAGAAGAAACGCCGCATAGTTTCAATATTTTTTCAGACAAGGGAGAGCCTCCATCTCTAAGCTATAGGAATCTTAGTAACTCATTTATTATAAGATAATATTTATTTACCTCTATAAAATCTGAACTAGTTTTAGAGTCACAATCACCAGGTAAATGAACTTCGTTAAATTTAACTTTTATGGAGTATCCCGTAGGCACTGTTACTCTCCAAGTGCAATCCATGTCATCCAGTTTTGGAGAAGTAAGTGTGTACGAACCTTGAGTTATATTAATATTGCCACCGCAGCCTTCAGGAGGACCTGGAATTTGCATTATTATATTAAGTGGTTATTCGTCTCTTTGTTACCGTGGGTGAAGAGAACGTTAAGTTTGAATCCCCCGTAGCCTGATGTTCTATCTGTCCTAAGCCTCATAGAAACTGTATTTCCAATTGACTTGATAACAGGAGGGTTATAGTTTAAATTTCCACATAAATTTGCTGTTCGGTTCCTCATATCCAAACCCTCGAAGATTTCGAGGTTGTCGAAAAAGCAGTTATGTCTTAAGGGCAAGTGAAGTTTCTCGAATTGTAAGACAACGATTTTCTTTGGAGGCGCTGTAATATTCCATTTACAAGTCAAGTACCCTTCGTACATACCCAATCTTCTTGTCATGTTAAGGGAAGGTGACGTTATCACAGTTGGTGAAGTGATGGAATCTCCACAATCTAAAAATTGATTATTAATAAAAATCTCAAAACTTTATAACAATATTACTTTCAAGTTGGTATGAGAATCTGAAGCCTTGTCTTTGCACGTACTTATCAGTCTTAAACAAAAACGAGACTGATTGAGACAAACGAATATCTGGAGGAGCGTCACTTCCACAATAAACTTGTTTATTGTAGAGATCTAAATTATATCTGCCAATGGCTTGCATGGGCACTATACTAAAGTTATCGTAGTTACAATTGGACCCTTAAAAAGATACAATAAGTTACGAATTTAGTTGTTTCGCACAAAATTACCTTCAAGATTGAAATCATAAAATTTAACGTTGAGGAATTGATATGATTTTGTCGCGATGTTGTATTGGCATGATAACAACCCCGTATAGGAATAGGGAAAACCGGGACTAACAATAAAACGTTCGACATAATCTGCGTAGAAATTGCCACCACATCGCCACTCCCATCGTGCCTAAGAAACAATTTTAACACAAATTTAACATTATTCATGAAATACCTGAAATCCAGCTCCTGAAATTTGGGTGTTACTTCTGAATAACAGTTTCATTCTGTTGCTTGATGAATTGAAAGTTGACGCAATTTCGCGACCGCATTTCTTTCCAAACGACACCCAATTATTGTCCTTCCAATCAAAAATTTCTAAGAAGTCATTTTGGCAATTATCGCTTGATTCCAGTTGAAATCTCGACAAGAACTTGAGGTCAATATAGTAACCTTCATCGCTCCGTATCTCCCATGAACATTCGGCGTTACTGGGATAGTCTTTTGGGTATCCCGGGGTTTGAATTATCCTAGTGGTATCGTGGAAAATTCCACCACAACCTAATCACTAATTATTATTAATCGTAACAAGAAAAGCACTTACCATTTATAATAGGTTCGTAGTTCAAACTGAATCCTTTACCGTCGCTAGATTTATCAAATTTATAATCAATCCACAAATAATTTGATTGTGATACAATCACTTTAGGCATATCATTGCCGTGACAAAATTTCCCAATTTTTGGTTTAGTTGGCAGATTTCCATTGTAAATTTCTATATAACTTTTATCACAATTAGAACCTAAATTAATGGAGTTTGAAGTCAATTTGATTGTTTGTTCTTCAGGCAATTTAAGAAGCCAACTGCATTCAATCGATCTACTATACTTGTTAGGATATTCCGGGGTAGTAATTGTGCCAGTTTCACCAGTTACTATTCCACCACAAGGGTTAACTTCATAGGATATCGTATAATTGAATTGCGTACCGCTTACTTGTACCGCCTTAATGATAAATTTAATCTCAATCGGGTTATTTCAGTAAATTGTTATACTTACAAGAATTTTGGTGATTGGATAAGGAGTTTTAACAGTAACGGCATTTTGGTTAGTTTTACATAAATGCGAAATAATTTCCCATCTATTACCTGCAACAACAACAATTTAAACGTGTTTCCTGCAAATTTCCGGCAACAAACTGGTGGATATATCCATAAAAGAAGGGACGTGCAAACATGAAAGTCCCCGTCTTGTTTGGTTCGTGGACAACTGTATTGATAGTGAAAGAGTTGTGTTAGTAGATCGGCTAGTATGAGAATAAGTACAATAGTAACTTTGTTGTGAACCAAGAGGTTGAGTTATAGTTCCACTTTTATCATTAAAATCACCAACACAAACTAAAACAGAAAAATTATAAGACGAACTGAATACTTCACGATAAAATTACTTGAAGGTTCGTCTGATGAAAATTTCGCGCGGAAGCCACGAATTTCCAAACCTCGCACCCAATAATAGACAGACATGAAATTTTCACTTGATTTTATAATGCTATGTTCACTTAAGGGTTCGATTTGTTTAATTTGCGACCTATAATTTTCACCGTTGAAGAACCAGAGACCTTGCGTGGCTACGTTATCGGCTAAGCCTAAATTTAAAATTTCCAAAGTAACTCTGCGTCCAACAGGAACTTTAATTGTCCAAACGCAAGCTTTAAACCGACTACGTTTTGCAGGAAAACCTGGTGATTGAATAATACCGGAATTTGCTTCGATGTTGCCTCCACAAACTAAAATACGAAATTATTTTTTTTATTACAATTTAAGGACTCACATTCTAAAGATGCATTAAATTTGAGAGTAAATCCGCCATCTTGCAAGTATCTTTCGCCAGTTTGGAACAATACCGTAACTTCGTTTGATTCACTTAGAATAACCTTAGGAATTATTTTTCCGCAATAAGGTCCAAATTTAACCCCTAAAATTTTAAATTTTAATCGAGTTTTTACGTTTATTCACAATTTACCATCCTTAATTCCGACTGGATCCTTGTCAATAATTTGAACACGGTCTAGTCCGGTACAATTTTCGTGATATCCATATAGATTCATTTTAGTGAAACCTATCGCTAAATTGTGATCTGGCGGCCCGATAACCCGCCAAGTGCAATTAGTGTTTTTGATTGACATTTCTGGACCGTTAAGAGAAGGACTAGTAATTGTTCCAGTTCTTCCTCTAATTGTTCCACCACATTTAGCTGCAATATTTAATTGTGTTAAAGTTTTGCACGAAGTTGAGTTACCTATTGAAATTTTTGCTGCAAATCCATTGCCAGGTTCATCAACGTCTGTAAAAAATTTCACAAACATCACGTTATCGGTAGAAAATTGCGAGCTGGGGGCGGATAAGCAAGATTTGTTGATTAATGGCGAAAAAGCGGTGCCTCCATCATGGATTTCAACTGATTGTTTTTCGCAACTGAAATAATGTTATTAGTTAAATTTTTGTAATTTTTAATTACTCACTTTCGGTCTCGACCAAGATCGAATCTATCGTGGAAGTCTATTCGGAGTGTTTCACCTGGAGGCGCAATAATAATCCAGGAACATTCAGTGTGAGGTGGTGGAATATTCGGGTAATTAGGTGATGAAATTTCAGTTGAATTCAGAAATTTGTTTAAAGCAACTTCACCTCCACAATCATAATTTACTTCTCGGTAGATTATTTCAAATCCCTATAAAAGGAGGCTTAATTTTTTTAACTAACAAAAAACGCATTTTCTTACTTGAATATTTGTCGAGCCTGAATACCGAACAAACAAGTGATTCCCGGTCGTTCGAAGTGAAGCTACGTTTTGTTGAGTCCCGCAATATTTCCCATTTCCAAGCAGTGGAGAATCCGGAAATTGTCCGTTTCTTAACTAAACTCCAAATTAGATCACGTTTTTCTTTTTTGACGACTTACCATTAAATAGTTAGCACACAGGTCGGTTGAAGCAGGAATTGTTTGAATATTAAAAGTTCCAAATTTAACTTCGATAGTTTTCCCTGATCTAACAGTAACGTTCCATTGACACTACAATAAAGTAATAATTTTTTTAAATGCAAGATGTTAAGATATTACGTTTTGTTTCCCAAAACTCATGCCAAAATTTTGAGATGTCACGTTGTTTAAGTAAATAGCACCAGACGGGTCTGTCATGGAACCTCCACAATCTAAAACATTTTGGGTTAAAACTTGTTATATAAAATTAAATAATTTACCTTCTCTAACTTTAGCTGAAAATCCAGTACCGTTGAGGTAACGATTAGATCTGAATACTACTTTTATTAAATTTGTTCCATGTATGTAACGAGTAGCGTTATTTGTACACACTCTGGCTATTGACTTCCATTCAGTTTCTTTTTCAAATTTTTGGTAAATTTCAACGTAATCCAAAAAGCATGTTGTTGTATATCCTTTTTCTAGATTAATAGTTTCGAAACGTATTTTGATGTGGTTCATAGGTATGGTAGTGAAAATCCATTCGCAATTTAAATTATTTCCGTAACCGTTAGGGTAACCAGGAGAGGTAATTGTTGTGACGTTACTCGTATGAAGGTTAATAGGTTCTGTGCTTCCACACTTTTCTCCTGAAATAGCTTAATAGTAAATCATTATATTATTTATAGAAATACCTAAAATTTTCGGATAGCGGTTGATGTTGCTCTCATCTACAGCTAACCATTCTAACTTGAATTTGGTTTGGAATTTAGCTGCGCTATAATAGACTCTGATCAAAACCACATTTGACGTGGTTTTAACTGGACTTGGAAATTCTAGGCCGCAGAAAGTTCCCAAACTTTTCGCAGTATCGTCAGGCCCATCGTATACCTAACAAAAATACTTAGAAACCAATTTTTAGACAAATTAAAATTAACCTCCATTCTCGTAAAGAAACAAGCTTGATCCACGAAAACTTCAATGTAAAACTCTTTGAATGTTAACAGGATTTTTTTTTCGTAATCCACGGTTATTTTCCAACTGAATTCCCCGTTAGAGGGTAAGGAGTTCGGGTAGAGAGGAGACTCGATAATTCCCGAAGGGCCGCTTAATTCATTTTCGAAATCTAAGAGATTGTTAATTACACCAATTTACAAACAAATTTTTAACTTACTTAACGTATATTCAGCTATGAACCCTTTAGCAGTCACCAATGAATTATCACCTTGTACATGAGAAGTTTTCAAGTATAACCATAAACTTCCCATGTGGGTTATGTTATTTGGGGTGTTATCGCCGCAAAAAACTCCCAACAATTTCCCTGAACTGTTACCTTTTCGAATTTCTAGATAGTCAGTGTTGCAATGTTCAGATTCCAGTAGTTCAAAATAATTAAAGGTAAGCGAGACGTGATTCCCTGTAAAAGATTGTTTTAGTAATTCAACTTGAATACTGAGATTTTATTCCACCTTCAGCAACGTCTAAAATCCATTCGCATTCTGAATCAACGGGGTAAGATTTTGGATAGCCAGGAGAGGCAAAAAAGCCGTCTTGAGACGTTAAAGTTCCTCCGCAAGCTACAACGTAATTTCAAACTTTTTACAACAAAAAATTTTGTGATGTACCTGAATCGTATACTGAATAAGTTGCGAAAAATTGAATGCTTATATCAGACACAATATGGAGAGCTGAACCACCACTAGTTAGCATTGGAGGTACTTTTGTGCCACAATATTCCCCTAACAAAGGTGAATTAGCAGATTCTCCGTTATAAATTTTGAGAGGTTTTTCATCTTCGCAGTAAAAATAAAACGTGTCTAAATGTGTAATTGTTAGCGATAGGTGCTGGCTTGAGTCAGTAGCTACAATTGTCCAAGAGCACTTTTCTCCTACTTCATCAACAACATCATTAGGACTCAACGTGATCACTCCTTGGCCAGAAGTTTCGATTCGAGCACCACAAGACTGAAAATTAAGTAACAAAAAATTAATTAAAACGAAGAGCGACAAGAATAACAAAAATTGAAAATAAATTGAATTATTTTAAGAAAACTAATTTTAGCAGCTTAATGGAATTTAAGAAGAATTTTTAACTCGTAAAAATAATCAAAAGGAAAGTCAAACAATCATTAAAATGACAAGGAAATAAACAGAATTTGGCAATAAAATGGCAATAAAATAACTAATAAAGAAACTCATCGACATATTGAAACTCGGAAAAATTTCGGAACAAAAACAGTTATGCTAAAATATACAGGAGATGGAGCAATAAAGTGTTTAGACATCTATTGAACTATTTTATCGTTATAAAAATGCATTAAGTAATAGGGATTAGAACATTAGTATATTACTGTTTTTGTACAAGAAATGGAATGCAGATAAATATACGAGGAATCACCTTAACAAGCATACCGGAAAAAGTTTTCATGAGAACTATAGAAAATAGACTTAAAGGGAAATTAGAATGTCCACTGGGAGTATTGGGTTTAGAATAGAGTAGAGAAAGGTAGATTAGCGTTAATATGCATGGAAATAAATATAAGTAAGGGAAGGAAAATGATAATGGCCAATAATGAAAAGAATAATCAATTACAAATAACTAGACAGCCACTGGAACAAGTTAAAAAATTTAATTGCTTAGGAACTGTGGTAGAATACAATAGAAAGTAAAAAAAATAAGGAACAGAATTGAAAGAGAGAGTAGACTACATAATACTCTTAAAAATACATCTGGAAGCAAAAGTAGAACCAAGAACAGAGAAAGAAAATTAAAGGGATCACTAGAAAACAAGAAAACATAGTCGTAGAAGCAAAAGAGTGGACGGTAACACTCTTAGAAAAAGTGTTGGGAGCAAGAGACCTTAGATGGTGGAGACATCTTCACAGAATAGACGATGATAAAATGACTAGAAGAGGAGGAAAAATAAATTAAGACGCCTACGATGCGAAAAAACAGGTAGAATACTTTGGTGCAGAACAGGAACGCGTGAAAAAGAAAAATGGAAAATATGTAAATCCCGAATTGCGCAATTGTAAAATCTAAATACGAATATAAATACAGTCCAATACTTTAAGGTACCGGAACTTTTAATGAAATAAATAAAATATTGAATAGCGACTTACTTTGCGATATTTTGCGAGAAATCCCTTCGAAACGGAAACATCCATGGCAACCAATTCAACGTACATGTGATTATAGGTTGAAATAAATGTGGTATTAGGAGTGTCTTTGTCGCAAACTTTAACTAAAACAGGATAAGCAGCTGTAGGACCATCATGAACTTTAACGTAAGTATTGTTGTTTTTTGTGCAATTTTCGGCATTTGTTGAATATAAATCAACGTCTTTAAATGTTAATTCTACAACGTGATTTTCATCAACTTCAATCAACCAACCACAAGTATCATTTTTTTCGTAGTTTTTAGGATAATTCGGCGACATAACGTTGCCTTTAGAAGTTGTATATTTTCCTCCACATTCTAAAAAATTTTGAATTTATTGAATTGTTTGTGAATTTGTTTAACTTACTTGTGGGTTTTGTGGTGTAAGTTCCATAAAATCCTTTACCTTGGTAGGAATAATCAGTTTTGAATTGTATGTACATAAAGTTTCCAGTACTTGCTATAGTTATTGGTTTTTTTTGATGACAAAATTTAGCTATTTCAGGTAAAGTATTATCGTCGCCGTTAAAAATTTTGATGTAATCATATTCACAATTTGAATCTTTTTCAATATCGATTTCCTGGAAAGTTACTTCAACACTATTTCCAAATTCTACTTGTATCTTCCAATCACAAGAAACTGATGGAGGATAACCTTTAGGGTAATTGGGGGACTTAATAACGCCGGTAGGATGCGTGAAAAATCCGCCACAACCTATAATTGATTAGTAGAAAAAGTTATGGTTATGCGAACTATACCTTCCAACTGCCATTCCAATCTGAATCCTGAACCCAACAATAAGCTATCACTTACAAACTGTATATGGGCGTGATCGGACTCTAAACTAATTAAAGATGGAATAGTATCTCCGCAATAACGCCCATATTTGACAGGATCTCCTTTAGTGTCTTCAAATTGTTCAGGATATTTTGTGTATGATATCTAAAATTTTTACTAAAAACAAAGTTTTGTTGCAAAATAACTTACTTCGATGTAATCGTAAGGGCAATTTTTAACAGAGTCATTGGAATGGAGCAAAGGGGTTTCTAACGAAAAATGAGAGAACGTTATGTTGATTTTGTTGCGGTCTGAAACAATAATATGCCAGATGCAGTTAAGATTGTGAGGGTATCCACTGGGAAAATTGGGACTTTCAATAACGCCTCGAAATCCAGTTAGGGTATTGTTACACACTAAAATAATTTTTTGTAGATTAGTTAAGACGGTTTTAAGATAACTAACTTGTAATGTATTGTAACTGAAATCCTCGTCCTTCAGCGCTGACGTCAGAAACAAATTTCACCAACATATGATTTCCAGTTGATATTATAAACGAAGGTACTTGAGATGAACAGAATGCTCCCAAAGATTTCGAATTTAAATTAAAACCATCGTAGAGCTAGAAATCAATAATTAAACAAAAATTTAGTTATTTGGAAAACTACCTCGACGTAATCCTGGGCACAATTCGCATGCACTTCTAGGTCCAAATCCGAAAAAACTACCTGAATCACAGAGCCTGCGCTAACAGAAATTTTCCAAATACACTCTAAATTGCTGGTGTAGGGTTCCGGGTATTGGGGCGAAATTATAGATCCAGTGGGAGCATTTAAAGAACCACCACAACCAGTTGCAGTGGCGTCCCAATATATCTTGAAACCTTTACCACTTTTGGTCATATCCGATTTAAAATGTATATAAAGTTTGTTAGCGTGGGAGGGAATTGAGTGTGGAATACTATTGCCGCAATATTTCCCAACCAACGGTGAAGAGGCCGTCCCGCCATTACTGCAAAACTTTAATAAACTTCTTCAATAATTAATCAAAAACTTACTGAATTTTCAACCAATCGTAGCGGCAACTCGCGTATGATTCAATATTAAAATCAGTTACGTTCAACATTATTTGATGACCTGGCTCCACGTTTATTGTCCAAATACATTCCATATTTGTTGGATAATTTTCTGGATAATTTGGTGACTTAAGGACGCCGGCATTAGTGTAATAATTGCCCCCACACACTAAAATTATGGATTATTTCTCGTTTTTTCTTAAATTTTCAATAATCACCATTAGATTCGGAAATAAAAGTGTATGATGCTAGAAAACCATCAAAATTCAAAGTGCTGTCAGTCACGAACTTCACAGTGACTATATTTGAGGAACTCAACAACATTGGAGGCATTGTATGCCCGCAGTATTTTCCCATTGATCCTCCCATACCACTTTCAGTATTATTGTCAAACACTTCCAAATAGTCGTAAGTACACTTGTAGCTTTGTTCTAAATGGAAATTTAACCAAACTATTTGGACGACATGACCAGGAGGTGCCGAAAGAATCCATTCGCAGAAATGTTGTGACGGATACACATTTGGATGTTGCGGTGATGAAAACGTGCCCACTTTCTCCTTCAAGATTCCTCCACAACCTGGAAACCGAAATTAAACCAAATTGAGGCAAATTCCTTCTTACCCATTTCCGTTGTAGTGTAATTCGCTTGAAAACCTTTGCCACGCACGCTTAGGTCGCTTTGGAACTTAATCCATAAGTAGTTATGTGTTGATATAATTGGTGGAGGCGCTTTAAAGCAATATCTACCAATCAGGGTTGAGTTTCCGTTGTCGCCATCCCGGACCTGAATTATTAATAAAATTATTGAAAACTTAAAAAAATACTTACTTCAATAAAATCGTAAATGCATTGAGGGTAAGAATTTCTTTCAATGTCGAGGTCTATTACAGTTAGAGTTATGCTAGTACCGAGAGGTTGTACGATTTCATAAACACAAGTGTTTTCACCAACGTATGGTTGGGGATATCCAGGTGATTCTATTACTCCTGTTGGATTGAAAAATTTGCCGCCACAAACTACAATTATTGTGGTATTTAGAAGAAATTTTTATAGTTAAATCTTGTACCTGTTTCATATTTTAAAACAAATCCTTCATCAGAAGATGCCCAATCAGTTCTAAATACAACCAAAACTTCATTGCTATCAGTCACGTAAGAAGCTGGAATATTTTTGCCACAATAACGTCCAATTAAGGGGGAGTTAGTATTTGCGCCATTGTACATCTAAAATTTGATTTGCAATATTGTTATAATAAGTACTTCAAGAACGTACGGCAACATGGTCGAATTGACATCCGTCAGATTCTTCTAGAGCAAAACTCAAAAATTTTAGTCGTATCCTGGATTTTTGTTTTAAAGAAATTTTGTATTCACAAAGAAGATCTGGTGGATATTTCCCTTCAAATGTTGGTGAACGAATTTCACCTTGATCCACCGTATAGACGCCACCACATCCAGGAATTCCTGTCAAATTTAAATGTTTCTAATCCTTTTATTTTTGAAACAATTTTACCTTCAACTACTGAATAAGTTAATTGAAATCCTGGATAATTTTTAGTAGCATCCGAATGAAAATGGATTAAAACTTCGGAACTAGGAGAAAAAATTGGTGCGGGGTGAGAAGTGTTGCAAAATTTCGCAAAAACTGGATCGGTTGGAAGTGATCCAGCTGAAAACTAAAGAAAAAGTTTTTAATTTTTTTTTTAACTACTAATCTCACCTCTAAGTAATCATGGTCACAATCCGCGTTGTCTCCTATCATTAATGTGAAAAAGTGAAATTGTAATCGTCTTCCAAAAGCTGCTAGTACTGACCAGTAACAATCTCTGAAATTAATTAAATACTTGCAAATTATTGGGGAAATTTTGTTAATTTTTTACCGATTGTTAGGATAATTTCCAGGAGAGCCGGGCGAATGTATAGATCCGTGAGAGTTAGCAATCAAAACGTCTCCGCAAACTAAAGCGAGGTTATTAGAACTGAAATAATTTGATTAATAAATTACCTGGGTCCACAGATTCCCAACTTAATTCAAAACCAGTTCGAGCTACTGAATGATCTGATCTAAACCACAAATAAATAATGTTATGGGTTGAAGTGATTACGCCACCATTCGGTAAGGAATGGCCGCAAAATCTACCCAAAGTATGAGCCAGGGTGTTTTTACCATCATGTATCTAGAATAAATTTTAAAATTTTTGGTAAATACACACCAATACCAACCTGTAGCCAGTCAAATTGACAATCATTTTGATCTTCAACGTCAAATCTTTTAAAGGTGACATTCAAAACTTTTGTAATATTTGTTTCTATCGTCCAAGCACAACTAATGCTATGATCGTAAGTTAAAGTTAGAGAAGATGGAAATACTAAAACACCGCTTTCAGTTTCAAGGCGACCACCACAAGATTGTTTTTCTTCTTCGCATCTAATTCCCGTAAAAGAACTAGGACAAGTGCATCGAAATCTTGAACCTAGAATCGAAAAACAGGTTCCTCCATTTAAGCAAGGGTTGGCACTGCAAAGATTTCTTAACACATCACAATTTCGACCTAAAAAAAATTTTTGTATAGGAGTTTTTGGAAAATTTTAATTTACCAATATATCTTCTATTGCAATGGCAAATATAATCCCCAGTAGAATTAAGCACTGAACAAATTCCTTGTTTGCAAGGATTATCAGCGCAAGGATTTGCTGAGAACCCGGATGATCGTCTACAACCGGCAGGACCGATCCCATTACCAATGTAACCCGCTGGACAAATACACTCAACGTAAGTTGAGCTAATCCCTTTAAAACACGTAAGTATAATTGTTCAAAAACATTTTGTCAACAGTACTTGTATTATCTCGACAAACAGCGAGGGGGTGGCAGCCACCATTATTAACATTACAAACTCCTTGGAATGAGCAAACAACACCATTTCCAGTGTACCCAGCAGGGCAATTGCCACAAATCTTAGATCCCTAAAGAAAAATTAATTTTTATTCCCAATTAGTTGCTTACTTACAAGAGTATTGATGCATTGAACCATAGGATTAACACTGCAACCACCATTAAAGATAGCGCATTCATCAATATCGGTGCAGTAGAAACCATTTCCAGTGTAACCTTAAATTTGGTTAAAGTCTTATTGAAATTAATTTAAAAAAAATACCTTGCGGGCAATTAGAGCAAAGAAATGATCCAGGAATATTGACGCATTGAACTGGAGGATTTACTGAACATGGAGGTTTTCCTGTGCTACATTCATTGACGTCTGTGTTACAAGCTGGATTTGTCCCATCAGTTGTCCATCCCTAAATGGTGAAATTAAATGGAGTTTTTATGTTAATTTTAGTTACCTGATCACAAATACATTTGTAACCAACGTCATTGTTTTGGTTGATACAAGTACCATGACCACATAATGCAGTACTAGAACCTGTATTGCAATCGTTGGAACGTCTAGTACAATGGAGACCAAACCACCCATGTGTGCATACACATCTATAATAAAATAAATAGAAGTGTTTGTTTTTTTGGTTCAAGGACCTACTCATAAGAACCTGGTCGGTTGATGCAAGTAGCCCCATTTTGACAACCTAAATCGGTACCGGCGAATCTAGCGCATTCGTTTACGTCGCGGTCACAGGATGACCCCTAAAATTGGGTAATATTAAAAAATAATTTTGGTTACAGGAGTCTAAATGTTTACCTCCCATTCTTTTGGACAAATACATGAAAATGCGTTAAATAAATCTTGACAAGTACCCCCATTTTTGCAGGGATCTCCCTCACATTCGTCTTTGTTAAGCAATAATTGTATATTTCTCACCCTTCTTTGTAGTAAAGTAATTCTTCTACTCAATCTTCTTATACTTGGACCAAGCTAAAATTTTACTCCTAATACGTGGTTACTAAAAAAGAACACTTACGACAGGCGAAGCTGTTACATTTCCAATATTTCCACCTTGAATTAATTTTATTAAATTGTCGTTTCCTTCCAAAATTTGCTCAAATCTTGTTATTTTCTCAAAAGAACTTTCAAAATTTGTTTGATATTTTGCCATTGCTTTTAGGGCTTCATCGGACTAAAATAATATAATAAAGCGAAATCGAGGCGATTTTAGGGTATTACAATTTGAGCAGCTACTGTGAGGTCTATGCCGTTGACATGAACCCTGCCTTGTCCTTGCGTTAGAAAACTGATATTCCGATGTTCGGCAGCTTTAAAAAGTAAGTGACCATTATCAGCAACTATTCTGGGTCTGCAATAATAAAAAAAGCGTAAACTTTATTTAAATTTATTCTGCAAATTATAATTATTGAAGTATGGACGTATTCTATGCTATTTCCAAGCTACTGATAAGAAATTTAATAAAATTGTTTAATTGGTTAATGTTAATGCCGTCTTTTCTTGAAATAAAGGCTAAAAGTTACGTAATTACCGGTCCGCCTCTTGCTAAAAACCACCTCTAGAATACACACGCGGATATTAGTCGCATTTTGTTGTCGACAACAATACGTGAGTGTAAACCAAGGAACAAACTTGTTAATAACAATTATTTGTGTTTTTGGGGCGTATGGTTTTTAAATTTCTTCAATATTAACGTGCATTTACAAATAGCTATCGAGTACAATAGAAAAGTTTTATAAACCAATTAATTTTGTTGCTAAAATATTGGAATACACGAATAAATTAAGTCAATACTTACTGGGGTCCAAAAGCATCGGATTTAACAGCAACACTTAAATATCCAAAAAACAAAAATAGACCGAAGTTCATTTTATTTACGATCTCATTTCTGAATGAAGCAATTCGGTGTAATTTTTGGATTGAACTGAAATAAATTGTGGTACGCCGAGTATACAAAGTATCCATTTTCAGGGGCGTTTAGTCTGTCTATATCATATTCGGTAAGTAATTGATGTTATCAGTTTTCAGGAGCATAAAGTACAGCATTTTTGGGAAAAAATAAAACGTTATTTCGTTATGTGTTCTTTATTAGAAAATAAATAGGTAAAACAGCATCATTAAGTTACCTTATTTATAAATAAATTTCTGAAATAAGAATCCTAACTAATTACAAAGTATTGGGCGAATTACAATTAAGTTGTCCAAAACGATAACAGAGTTATCAACTGCTTGCAATTACAACATTTAAAACAACATATAAACACAACAATTAGAGAAAAATACCCTTCGACAAATATAAAGGGCCGCGTTCTTAATGACTAACATCAAATTGTTTATAGAAATTCTCAAATGAAAACCGCAGGTTTCACTGTTTTCAAATTACTATGAAAGTTTCTGACCTAGGTTTTGTTCTTATAGAGAAAATGATAGGAATGTCTCCTTTCAACCTTAACTCTGTTTAGTTAAACCCATTGATAAATTTCTAAGAACTTTATCTAAAGAGTTTCTTGCTTATCAATTGTGATAATAGTTCTAAGATAAGGAGTTAGGTAAGATAAAAAAATGGAAATTCTGCTATTCCATTAGCAAAATAAACGATGTCATCAAATTAAAATGTCCTATTTAAAAAAAGTTGTGGTGGTGGGTGACGGTGCTTGCGGAAAAACTTGTTTATCTGTTGTCTTCAGCCGTAACGAATTTCCCGAAGACCACATTCCAACCATCTATGACACTTACACCAAAACAATAAAAGTAGGCGATAAAAATGTAGAACTGGTACTATGGGACACCGCAGGAGAAGAGGAATACGATAGACTTCGACCGTTATCTTACCCAAGAACTGATGCTGTTGTCTTGTGTTTCTCGATTGATAACCCAGATTCGTTAACAAATGTAACGGAAAGGTGGGCACCTGAACTCCGCTATTTCTGCTCCAAAATACCTATAATTCTAGTTGGAAACAAATTAGATCTTAGGAATGATCCTGAAATTATTCGAGATCTTTGCAGAAATGACCTACATCCTGTTCGCTTTAAAGAAGCGATTAAAGTTGCACAAAAAATTAAAGCGGAAACATACATGGAGTGTTCAGCGAAAACAATGTTTGGCGTTAAAGAAATTTTCACTAAAGTGGCGGAAATCACCCTGGAACCTCCAAAAAGGAAAAAATGTCTCGTTATTTGTAGATGCCTTTAAGTGTATTAAGTTATTTAAATAAATTTTCTATTTTTTAACAGTTTATTTTACAACTGTAAATGTAGAGGATTAAGGTGGAGAATTAAGGTAAAAACAAATTATAATTATTAATTATATTAAATTTTAAGAGATCTATGGAACTCTAAAATATGTGCAATAACGTTAGAATACTGACAACGTTCTAGAAAATTTCTTAAAATACAATCACAGATTTGCCGTAACAATAAAATGATCTAATTTTGTACTAGGTCAATTGTAACTTTCATTTGAAAATACTACAGCTCTGTTAGTACTTTAGCGATAGAATAGTTTTAATTCTATTTACATTTATACATTTTTACAGGGATCAAACTGGTTTAAAACTAGTTGTTACGAGACCAAGACATTGTACATTTTTATGGCTATACAACACAAATAAGCAACACAATCTCGAACAAAATAGTGAGATTAACATCGAGAATTAAAAAGGAAAATAATTTATCAACTGTCACATTCATAACTATTACACACCAATTACGGTAGTAACGATAAATTCGTCATTAACAAAACGAAAGTGGGTATCTCAAAATATCAAGTTTTCAAAGATGCGATCTAGCGTTCTCTGTCGCACCCACGGAGTGTTATATGGATAATCTGTCAAAAAAATTGTTGATTGAATTTTCCCTAAAATTTAACAAACCTTTACTAAAACTTTTTAGAAGCCGTCGCTTTCAAGATCCGACATCATCAGGTTTTCATGTTCAACAAAAAAATTCTGAACATTCACCATAGTCTTAGAGTAAAGTTATTTTGAAATTCCAACTTAAAAAAAGCAGAAGGTAAATTTAAAAATATGTCCCTATACCACCAACAATTGTATAAATCCACATACTACAAGGAATAGACAACTTAAAGCGTTATTACTTCCCCCTTTAGGTAGGAGGTAAAAAAACCAGTCCCTAAAATAGATACGCCCATTGTCGTATTTAAAATAATTTGTTAAGAGAGAGGTAATAGATATACGCCTCTTTGTCATATGATAATATACTTAAACATAGTCATCTTGAAGACCGGTAATATTTGAGATACGCCCCTTTGTATTGTTAACGATGAATTAATAGTTGTCAATTGTTTTAAAAATTATTTTGGCTTTAAGTACGTTAAATTTGATTAGTTTTGCACATTAAACATTTCAACGATTACAATTATTTGAAACGATTAAACAGTTATTTGGAGAATTATATTGGTTTGTATCTCAAAGGGAAAACTTGAGTGATTTCTCCAATACCCTTAGCAGCGCCCTCTCTGAACAATAGTCTCTGTCCAACAGTAACATATTCTGGATGGACTTTAAACTTGAACAAAACGGACGCCCTGTCGTTAGTTTGAATACATTCTGAAGCAAATATTCCGACAACAACAGCAGTTTGCCTGATATTTCCAATATGAACTACAGTTTGATATCCAGGACAAATTGCTGTTGCATGAAACAAAACCGAAACACTTGCTTGAAAGAATTGACAACCTTTAGCGTTAGAGTCGTCTTTTATTAAAACCATTCCATTTCTCAAATTTGGCATGTCAGGATCAAGACATAAAGCAGCGCTTTGTCCTGCCCTTACCATACGACAGGGTACTCGATTTCGATGGATTGATTTAATAATAACACTGGAAAAAGAACCATCTTTTTTCGGCCCAATTTGCATTTTCATTCCTTCAGTAATTACTCCTTTCGTTAATAATCCTCCAATAATTTGTCCAACATCACCCGCGCGAAAATTTTCATCAATTTGAAATACTGGCGATTCCTAATTGAAACAAAATTAATAATAATATGTTAAAAAAATTAAATTACCTGTTCAAGCCTTTCTTTTTCTTTGGCGCTAATTCCTGGAGGTAAAACGTGGAGGAATTTTAGAAGCAAATCTAAACCTTCGCCGCTAACACTTGATACGCAAAATATTGGTACAACGTTCTCAGTAAGTTGGTTGGCTCCAGCAGTAATTACATCGTCCAAGTTTTGGATTATTAGTGGTACGCGTCGACTACCCACTTGTTTCAAGAAAGATTCCAAAGATTGTAGTGTGTTACTTGGAGATATCAAGTCGATTTTTGTGATTACTATGAAAAATGGCACATTGAGAGCTACCGCAATTGTCAAGTGCTCGTGGGCCATCCCTACTACTCCTGCAGTACTGGATATCTGAAAGTTAATTAATTTACTTATTATTGAGGTGCTATGGATATTTTAAGTAATTTGTCAAATTTATTAATACCTACAAATGGGTACTAAATTCGCTAAAATATTTGAATTGCATAAATTTCCATCTCTTGCCCAAAGCTTCAAAATATTTTAAGGTGAATCAGCAAGTTAAGTACAAGTAATATAAACATGATCTAATAATTTATTTTTGGCATCAACAAATCAGTTTCGCTACTGCTCTATTAAAATCGATATTACTATTACTTAAATTAGTAAATATTAGTTTTGCTTATCTCTAATTATTGATGAATATTTGATTTTAGACACTTATGTCCAGTTGCAGAAAACGTGATTAACCTCTTGTCAAAATTTTGATCTTTGATTATACAGTCATTAACTGCATTTTAAAAATTTGGAAGAAAGCATAGTTAATTTCTGTTAAATTCCTCCAGAATGCAACAAACAACCAATTGTCCAGTTAGTATAATAAAATTTTTAGAGAAGCGCTAACGGCTTGTTAAACCCTCGTCAAGCAACTAATTTTAGTAAACCACTTCAAAAACCACAATTTAGTAATTTAAAAAACCTGCAGGGAAGCTAGGAACATGTTTTTCATTAAAATTAAATTAATTTCAATTATTAAATTAGGCGTAAATTGATTTTAACTAGCATGATGGGTTTTACAAATTAAAAATAGTAAACTCTTGTCTTACACTATAACTAAATTAGAAATGATGGGTGTTGCTATAATTAGACCCACCCCAAAATAGATGCTAATTTTTAAATTATAATTTTAAAATTTGGAATATTTACAGAAAATTACATTATGCAAACATTTTCAGGTTTTTGTTGTAAAGTTAGCCGGATCATTAACAAATATGGAGAAAATTGGTTATGTTTGTACAAAGGTGCTAGCTTTTAACAAAAAAATGCTGGCAGTTTACCTTTAAAATTAACGTCCATTTTGGAAGTAAACCTACGCGTTGGAACCCCCGGTACAATTTTATCGATTACTGATAATAGTGAAGTTTTTATTAGTTACCACAAGCATGGCGTGATGGGGAGAGTACCCCGACAATCCTTGGATAGTAGTCCTTATGTACTTCTTATGCCCCGCAAGATCCAGAAACGTCACCAATTTTGTTGAAGTATCGCAAATTTCCTCAGCAGTAATCAACTCACTGTAACTATAATTAATGGGTTGTCCCTAAAATTTTGAAGTTAAACAATCATCAAATTTGTAGAATTATTAACCCGTGAATTGAATCCCAAAATCTCGTGCGAAATCGATGAAGTTCGCCCGCTCTGTATCTCATGTAGATGTCTAAACATATTCAATCGTGCCCGTCCCCTTCCATTATCTAAACTGCCTTGTGTCAGTACGCCAAGTAGAGTTGATTTTCCAGCATCAGCATTTCCCAAAACTGCTACACGAACTTCAATATTGTTTTGATCATCAGGTACTTTCCTAACAAGCACTTCAGCAATACTTCGCCCATTATCCAGAGTTCTTTGTCTTAAAATCGTAGTAGAAGCGCCCAATTTCAGAGCCATCTGTTGAAGAGTTTGCAAACTGTCGGTCAGATCCCTTTGGGACAAACCCGCCAAAATGCCACTATCCTCGACACCGATCTCGTAAATCGCCTCGCCGTTGCCCTCGCGAAGACGCCATTTCAACTGTAAAACCAATTTCATTAAACTTTTTGGTACACAGAGTTATTGAAACATATGGAACCAAGCCTCTACTCAAACTACTTCAAGAAAAAAATATAACTTTTTGGGCCCTTATTACAGTATTTTAACCAAATGGCACCGGTCTTTTTTTTAATGTCAACGTGTTTATATTTAAGTCTGACGTATTCTCACAGATGTGGAATAACTTTTTTCCTGCATCAAACCGTTTATTTAAAAAAACGCCCAATTTGGTTTACCTGGAAAAAGGAGGAGGTATCCCAAAACAATTCAGTCGATAACACAATTTAACATTTAACTCAGAGTAGCTGCGTTACATTCTAATGGTGTTCTCGACTGTGTGTATTGGGATACCTCTTTTTTTCCAGACAGGTCAAACAGGGCGTCTAAGAGAAATGAGTCGCAATTTTTTTATTTATTTAAAAATAAACAACTTGATGCAGCAAAAAATAAATTCACGTCTGTGCGGAGAATAATTCTCTACGTTAGGCTCAACAGAAATATCAGTACTATTAAAAAAAAGTTGCCTTAGGCAAAAGTGGTGGGTACCTTTTTATAAAAATTAAATAGCCTCAAGTTACTCTTTTAACAAACCGTTATCATTTTTTTTATCTCTAACAGTTTAGGTAAGAAAAGTTTGGTTTCATACTTTCGACTAACCGTGTAGAAATAAAAATTGTTTAGTTTTTTGGTTCTTCGAAAATTCAATGTGCCAAAAGTGGCAATTCTAATTGTCATAAATAACTTCCATCAAGCTATTTAGCTACTCTCCTTCTATGTGGCGCTTCGCTTAATTTTTTACTCTTAACCCGACCAAATTTGGCAAATTAGCAAACTTAAAGAATAAAGGAAAAGCAACAAAAATCTTCGAAACTATAGCTAAGAACGTTAGTAAATGTTCTTAAGAAACATGTTACGTAACAAACTTCTTCGTGACTGCTTTGAAAGGTTTGAAAGGTCATGCGTGCGAATTGATATTTAAAAAAATAAAATTTCGCGCAAACGGGGGGAAAATCCATTGACAGTTTCAAGAAGAACAAATTTATTGATTTGATAAGGAAGTGATAATAAATAAGTACAACCATTAATTTCCACAACTGTTTTTCTACTAATTATCTATAAATTATGTTATGACTGCAATTATCGCCTTGCCGCAAATACTATAAAATTAATCACAAAAAATTGATTGTGGAGCGAAAAAATTCTCAAACAGCAAATTGTAATAATGACGGTGAGTTGCGCAACAAACATGGGATAAGAGGTGAGAAACTTGGAAAAAACAGGAAAAAATTGTTTAGATTTACATCAAGTAACAAATGCAGGCAGGAAAAATTTGTTATTCCCGCGCTGTTTAATGCTTGAAACAATTTTTACGAAATGACGTTAAAGGGCTGGATTAATTTTAGTTTAAATAATTAATTAATGGATTAAAGAGAAGAAATTCCGTTTTTGTCGACTATTTTTAGGTAACAAAACTTGTGTTTGTAAAATAAATTTTTTAAATAACGCTTTTGACGGAGTTTGCATATTAATAAGAAGCTTGAAACTCTGTATGATGCAATGTTATGAATTGTTGTTCAAAGATCTTGTTTGTGGTGTTCTTTCTTACCTGTGTTACTAGGTGTTCGAACCGTTGTTTGGTAGGGTTGACAATTTTGAGTTTGTATTCGATATTTCCGACTTGAGGCTCTGGTGGTAGAGCTTTCTGGTTGTTCATGTTATCGATGGCGAAGTCTTCATTTGAACACTCGTTGCATGGAGTCGGATCGAAAAGGCTCAGGAACGAGTCCATTGTAGTTTAACTAAAATTTTGACAATTACTTATCACTCAATTTAATTGTTATAAACGATTTGTTGTTGCTATCGCGATAGTGACATATTGTAGGAGATGATGAAATTTGGTGAAAGTAATGGAACAAGACCAATATTACAAAATGTTCTTACCTATCGTTACAGTTAAAAAAGTAATTTGATGCAATTAAGCGACTTTCGCTGCTTCAAAAACCAATAATTTTGATCGTGGAAAATTTCCAGGAAAAGCTGTCGGTCTTTTACCATTTGGGCCCATGGGAAAGACAGTGTTTTGCCCGCTTGCAAATGTATATATTTACAAACTTACCTTTATTTACTGTTGAATCCTGGCCAATAAACTTGCAGCGCAGCAAAGTTAAAAATACATATTTTAAATTTGAACTACCAAAACAAACACAACTTGAGGGCTATCATTCTTGGACAACTGACAACTCTCACAGCAACAACAGGATTTAGAAGCCGCAACCACTAACCACACATTCAATAGTAACCAAGATTACCGCACTCATCATCCATTGGTTGCAAGAGATAAGAAACATGGCCGCCAACACTCTGCACCAATCACAATACGCTACGTAAGACCATAGCTATCAAGTGAACGAAAACTCAACTTTTTGACAGTTATAATTAACTTATGCGCTTGCGCTGATTCCCACCATTATCAGTACAATAGGATTTCCATTCATAATAATCGCGGTATGTTAGATATGAATGATTATTTACGCATGTTAAAAAATAGTGTACGCATACTAGTACAAATAGTACAACCCTTACTATTGACTTTTACTACAGGATTATTTTCAATTTTCGGCGCGTAATTCAAAAAATTCAAATCGTTTTAATTATCGTCAACGAAAATTTTGTAGATTACATCATTTTCGAGTAGTTGCAGTTGGGAATATGAGGAAACTTTAATTATAATAAAAACGAAAGCGTTTAATTACTCATTATTTCTTAAACAATAAAAATATGTCAGTTTCAACGGTTGCTCATGCACCTGATAATTGTTATTACGCAACGAACTTAGCGTGATTTACTTCTAGATTCAACTAACATTCAAGTTTTTGTAAAATAAAAAAAATTACTAGCGAAAAACGTCAGTAGAACGGTTATTATAGCATGAAGGCATTCGTCTTGTTAGCATAGCTACTTATATTTATTACAATTTAATGTTTTGTCTTTTTTATTGCCGCATAAATGTTTTTAATTTGGCAACACAATCAGAAATATGTAGTTAATTGATGCTGTGATGCTGTCGCAAAAACTTTTATTAAAAAGGCGACTTTTTGGAACGTTTTTTTAAAAGAATCCAAAACTAGACGTCAATAATTCACCTTAATGCGGATGTCGTTTTGTGTAGTTACATATTGAAACTTTAACTGTAAAATAAATACAAATAATAGCAGACATTGCAAATACTAATTCGGTAACAACAAAAAGATAAACATTCTTTTTTTGGTTTAACAAGAATCTCATGATAATCGCGAATCAGCTGTTGCTAATTTTAGAAAGTTTCTCAGTTGGAAGTGAGAATTAAAATTTAAGTAATTTTTTGGAACTAATTAATTAGGCATCATAATATATTATTTAAGCAAAAAATTTAGCAAAATAAAAAAAAATTATTTGTTCTCTAAGATAGAGAATTCATTTTAGCAACTGGTGTGAAAATGAAATAAAGAAGTTTGATTTTATTATGAGGGCGTTATTGATAAAAATAAATTATCTGCACAAATTTTTTTATTATTTGGTGTGTTCTTAGTTTTAATAGCTTATGGTTTTTAGATTTTGATAAAAAAACTAAAAAAGTTAGGCTAGGCTAGAAAAAAGTATCAACTTGCAACGGATATTTATAAAAAACACGTATAATTACACGAAGGTGCCAAACAATCAAAGTAAAAATTATACGACACTTGACAAAATTAGAACTTTAATAAGTGATATAATTTCTTTATTTTTTTAAAACTTTAGGTTAAACCATTTTTAGGAATCTCATAGCTGAGTTAAAAAACTGTTTTTAATAAAATAATTTGCCCCCTTTTAAAAGTACAATTTGAGAGTATGAGGATTTCAAATTATATTTATGTAACATTTTTAAAGTCAATTGTAACAAGTGTTTTGTAATTTTAATAATTTAAGAAATTATTGATTAGTGTTTGTGCTATTGATTGCAATAATTGTACTAAAACGTTCTTTTAATAAATTAGAGATAGAGTTTTATTTAGTTGTAGAAAGCTAACCGAATGGAAATCAGTGTGGGAAAAAGAGGAAATTAAAACAACATTTTTATTATTACAACCAGAACAATAAGGAAACAAAAACACACAGCAAATTCTCTTTCAATTATTAATAGTTGTAAAGCAGTTTTTTAGCAACATATTGATTGGTTTTTAAAATTTGCAACCAAAACTTTTATGTGAAGCAAGATTCCAATAGTTTCATCCATTTTTATAAACATTTTCAATTTTTTTTAAAATTTGAGTTGCATAAGTCATTTATTCATCTGAAAGTATTTTATGTTTGCCTTGGCTTGCCTTGCATATAAATTTGTCCAATACTTTAACCTTCCTTTATTGGCTTTTTAAAACAATAACTATGCAACTGGGAACAATCCTTTACAAGATAAATGGTTGTTGCCAAAAGCAGTCTCATCAAGATCAATTGATATTATTTTTTTCAGAACTTAATAAATAAAATAAATAAAAATTGTTGCTGTATAACTTCAGACATATCGCCAATTCGAAAAATAACAGTATCGGATGATATAGATGAGGACTACAATTTTTAGCTAAAATTATAATCAGAAATAGTTTTGATAGTTTCAATTGTAGCTTGCAGGATTTCTTCTCCAACAGTGTCAAGAGTTTTACCATTTTTAAAACAACTCTGCAAGAAGCGAGGAAAACATTATATTTTCCACAAAGAATTTTTAAAATAATTTCTTTCCTTAGCAATAAATAACTACCAAGCATGGATTGTTAGATTTCATGTCATCACTCTTCAAAATTTTCGAAGTAACACAAGTTTTCTCTTTCGCCAGTTAAGCCTTTATAAATCTAAGATAAATATATTGTTTTTAATATTTTGTTAGTTTTAATTTCAAGTATACTGCTATTTAAACTGGTTGCCGCTGTTGTTTTACAATCATTAAATTATTAATAGATTTCAGAGAAAATTAACAAGAGTGAAATATGCGACGTAAAAATTAAATTGCTAATTACAGAATTACAATGTTAAACAGCAATATCTAACTAACCCAAGTAACAAGTCGCGTGTTTTGGCAGAATCCCAATAAAGGAATTGGAAGGGATGAGCAATAAAAATTTAAATGTTGATTGGTTAATCGCCAACTTAACCAAAAAATCTTAAATTTTCCATTAGGGAAGTTAGATATTCGACAATCTTTCTATATAAAAATTCAATATTGAAAACAATATTTTTAGTAGCGACTATAATGAAAATTAACGTCATAACAGGTTCTTCTTAGATTTGTGGATTTGTCAACTCTCAAAATTGATTAACAATTAATTGTTATTGCCTCCTGGAATAAACTCTGTCAACACCTAAGTCCCGTTTGCTTCAAGTGCTTTACTAAAATGGTTAGATCGTTAGCTGGCCATTGGTATTTGAGAGTTTTTGCATAACCGGTTAATGAGTTAATTTTCTAAACAACCGATCAAAGAGTTTCGAACTTGTGACCCCTCACTCATACCACGCTTCCTCTCCATGAAATTCCGCTACCCCTAAGTGGGCCACAACATTCAGCAGATCGAGAAAGTTCGATATTTATACAAACAACAGGTGTCAAAGCTATTAACGTTAAACTTTGCACTATTTTTATTTTATAAATTCGAAAATTGTTAGTTAAAGATGTTTCAACCATATGTTTTAGTTCTGAAAGTTTTGCTATTATAGAACAGAAATAATGTACAGGTGAACGTAACGGTATTGCTAAATCCAAGAATTTGAGATGTGATCATTTAATTCAATCGCGCCATTTGACATAGTGGCATGCAGTTTCTTATTATCTATCCGTATATTATCGCTATTTGATACCTAAAACCCATTGACACAATAATGGGAGTCATGAGATGAGAACTACTTTCACGAGCCTTTCTAAATTGAACATTATTAGTGATTATTCTGGCAAATTTTGTGGGAATTGAGTGCAGATTGATCCCATAATGGCTATGGTGATTGAAGACCTAAATTCGTAGATATTCCTACAGGTTGGGCTCCAGTAATTAGTGTGGCCCGTGCCCTCAGGTATGGATGTCGATGCAGACGAAGACCTGCGGACCCACACGAGGTCAGGTGTTTGAAGTGGGACTTTGTGAGAGGTGAAAACGTGAAAACAGTTGTTTACAATCTCTGCGCGAGTGTCCCGTAAACTAAACGTACAAAAGTCCAGGGAAATGTGCTCACGAGCTCCTAGGGTAAGAACTACCAATCCGTCAAATCCTTCAGAATTTTAGTATCTCAGCGGAATTAGGGCATCAACGCGTGCACCTGTAATTTTATACCGTTAGATTATTCGTGATGGCCTGCTCTCCATAACATGAGCCTCCTGTTGATCTACATTTGATTAAATCTCAAATATCTCTAATTATTTCGTTCATGACAGTGCCTCTATTCACACCGATAGATAACTAGCTAAATTGAAAATTTAAAGAGAACCGGTTACAATAGAATTTCACGAACTTGTTACTCACATTTCGGCGCATATTTGATATGTCAACCCATCATCATCCGCATAGTTAATAAGTAGAGTGACATCATTCTATTGAGTTTGTGTCCTTTCAGATGGTAATTGCCCTCACCACTAGCAATGGTTATTAGAAAAAAATGGAAGCAATAACAAAAATTTCCCAAAGTGAACAAGAAAATTTCGTCACTGTTGTAGCTGTTGGACCTGACACTTCAAGACCTCAACCTTCACAATGTGATCAATTCTCCCCTTCGTTGGATTCGAACAATTCGGGCTACGTTACGGTATTAACAATTGGCGACAGTGAAGTTCTAAAGGATACAGTGGAAGAAGTTTTAGTGTACAGACTCCCTGGTGAACGTTTAGGTTTCGGTTTAAAATTTGAAGGAGGGACAAAAGCACATGAATTCGTTAAACGTTTATTCATTCAATCGTGCGCTCCAGATAGTCCAGCATCACGTGTACAAAGTTCTTGGGGAATACTCTCTGAAGGTGATGAAGTGCTTGAAATTGATTGTATGGCCGTTAATGCCATGACTAGAATTGATTGCGTGAGGTGCTTAAAAGACTCTAATGTTGTCATAAAATTATTAGTGAGACACTTTTACGATAATAGCAAAAACGAAGCAAGAACTAGGTCAGTTGAAGATTTGCCTCAAGTCGTAAGCGCGGAAAAGAAAAGAACGCCACCACCACCTCCACCAGTTCCACCTAGAAAAATCCCTAAGAAATGCTACAAAAATAAAGAAACAACTATCGTGCAAGAAAACCCAGTACCTGCAATTCGCCATACTGTCAATTCGGAAGTTGTTACTAAAACTAAGAAATTTCAGTCGCCTAGAAGCAGTGGAAGGTCGTCTTATTCTCCAGATATTCCTAGACGTGATAGGAGATTTTCTGATGGAAGTTTGGGACCTCCTGATGCTGAAGTTTATGTCGATTTATTCTCGCAAGAATCAACCCAAAGTTTAAGTGAATCTGACGATACAGGAAGTTCGATATCAACAGTTGTAGATAGATTTGGTTCTTTCCCAACAACAACAACTTCGAGTTTAGCTGGAAGTTTACCGTCGACCCCTACATCGATACAGAAACATTTAGATTTTTCGAATTTATTAAATTTCGAAGACGACGATTCTCCTAATAAAAACATAATAAAACAAAGTATTGCTGTTAATAAAAATGTTGAAATAAACGAGAAAGCTGAGAATGATAAACCATTTAATGCGATAATTAATGTGGATGGCATACCATTGCAGCCTCCGTCCTGCTTTCAAGATGCTCCTCTCAGTTATGGAAATGAGGACATGAGAATTATTGAAACTGCACCAGATGAAATTAATTCATGCGAATCAATTAAAAATTGTGGGAACAACGTGGCAATTGAAAAAAAAGTTTTGAAAAAACCACCAGTTCCACCTCGATCTAAAGATTGTGTTAAAAACGGCTCAAAAGAATTCCGCGACGAAAACATGAATATTTCTAATTTACCTCGTTTGGTTGATTTCTTGCCAAAATCAGCAAATCGAGAAAATTTTGACGTTGAAATAGTTAAAATTTTCTTAGAAAATGAAAGGAGGGAAACGAATTTCAATCATTTCCCTGACGAAAGAGATGTTTACGGCGATGAAATTGATTTATATAGTTCCAAATGGAGCTTGTCGTCTCAATTAGCCACTATAGGTGAAGTCGAGGAGGAAGGACAGGATTTCAACGTAAATAGGTAATAATAATCGCGTAATGACAAACTGGGTTTAACGCAATTTTTATGTAGATCTCCAATTAATTCTACTCCTATTGTAATCGTGGAGAACGCTGATTGTGAAGAACTCGACCGTTTTAACCAAGAACCGGCAAAGAAAAACGAAACAACTGATAAAGGTATTTTTTTTTGTTTCAGTAGGAAAATAAGTCAATATGGGAAACGGTTTAGCAATTGTAGCGTGAAATTGTGCCGATTTCTTCACTACGAGGAAGCGTTTAGCAACATGCAAAAACTTGGTTGCATCAAGTCAATAAATTCGAATTGCAGAACTAGTCTAGCATTTTGCTTTACCTTCAGTATAAACACAATGGAGATATTTTTAAAATGTTCGAAAGTAAGAAAGGTGTTGTTCTTCAAGGCTCAACGCTTAACCATTTCTGGTTTTAAAAAAATGCTGCGGAATGTGGCGGATATAGCACGTATGTTTTTGCTACTGAAAACAAAATTAATTTCACGCAACTTGATTGTTTCATTTTTGGTTTTTAAAAATCTAATTGTGTAGCGTAGAAAAATACTTTGAATGCTATACAATAAACACCCATTTGCGATACATTACGGTTTCTTAAATTTATTGATGCTATCCATGCCTTACTTAGCTTCGAACGGTACAATATTTAACTGCTGTTAAAACATGGTAGTCATTCAAAATTTTTTGCAACATTAACATGCCCCGAATTCTTAACTTTACTGAAATAAATAAAATTATTAAAATAATCATTATTAGAATTAGGATTTTATTCTCAAGATTAGCGACATAATTTCTAGGTAAACTGCAATTTTTGCAGCGCAATGCTGTATCGCAATTAAGTCCAATACCGTGTTTATCTGAAAGGTAACATCCTCCAATTTAAGCGAACAAGTCACCGTTAAGTCATAACTATGTCATGAGATAACCTTGCGTGGTATTAGCATGTTGAAAACAGAAATTGCAGCTTGAACGTTCGAAATTTCGGACCACTTCCCGGGGCTTCTAATTGGATTCTCGTAACCATTGAATAATAACAATTAGAGCGTTACGATGTTATTAAACAATATTGTTTAATTTAGAACTGAAAAAGTTCAGGTCACGGCGCTGTTTTCAAAATAATTACTGGCGCTGTTGTCAGACTTTTAGGTAAATTCATGCACTTAACATTGCTTTATATAAAGTTTAATGTATGCGATACGTGAACAATGTTAACAATTATTGACCGTTGTTTATCCACAGCAATTTACCGTAATACTCTTAACTCTTTGCATACGTAATGAAATCATAGGTGTTCCTAGATTCCCAACATCTGGCCCGTGTCGCTTTAATGGTGACTGATTATTAGTAAATAGCGCTAATCTTTTAACCACACCAATACATACGCATCTATGCACAGATAATTAATCGCGAAGGCGTTGATACTTCTAATCTATAGCTATATCAATAAGTAAACAAAATGTATACGAAATTTATTAAAATGAAACTACGCCAGTTTTGATGTTGATAGTGAAATCGGCAGCTGTAATGAGGTAATTTATTCATTTAAAAATTATGCAGAAAATGTTATTTTCCGAGACTTTACTCATTTCCATTTCACACTTTCATTGCGGATTGTTTAGAAACCTACTTTTACTATCCCTATATTTTTTTTCCGCGTAAATTCCTGCCCTTTACCGACAGTTTATTTTATCGCATGAGCATTACCCTCATTTGCTGCACAGGGAATGCAGTTTCACAGTAACCCTGTGATATTTATCAAATTAGTTGAAAGTAACGCGAACAGGTTAGCAATTTCCGTGTCAAGGTTGGGTAAGGTGTCCTTAAGTTTGCAATTCGCCAAGTTCATAAAATATGTGCATATAAGGATATAGTACACAATATTTTTATGAATCATTCGGAAAATACGGACTTGCTAGTCGGGCAACCAGTAATACAAATATGTTATATTGGCGGTAAGACCGTGCAAGAGAAATTCTTGCAACATAAGCGACCGAACTCACTGACAAACAGAATGTTTCACTTGATTGTTAACCTTCACGAATTAGCGACATTTACAAACTGTTACATTAGTGTCAATCACCGAACGTTGAAACGAAACCATTGTAGAATATAATTTGCTATTTAAAATTCTTTTTTAAGTCAATTATAAATTGTTTAGTAAAGACGATAGTTTCATTATTTTAAGACATGAATGAAACAATTATAGTTATTAGTTGGTTGAGGTGAAATTGTAAAGCTTTTCGACCTTAATCTTTTATCTTAATTAAAATTTATAAAACAGCACTTTTTTTCGTCATTAATAACGGTACAGTTTTAATGGCAGTATGTATTACACAACTTAACAAGGAGATGGCATGTATAAGATAAGTGAGTTATTGTTTTATCAGCAGCATCGCTACGCTCCTTTAAGACCGAGACAAGTTGCCAAGATTTTTGCTTCTCTTAAAAAACTTATAAGTTTTTGATATTAAAATCAGCGCAACCATTAATTGCTTGCGTAACTTTTATGTAGCAAATCTAAATTAATTATAGAGCGTCCATTAAAGAAAAAATTGTTATTGCACATTCCTTTGCAGAATTGTAATCTGAATAGTTTCAATAAATTGGAAAAAAAAGATAACTCTTACTTTAAGGCGAATGACTTGTGTTTCGATAACCTCCGTTATTTACGCCATCGAGAAAAATTTCCAATGCATTTCTAATGTTTTGGAAGAATATTCGGTTTGAATATTTGCGCTTGCTCAACTAAACAAATGGTTTAATTGTGCGACTATTAATTCTAGGATTTAAATTAGAATAAGTTGAGACCAGGTCAAGCTGCGAATGGTATTGAGTAGGCCACTTAAATACAAGTCATAATTAATGCAATGCTGTTTAGTAAGGAGACAATGTCGTAGGTGCAGAACTGACGCAATCCTATTTGACAATGATGGATTAAGAACTAAAAACTAGCTTTATTGTTATTACTAGGAACTTCTACTTGGTTTTCGATTAGATGTTTGCAATAAAATTTAAATGAACAAACTGTATTTGCACCCTGCTTACTTTAGATTGCTATACCGAAATTGCTAGTCAACCGGATACAATAAAAATGATTCGAACTTGTGGGTTACGTTTCTTGATTTTCAACCACAACAATCAAATCAAAATGATGGACTAATTCAAGTAGAAAGTGATGAATTTAGAAGTTTCTGTTGGTTTATAAAATTAATTAAAATGTTATCGCTTGATTAGTAACTGTGTGTTCTATATTAGTTGTTCACGAACTGTATTGGACACGTTAAATTACAACTGCATAATAGTGCAATCTGTTTTAAATATGCATTGATCTAGATTAAAGCAACCTTGGAAGCTGGGAATGAACTCAATGTTGGATTTGGAATAGCGGCAAGATCGTGTTTAATTACCGACATAATACACCTTAACAAAATCCTATTCGAAACTGGTATAACATCGATCTCATTGAAGAAGTAAATTAATTAAAAGCAACATATGTTCACTGTGTTGCAATTTAATCTATTAAACTCCTATAAATAATTGTTAATAATCCGACTTTGAATAGTCGCCTGACCATTTATTTACGGTTCTAATACGTCAAGAATTCCAGTTCGACTTGACGATATTTCAAATATCTTGGACTGTTATGCAAGCAAATTCCATGATTCTCGCCACTCATTGTAAGTTTTTGAAATTATTAACACGACTAGCGGAACTAAATTGAGGGGTAATCACTATAAAGTATCCCGGACGTTTTTTTATTTTTTTAATTTAACGCCTTTTTGAAATTACTGACGTATTTGTAATTTTTCGTTTCGTAGTTGTTTATCGTATTCTTTATTAAAGTAATTTTCTTATCGTTGCAATTTTCAACTAAGATTATTCTATCACATGAAACAAAAGAAGTTTCGTCTTAATTATTTGCAAAAATTTCTCCCATACAGCTAGAATTAAAAACAAATTTGACAAATATTAATAAGTGGGGACGAGGTGACAATAATGGTCATTTAGTGGAAGCGATGATGGTGCATTGCTGGCGTTAAATGAGTGATAATTATCATACCGTTGATAATAAGTTTGGAGTTGAATGATTTACCTACGAAAGAATCTCGGTTAAAGGTTAAATTTTGAAGTAGCGTCATTTTTTGGTTTGTCGTCCTTTGTTTATGAGTCACAAAAATCGAACGTGATCATGAGTGTCAATATATGACAAATAGCTACGTTAAAACGCTATTTCCATTTATGACAGCAAACTCGTTTAAAATATTCAAAGATAACTGAAAATACCGAAAAAAATTCTGTCAAAACTATAATAAAGAAAAAATTTTGCCCTTGTACAATCCGAAATAAATTTAACTTGTATTTAAATTGAACAACCGGTTTTGTCTTCCCGTAACGTTGCAACTACAAAACCGCGAAAATTTTATGGAATGATTGTCTGTTAATGTAATGACACGCGTTAATTAATCTCAGGTGTTGCTGATAACAAGCAATATTTCTTTGAGAATGAAGAATTACTCAAAAATCGACAAAGTCTCCAATTGGATTAAGCGATTAAAGTATTGTTATTAATCGATTTGGTTGCATTTCGAACAATGGAATGCGGGAGCGATAGCGCAAAAACCGATATTATTGGAATTTTGCTCCTGCCTCGTGACATTTTCAGACAATTTGTTTCGTTTTTATTAAAACCGGAAAGTTTTCTCGAATATTTCGATTTCTCAATAATTAAAAAGTTCAAACTAAAGTTGTTTTCAAAAATTGCTGGAACTCCCACTCTTTGGGATTTCCTGCGGCGCCGATGGCGGCGCGTTAATTGCAAAGAAACGCGTTTGTGTGTAGGCTCTCTTTAAATGTCAATGTCAGTTAAATTGATATTATAATAAATAAATCTTTTGTTGCTTGCATTTTTCTCTGTGCGATATCTGCCCATTGTTCCGCATACTAGCAGGACAAAGCTCGATTTCACACTAGTACTTATATATACGTTATCGCCGGTTCTCCGTGTAAACACGCATGGACAGCACATAACGACTCAAAAAATCACCAATGCTGTCTCCAAGACAATGAGACCTTTGTCTTTCGATGGCGATGAGATCGAAGCTTGTCAATCATGTAACGAAGTTGTTCTGCGAAACCCAGCGAGATGGTGTTGGGCGATTTGTAACTTACCAAATGTTGACTTTTATTGTTGATTCTGCAATCTGCATCCTGTATCATAGATCAAAGATTTATTAAAGGAAGTTAAATGTTGGTTTATTAATAACGTGTTTACTGCTAATCTTGGTTATTAACCTGGGTTGTTTTCGATTAAGTTCAGGGGAATTTCGCTATAATTTTAGGTGAGTTCGTTAGGACCTAATAAATTCGGATTAGAGACAAAGTGTTTAAGAGGGGAAGAGTGTCTTGACCGGTCGACTGGTAAGACCCGGGTACATGTTTCGCCTTATAACAGCGTTCAAAGTAATTTATGGGTAATACTAATCCGTTCGACCTCTATGCATTTTTATTTGGACGCATCAGGTTTTTCAAGCCAAAGTATGTGCTTAAATTGTTTGATACGTGATTAATTCTCGGCCTCAACAGGGTTCTTGTTAGAAGCGTTTTAGTGATGAGAAGAAAATATTTACATTGAAGTGAGACTGCAGTTCCAATGTGATCGACAACCCGCAATCCATACCATAGCCAGCCAGCTGCCCTTGACTTCACGTCCACTGACCTGATGGTTTGCCAATTCCCTCCTACCGCTCTACTAACTTTAACTCTGTTGGTGATGCCACTTACAATCAACTATTTAACATGATTTTCAGATTATTATCAATTGTTAAATCGATTTTATTCACCTCCATTCGATTTTATTACTGCATCATTCTCCCGTAATTAAAACATTAATATTTTTATTTATATCGCTATCAGCAAGGCCAATCTAACTTTATCGAACACATCGGATGGATAAAATTTTGTTTTAATACTAATACTAAATAAGATGCAAAGTCGACAGTTTTTACAGTCTGGATAAAGATTTTGAACAGAGAGCAATTCGCGGATCTACGTTGAGCGCAACTTTGGTTTGCCATTTCCATTTCGTTAGTGTCGGTCTGTATGGCGAGCACACTACACGCCCAACGCGATTGCTACACAACATTTTTTTAAAACTCGAATTGTTTAAACAAAGCGATTCCAGTGCCCTAATCGGATTATCCCCAATCATTTACGGTAAGAATTTTACTCAACCCTTCCTATTTTACAAGTAAAACAAACAATTATCTCAACAATCACGAAACAATAACTAATTTTAAAAAACTTTTTTTATATACATAAACAAAAACAAAATTATTAGATTTTTTAAAACACTTTTATTAAATAATTATTTCCTTTGTTCAATTGTAGTTGCGGTTTATTGTTGGTTCAAAATTTTGGAGATTCTTTCGAAATATAATTGCGAAAAGTTTTTTTTATTGTTTTTTGGCGTATTTGTGCAAAAACACTTTTCCTGAACTGATTTGTGGGTGGAAATCGAATTATTGGCGGGTTGTTTGCAATTTTGCACCTTAAAAATTTTGTCAGGTATTTATGGTGGTGGTGGTGCAGCTTCATGGTCAAATGTGTAACATGTGGGGGTTTGCCATGAGACTGCTATTGTTAGAAAGCGAGCATTACCATATTTTGTCGGTAAATACGGCTTTTTAATAGCACGGCTTACACGGTCCTTGCCCAAAACCGAACTGGAAACTGCGGCCAGTCTTAAATGCCAAAACTGCAACGTTGGTGTAGCAAATATTTCTATTGCATAATTTTATATATTGACACTGTTATCAACAGATTAGTTCTGGGTCTCACATTTAAAGTATTAAGCGCGGGGTCTTTCATGTTTTAATCAACCTGCATCGTTAGTTCCGAAAAAATTATCTTCAACCGAATCACTAAACAAATAACTGCGAAACTAGCAAATAAGTAAATGGGTGTTAGTTTCAAAATAGTTACTTTCTAATTGAAAACGTTGTTGTCATGCGAAATAAAAATTGCATACTGTTTTTTGACCATCTGTCGCAGCCATTTTGCGGTAACGGCCCCAAACTACAGCTAGACGTCTTCAAGGAACCTCATTGGTGGTGTCTTCTTGCTTGTCTGTAAATATTTTTGTTTACCTCATTATAATCATTCAACATTTCGTAACACTGTGCAATTTTAAGTCGAATTTTTTCCAGATATCAATGGCAACATGGAAACTCTTCCAAGTGACTCCAGGCAGCCACCTGACGGCCATGAGTTTCCTGATTATCTCGAGACAAACATCGAAACTTCAAAAAAATCTCATCAAAATTTTAGCTACACAGAGTTAAAAGCGACTGACGCTACAAACAAGCCATTAATGAAGACTTACAAGTCAATAGAATGTGCAAATTTGAGTCAAAACCGAAGTTCCTTTAACGATTTTTCTAGTGTGCCTATCCAGAACAAATCTCTCAATAAGATTAATAGTGTGTCAAATAGTGATCTTAGTTCCATAAATAGTTCTAAGGACCAATTTGATAACTGCGATGAAGTTCAGTTGAGGCGTAACAATTTAGAACCGAAACTCCACACTCGATCACAAAGTCTAATCGACATGTCCACAATATCAAAACAAAAAAGTGACCGCTGGAGTTTGTTAGCTGAACAAAGAAAAAAAGGTTTATCAAAATTAAAAGGGTTGGTAATACCAGAACACGTATCCGAAAACGAAGTAGCGCCAACTGTTAACATACCAGAAATAATAAGTCAGACTCCTGCATCCTTTCTGTTGGAAACTAAAACGAATGCAAGTCAAAACAATACACAATGCCATTCTAGTGAAACTGAACCAGTTGCATTGCCATTAACCGCTCCACCTCCATGGACTTCAAATAGTAGCACCCTTCCTAAATATTCACCAGCATTTAAGCGAAAAAGTCTACAAGTTTACCCACCCTTGAAGAAACAAGAAGCAACAGAACCTCACCCGATTCCTAACAAATTACCATTTAAAACAGCGGCTATCGAAAAAAACAATTCAATTAAATCAAAATTAGAGAGTGACGAATTTCGCTTCGACAGCTTATCAGATGCTCCTAAATCATTAGAAAGCATTACGTCACCAACAAGATCGGATTGTAGTTTTGATTATGTCGCAAATTCATTCAAAATCAAAAAACAGGAACCTAATAGAACCCACAAAGAATCTCCGAATCATATTTCAAAATTACACAAGGATATGGGAAAATCCGAAGATGAAAGTGATAACGATTCAGCAGTAAGTTCGAGTCAATCCAGTTACATTTCTAGATGTTCGCCGCCACCTTCACCGACCAGATCTTGCGAAATGTTGGATTACGATTCAATTAGAATGAAATCGGATGATGGTGATAAATATTCAAACTTGCAATGTCGACTTTTGAAACCAGCTAGCGTTGAAGCGATTAACAGAAAAAACATATTAGCTTCTGCTAAATGTAGAAGTGGTAGAGACCTCAAAGTTGGATCGCCAGTCATACAAAGAAAATACGAAGAAAATGGTGATGGTGGTAGCGAAGAACCTCCTCCGATTATGCATAAACAAAATAGCGAAACTGCACCAATTCATCCGAAAATAGTTGTTAAGGAGCGTAGAAGTATCAGTTGTGAAGAGTTTGCAAAATCGGAGGAGAAAATCAAAATTAAAGATAACGGTAAGTTTTTTTTGGACGTTTTCGTAAATTTTAAGCGTAATTTTCAGAACCTAATCCAGTATTAATTAATAATATAACAGAAAGTATTTCTACTCCAATAAAACCTGTGATTGAGCCTTCAAAAAAATTAACGGGAGAAGGCAAAGAAATTAATTTACCGCTTCTCAAGAATGAAACAAGAATTAATATTGGAAGACCAACCAGCTTGCTAAGAAACGCAAAAGCAATGAGCGTGACTGATTTAAGAAAGAATTTTGAAAAGTTTGATACGGCTCCTCCACCTCTACCCCAAGCTATTTCAGTCAAAAAAGATCTAACGAAAAAGAGGGATGTTAAAAAGTTAGAAGCAGCGAGTTTCGATAAGAAATTGCAAGAAAAAAACAAGAAAGTTGAGGAAGTAACAAAATTGCAACCAGTTAAGGTTAGTAATCATAAATTTTCCCATATAATTGTTAACAATGCTTAGTAATATTTTTATTGCGGAAGTTTTGCAATTTAATGTTCTGTTTGTGCCTTTGCTCAGGTTAAGCCGAATTCCATGGAGAAAACTACTGAAAAGTTGCAACAATTACCCGTGAATATTGTTCAAAGAAAAGTGGTACTAACCCCAAAATTCTTTGGTGGCAGCATTGGAATAACTCTAGCCGGAGGAGCAGACTATGAAACTAAAGAGATAACCGTTAGTTTATCGGAACGTTAAATAAGTTAATCTCACAATTCTTTTATAGGTACACAAAATTCGGTACGGAAGCGTCGCTTATAACGATGGCAAATTAAAGAAAGGTGATCGAATCATATCAATTAATGGAAAAAGTACTTCTGGTCTAACCCACACGGAATCTGTAGAAATGTTAAAAGTACTACACCGAGTTTTGGCGTAATTCTTAAAACTCATTTATTTACTTCTAGGAACCTGTAGAAAAATTCGAGTTGGTAGTTGAAGATGGTAAAGAAGAAGCGATTTCTCCTCAACGCAAATCGTTTGTTTATGAAACTCCAGAAAAAAGTAATTATTTCATAACAAAACTCACGTAACTAACGTAATTTTTTTGCAGCTCCTGTATCTCCTACTGCTGTGAAAAATGTGACCCACGTCATTACTTTAATTAAAGATGGGGCTGGTTTAGGCTTTAGTATTGATGGTGGAAAAGATTCTTCACAAGGAGATTTACCATTATGCGTCAAAAAAATATTTCAAGGTAAAAACTTGAAATTAATGTAAAAATTGATTTTAATTAACATTTTCAGGAGGAGCCGCAGATAAAACTGGAGAATTGAAAGTAGGGGATGAGCTTTTAGCCATAAATGGTACCAGTGTAGCCAACTTGCCTAGAATCGAGGTGTGGTCACTCATGAAGAAGCTATCCGACGGCAGTGTCAGTATTCATATCCACCGATAATTTTAAGTATTTATATTTATTTATTACAAATATGTCTTGCCAGACTACCTTCATGAATAGATATGTACTTATTTACTTGTTATTAAATTGTGTCAAACATCGTTATCTATTTACAGTTAAAACATTTATATATTTTATATTGAAGCTTATTTTTTACTATAACACTACATAATTGTGCAGTAATAATGTACAGATTATTGTCATTAATATATTATTTTTATACAAAATAAATTATTATAAACAACTCCTGGCGTCTCTCAAACTCAAGTTTATAGTTTTGGAAAAGTTGCTAATTTTTATATCTAAATAAAGAAACAAAATAATTAAAGTTTTAACTTTTGTTAAGAAAATCGCACTGTTGAATTATTATGCAATCCCAGATACGAAACTGAGACTCGTGTTGCATATATGATGAAAATTTACTCGAAACACCCGCCATATTGTTGATGTAATATTTCACTTTTTCAACAGCTCACAATTATTATTAAAGTTACCCACCAATAGGGTGAAAATTGGCGGAGGCGCCGGGCGAATCTCACGTTATCGCCCGCTATTCTAATATTAACAAGCTAATTAAAATTGGGTCTCCCCCAAAAAATAGCATTAAGGCGTTGAGTGAATAATATATATATTATTCACTCAACGATTAGGAATAGAAAGTAATAATAATAATAATAAAAGCTTACTACATTTTTTACAATATTTAATTTTTGCGTCTTAAAACGTCTTCTTTTCAAGGATTTTCTCTATTTTAACTAAAGATTGTTAATATTAGAAAATATTAATAGTAATTCAAAACCCATCGCAATTTAGCTCAGGATTCCAAAGTTTAAAAAAATTACTTCAAATGAGAAAATCTTTTTGTTTACTCTGGAAGAACCGCAATATTAAAAAAACTAAACAATAGCATCAGAATTTTAACAAAGTTAATTAATGTGCAAGATTTGAGTTGCGTTGGCGATAATTACAACTTTTGATTCAATTTTAATTTTTATAACGATTAATTAATTAACTTAGAAGCTATTTATTTTGCGGGCAATGATTGAAGCTGTTTATACAAGAAAGAGGCAGGAAACGGAACAAATTAGTGTTGATAGTTTTAGAGCGTGATAATGGTTTGAAATGAAAGTGGATATGTCAAAGCTGCGCAGTTACCTCCATTTCGCCAACGGTTTTAGTTAACGTTCCAGTGGGTAGATGCCGTTAGAGAATAGTGTCGTGATCTTCTTACTTTCTCCCATCAATCGCAATTCCGGCTATCTTTGTCTTTTGTGTTAGTAAAGAGAGGAAGCGCGTGCGCATAAATCCACGCTTTGTTGGGTGGAGGTGAAAATACCCGCTCCTATGTTGCCTATGTAGTAGAGCTTTCAGGAGTTGTGTTGTTGGTTTGTTGAAAAAATTCCGTTGTTTGTTGGAAAACCGGCAGGGTTTCATTGATGATGTGGTAGTGATCTGGGGTGGTGATGGTTTTGAGTGCGGTGGTTGCGGGTGAAAGCTTCATCAGTCTGAAGCAAAGCGGCAACGTTGCACAACGCAATCGCCAAACAAATATTAGTAAAGTTGTATGTAACTTCAGTAAGCATGGTGGATAAAGTGTATACGAACGTTGTTTAGTGTGTTGGTTGTGCAATAATATGGTTTATTGTTTTGATTATTGATGGATTTCGGTAGTTGATAGCGGGTGAAGTGCGTCGAGTTCTGGAACGAAGTGCGTCGAAGATGCTGGGGATTTCCGAGGTAAATATCCAGGCTCGATTCAAAAACAATTACAAAATCATGAATTAATTCAATTGAGAAAGATTGGTTAGTCCATATCATTACGTTAGTACCGTTAAAGCTCCAATTGTAACGTTAAGTAGTTGAGTTGTTTACGCACATTTCGCGTGGCCATTGTAACTGCAATAAGTAAAAACTCGAAGCTTTTGGGAGCTTTTCGTTTTCAGGTGTGCTCTCTCCTTTCCGGCGTCAATAAACTCAGTTTCCCTTCATAGCCCAGTTTAGCGCCAACGTTTGAGGCACTATTTCGGACAGGTGCCGATGACTCATGCGGTTAAGTTCGTGTGTTTTTGAGTGGACATTTTACCCTTTTCTCTAGTATTTTCTTGGGTGGCGTCTGCAATGTTGTTGCGGGGTATTGATTCGGATCGCCGTCATAACATTCGCCTCCCCACTATGGAGTAACGTATAGTACGGTTTGGGGCGTGGCGAAACCACGTGCTTCATTGCACTCATTTATATGAATTTTGCTTTATGCATTCCCATATAGGCACAATTCCCCATTCTTAAATCTTAAGAGTCGGCTTTATAAAAGTGCGATCAGTTACCGCGAGGCGATGACGAAATCGCAGATATATGACACAAACAACCGGCTAATCTTGTCAATGATCTCCTATCGCACGCACTATCTAAACACCAACTTTTATTTGCTATTCATAGCTTGCCGATATTCAATATTTATTGATACATTTAAATCACTTCCGATTACATTCTTGCCATTTTTAAAGGACGACCCATTATCTAACCGCAATTACCCACTCGACACGATACCGAAGTTTCATTCACCACAACGCTACAATTTACACAAAACAGTTTTACTATCATAGAAACTACACCAATAGGAAGGTTCACTAAAAAATAAAAAAAAATTTGTCACCAATAGCTCAATAATCCCATAATACTGAGTTTTGAAAAAAAAATTCTTGCTTGAAAATACTGTTTAAAGTTGTCAAATTTATTTGAATGGAAAAACGCTCTGTGATTGGTTCACGTCATAAAGCATACTCATTCAACGCGCGCTTTGTTGTCTACATTCGGCGTCTACTTGAAGCGTGCGAAAGATCACATTTATTGGTTTCACTATCGGTACTGTAAACATTCTGAGCAGTAGACAGTTAGGACATTGAGGTATAGAATAAATTTTTATAAACTTACAATAAATGTAATTTTTTGATTAAACATTGCCAAATTTCTGCGGCAACAAAAAACCAACATTATTATTTTTCGTCAATCGGTAACGTAATAAATATTTTATTTGGAATCTTTAGTCTCGTATTTGGGCATTCTAGCACAAACATTACTTTCTCGAACGCATTATAAATTGACATTGACTTTAACCACCCTCGTGAATTTCTTGCGAACGTAACAAGCCCCGGTAGGCGATCTGATTTGAAGTCATTTTAGAGCAAATATCACGCAAATAATTTTGGTTTGGGGGGGTCTTTTTTTTAAAATGACAACTAATATTTTGTGTACCGTGACGTAAAGTATTATTCTTCATACAAACGTGATTTTTTTCTAATTATAACTGTTTATTTTTAAATTAAAAAACAGAACGTTTAAGCTCTCTTAAGTTAAGACTTTGCTATAAAGCTCCACCCATTTTGGGGATGGGGGAGGATTCCAACACAATTTTCAGTTAACATCATCATTAGAATTTGCTATTTCAGTGCGTACTTTCTCCAAACGTCACATTCTAATGGTGTTGTCGACTGTGTATTTTGTTAGGACATACCTCCAACCCCAACTGTGGGTGGAGCTTTATAGAAAAGTTCAATATTAAGAGAGCTTAACGCGAATTTTATGTAGTTATTTAAAAATAAAGGAATTGTTCAAAAAAATCACGTTACTATTGAGAATCGTCAGGTTAAACACTAATATTGCCATTCAAAAAAAATTTTGCGAAAAAATGACTGGCGACATTTTGCAAAAAAATATTTTATAATATGGCTGGGAAGTTAACAGTCATAATTTTTTCTCTAAGTGTAATAGTTTAGACCGGAGAAGCTTAGTTCCATATTTCTGTCTATTATACTGAAGGTAAAAAAGGGCGCTGTATTAAAAAATATTATACCCTCTCCCTCATATAACAAAATAATTTTTATGTGCAACTGCTCCTGTTTTTGATAGGAGCAGCTTCTTTTTTAATTTGAGTTGTACTTCGTCTTTGAAATGAAACTTTACGGCTTCCATCGAATATAGCTCCAAGTTTCTGCATTTTTCGCTTCGACAATTTTATGTGGACTAGCGGCTCAAAAGGGAGGTTCCTAACAATTAAATCTATTTCGAAAGCTCTATTCGCCACCGCTTCATAATCTTAACCTCTACTTAAACCAGAGATTTCCGTGATTAAGTTATGGATTAACTTAATTCTAAGTGGGCAGTGGTAAAATTCTCACTGAAATGACCGACTTGAGTGGCTGCACTTCAGTTCAGTAAAATTTTGTTTAAAATATTTTTGTTGGTAATAATACTAAATCAAGTAATAAACATTAATTTAGGTACTGCAACTTTTGTTTCTTATCATAACTAAAAAATTTGAAGACTTTTGCGAAATAAATTGACCCAATTGGGGTCTTTTAATTTCACCAACAAATCCTGCTGTATAGTTGTCAGCGTTAACGTTGTTTTTTTCCTTACTTCTCCGTCCATTTTCTATAGAATGAGAGACTCGTAATTGCGAAAAGGCGATTCTTTACAAGTCCATAAGTAGCTTCGGTAACGTTTTGTTAAAAAAATTAATCTTACAGCAATTTCCCATTCAAGACGTTCATCATTATCCTCGTAATGAGCTACACGGGTTCGCAACTCAGCCCGAGAAACCTCCGCAATTTTTAACTTGATAAAAAAGCATATTAGAGATTTAATTTTTAATTCATTGATAGTTTAATACCTGGGGTTATAAAATGGTAAATAATTTCCATGCTCACTTAAAATACGAGGGTCATGTGAAAACTTTTGATAATGAACATGCTTAAGATAATTTAAAAATAATTTAATTTGTCGGTTTTATAGTGGAAACAAAGCAATTTTTGGCCTTAAAAAATCAATTTTGTCTGCAGAAGTTTTTAATTTTAAATTATTTGCCAAAATCCAACGATATAAGATTGCTAACCTAGCACAACTAAACCAAGAAAAATTGAGAGTTAGAAGTAAAAAATATAAATCGTTTTAGTTAGGTTGAATGGCAAATTCTCCAAATTAAAGTTCCGCCGGCTTCCGTTTATTTCCAAACCTCAAAAAGTTCCAGGTGGAGGCAACCGGTTTTAAACGTTCGAGTTGGTTTTGGGAGCCTTGAGGAATTTCCGGGATGGGGTGGAGGCACCGAAGCGTAACGAATAAGTATTTTCAAGTTCGGGGAGATTATATTGAAAAATAAAAGAAATGATCGCGTCCTGAACTTTAGTTTCGTAATTTCCTCAAGTTCTTTACAAGTTGAAGTAAAGTATTTCCTAGGTTTATAATCTATGGAAACACCGTAATGTGGCTGTCTAAAAACAGCAATTTGTTGGCAAGGGTTGCCAAAAATTGGCTGCTGCAATCGCCGTATAATTTATTTACCAACAATTTTTCGGCGACAGGCCGTCTCCAACTTTAATCACAAGCATCACTTGCAGCTTCGTAAACGCAATTCCACAATTTTATCAGCAAGGATTACGGTTTTATTGTTAATTTTTTACAAAAATCCGACGTTAGTAATTGTGTAATCTAGAAAGAATTTCTTGCACGCGATAAATTTTAATTTAGCGATAATGTTAAATTTCACAACACTCAAACTCTTTTTCTAAAAATTTTGGTGTAATAAATTGCGAAATTTTTTTTTCGTGGCAGTTACTGTCACAATTTTATTCTACACCCTTCCAATGGCTATAAATAACAAAACCAAAAATTAATATTGTCACCAAAAGCGATAATGATTACAACTCAATGCCAGATAACAATAATTGGAAGCTTTAAATAAAATCGTATATCAACAGCTTACCCAACACCATGTTCAATCGGGTGTTACAGTTGAATCAAATGCGAAAGCGCAACACTTGTTTAAATTAAAACGGCTTTGTTTCTACACATTGCATTAATCATAATTACCGGTAATTACAATTAATTTTGTGGTAATTATCATGTTGAAATTGAGGCAGTTTTGAGTAATTATTCGTTGCAAATTATGCGTTTAGATTACCATTGTGTTTCTTGAGAAAATTGTAGTTTTACACTATAGTGTTAGTATAAGTAAATTTAATTTAAAAAATTTGTTAAATGCACCTAATTTTTTATTATTGATTCACCTACAATATTTACCGTTTTTGTAATAAATTACCAATTTTGGTTTGCTTTGAAAGTGCGACATTTCTTATCCAATTTACATGATAAAGGAGAAAATCAATGATTGTAGTCCACTTTCGTTACAGCAAGAAGAAAAGGTTAATGTCCTTTCATTTATTTCTAATAACAATTTTATGAATATTTATTAATATGTACCTGTGGTTAATTAGAAAACATTGTTGGGGAAATTTGCCATAATTTGCCATAACTCAGAAACCCCCGTAGGTGTTAATTGTCGATATTGTTCACGGGAACAAATAAAATGGATAAAAATCGAAAGCTAAAAATAACCAAATCCTCTCCATATGATGAAATACGCGCCTAATCTTCACCTCCATCCACTTCTATTAGTTAATTGTAACAGCCGCCATTTGACGAGTTTGTTAGCTGACTGCTAATTAAAGTACACGGTTCGTTCGTATTTATCCAACGGTTATCAGTTCTATCAATACGAATTTAACGCACACGAATTGTTTTGTTTTAAAATAACCTTGGCCTTTTAATTTTTGTTTCTAGCTCTACAGGTAGCTGTGATAAGAAACTAGAAAATTGCACACAGAACTTAATTGGAAAATCTTAAATAATGACGATCACTACATTGGTTGCACGCATAAAAAGCTCCGGGTGGGATAAAAGTTGTTGCTACGATCCCGCAGGATATCCGGTGTCTTGTGCACCAAATGTGCGTGTTTTTTGCGAAATTCCCTGCACGTTTCGTTACATTTAAAATTAACGTTATCAAATTACAATTATTGACTGTTTCAATCAACAATTAAGTTCGGTACACGTTTCGGTGCATTTAAAATTAACGTTATAAGATCACAATTATTGACTGTTTTCATCAACAATTAACTTCCGACAAAATCCGGAACCACTCTTGATTTTTAAAGAAATTGATAACAATTCCGTTTGGTCTAAATTACACAAATGATTGAGTAAGTACTTGATGGACGAAGATTTTGATTCTTTTTATTTTTTTACAAGTTATTGTTCAAGTATTTTGTTATTTTTTGTGTAATTTGTGTAAATAGTTTGTTTAAAATTAATATTTGTATTGGTTTTGTTGCAAGCGACACCGTTCTTGTCAATTGCGTTCCAGCAATTGCCACGTGGGTAAAATGAACTAGGACAAGTTAGACAAATTGCTGATTGAACTTTGTCACACGGTAATCTTCAAGTAATAATTGGTCCTCACGCAGACGATTTTTAGACGCGCATTTTACCACGCAATTTAGGTGTAAATAAAAAAATTCTTAATAATTTTTTTTTGTTAACTAGATACAAATTTGATTCCATTCTCGTAATTTTTCTCAAGTTTGTCACGCAACGTTATTTTAGGCTTGTTTTCTAGCGCACGCCGTGGATTAAAAATAGCCGGACGTGATCTACGAATTCAATTTAAGATGCTTTTTTTATTGTTTTGGTTTAAATTTAGCGCACCTTTTTCGACTATCATAAATTATCGACCGCTTAGCAAATAACTAGGAAATAAATCAGCTAAGCCAGTCTAAATAAATTTCAATTAAATCACAACGTAATTAATTCCATTAAACACTATTATACAAATAATAATAGTTCACGGGCTGCGGCGTTCGCTATTTTTAAATTAACGTTTTTGCAACGTCAAGTAAATTTCCATAACGGCAATTACTGTTTAAGGTGCTTCCAAGTCCGTTTTCGTTAACATTACTGACTTTTGTTTCTATGAATGATAATATCCACACAACAATAGCGCCATAATTATCATTATCAATTTTCAAAATAAACAAAAATGAAAGGAGACACTTAACGATAAGTTTCAGAAGCTTCAGGAAAAGCCGCCAATGATATCGAATAATTATTTGGTTGTTCTGCGGTTTTGGACAACAAACAAACAATCCTAGCTCCGTCATTGTTGGCGATAACTAGTAACCTTTAACCTGCTGTTTAAACTTCCATACAACCTTATTGTGTTTTTTGTATTTACTTTTAATAGTTTAGAATTTCGTCACTTTGGGTGACTAAACACAAACGACTTATCGCAAGTTTTGATCGTGTTGCCATTTACAACTAGAACTTGCTGCGGCGTTTGGTTACTGTTAATTATTAATGTAGAAAAATTATATCGTGAAAGAGAGAAAGGTTAAATGTAACCCAAAAAATGCCAGTCAAGCATAAATTAGAATTTGTTTTAACGGATTATTTTGTTTTGGACCAACTAAATTGACGTAATTGGAAAAATTGTTTAGTTTTTACAAAATTCTCTAATCATCGCTTTAATATGTAGCATTCATTTGATTTGTTATTGCTGATCTAAGAATAGTTTTGACCTAATATTATAATGAACTTTATATCTGCTGAATCCATAAGATGACCAGTTTTCAGGTAGATGGTCCAACTAGTGTTTTTGATCAAGTGTCCGTTGCAATCCTCGAATATTTCGGTTAGACTTTTTTTAAAGATCTTCTGGGGACAATAAAAATGCGATAAAAATGCGACAGATATCCTATCTTATCTCAAAATCTGACCTTTTAACTTAACTAACCAAAAGAATAATTTATTATTAATTAATGACGAACTGTCGGGCTTCAACGTTTGATTTTTATTGTTTGATAATTAAATTAATCAGTTTTACCGTCATTCATCAATAATTTAGTGTTTACTTCTAAACAAGCCGCGAAAAGTCAATTTTATTACATTTGCATTATTACCTTAAAGACCCGTTATTTTTAGAACCGTTGAAACTAAAGATAACTTGTATTGCAACATTTTATTTATCAGACGTTTTAATGTGTTTTCTGTTTACTTTCCGTTCAGAAGCACCTCTAAGAACCCAACACAATTTCCAATTTTTGCCTGCAGTTTCCAATATTGAAACCAAAAACGCAATTTTTTAATTGCAGGTGTAGCATAATAAAATTATCAAAATTTGACGCCAACTCAATTTTTTTAATACTTATAACAATTTTAACGATTCACCGGATTTGTACCCAATTTTAATACGCAATAATTTTCGACTTAATTTAGTGTAAAATCTATAGTTTTTATTTTACAACTGTTCCTCCGCTAGAAAACATGTAGCTAGACGTGCAGTAAATCACGCCATTACTATTATTAATGGTTTAATAATTACTAATTTATAAGACTTAACCTCTGCGTGGCAGCCCGCAAATTAGGACAACTCGACACCCAATAAGTTCAGCGCTATTGGATTTAACACTACGAGGTGTCGTAGGCTGCATCTCCAAATTTGTTGGAAGTTGTTTATCGTGGCCGAAAATAGAAAAGTATTTGTCAGAAGCTTTCCCGAATTTTAGCGGCGCAATTTTTCTTTGATATAACATCAACAATTATAAAAACGAATTATTTACGTTATTAACGCAAATACTTGTTGTTAACACAACTAGATACATTTCGTATTAAATGAATTATTCATGAGACAAATAGCTGACGTCTTAAATTTTTAATTGTTGAGGTTATCGAACTTGCGAGGAAATGAACAAAATCACACTGTGTCCATTTTTCTTGTCATTGTTTTAGAATCAATAAATTGTGTCGTCATGCAAATTTGCTGGACGGTATTGTCTGGAAATCCCGGTTGAAGTGGGCGAACATTTAGACCACCCAATACGTGTATTTCCAAGGAAATCTCTTATTTAATAAAGCTTCAGTTAATGCAACCCTAGCTTCAATTAGTATCGTGTTTAATTGCTGGATGTATTATAACATCCCGGAGTTTTTGTGTTAAATTTGCTGTTCAGATAATATTTCTAAACAATAGCAGCCACGCTTCTACTCGTACCGAGGTGGAGAGCTGGATCGATTCTCGCATCCAGGAGTTTTTTGTATGGTTCCCCGTTGATGCTGGGTTGTTTTCGTTGCAATTCAGAATTTATTCGGTCTAAAGGGGAAGAGGGATTATAAATGTGTGGGCGAGATAGTATGAATTAAGAGAGGGGGACGAAAACAACTTTCAAAATAGCGTCTTACTTACATTAAGCAAGTAACTTAATGCAAAAAATTTCTCCCTACAATTATCCCGGTACATCGCATAAATTCGAATTTAATGCGATCGTAATGTTGTCCACTATAATAAATCAATGGGTGGATATGTATAGCGGTTATTGTTTCAATTTTGTAAAATAACTCGATGACGAAACCAGCCCAAAATTTGTTACTATTTTTTAGTCCAAAGTAGTTAATGTTCTATGGAAACGAGACACAAGTCTCGTCACTGCCCCGGATTACGGGGTGTTGTGTGCGGTGCCTCGTGTCAATTGTAGAGTGATTATGTAACGTAATTATTAATTAAGCCTAGTGTTCGCTAGTGTATTAATTAAAATCACAATCCTTTGATGCTGATGCGAGCTTCTTCAACAAAATAAAATTAACCTTGTTTCATGTTACAAGAGGGGCGTTATACCCAAATATAGATAATTCTGTTGATATTTTTAGACGAAACTCGAATTTCTGCGTGAAATAGAGAGCGCACAACAGATAAAATTTAATCTAATATCCTGTACCTATTTTTGTAATTTCCTGGAATTTCGACAGGAAACGTTTTGGATATTTGCGAACATTTGCAAACGAGTCTGATGTTAAAAACAAGGCCGCTTTCAAGTAGACTTGAGTTTCCAGCGGATAAGCACCCCCTTGTTTATTTAACGTTTTAATAAATAATTTTATTAAATTTTCCTGTGTATTTGCTAAAAAGCAATATTTTTTACCTTTTTTAGCAGCTGACCACCCTCGAATTTTTTTTTAATAAACAACCCTGTTTTTACGATTATAATTAAATTGTTCACGAGAGCGTCCACTAGTTTATTAGTTACTGACAAACGAATGTATTTGTATGCGGGGTATTTTCATTATTGGTTGGATCATTAGGTGATGATGCGATGGTTTTTATTAATTTGGTTTCCGAGGATTTCCTAACGTATTTATTTGTTCCATCAACAGCCGGGTGGTATTAGATCTAGATCGATTGTATTCAATTTAAGCCGAGTAATAGCAAGACGGGAAATTTTATTTTTCAAATACTTGCTAGCAGGGGATTTGTGTAACTATTTCGTGTCTACTAACTCGGGCGCGAAAAAAATTCAATTTCCGTGTTGGCTTCACTTGTAAACTGTAAACATGATCGCTTGTAGTGGTGCTGTCAAAATAATTTTATGAATGAAGTGAGGAGCTATTTTAAAAATAGACTATGTGCCACTATTTTACACTCAATATTAATTGAACGGAAAAAATTCAAATTTGCGAAACTAACTGACATTGGTCTCAAGATTTTTCATAACTTAAGAAAATTATAAATAAATCATACACATTCCCACATGATTCATGTCAATAATTTTCGACATGATGACTTCATTATAATCTAAACAGTTTTTTTCGTCTAGCTATTATTAATATACTGGGATCAAACACTTTTATGACGTTGTAGCAGCTCGTGGGGTTTCCCTTTATACTCGGCGTTTTTTCTGCTTATTTGAGGGTTTTATCAAACCCCATTGAGCTCACAGTTTTTTATTAGCAACCCACAACTTATGCTTGAACAACGCCAAATCTTCATTTATGTAATGGTGATAAAAAATATTTGCTTTTAATCCAAACAATTAAAACGATCACCGGGTATAATATATAGCTTTGTTTGTATGTTTTGCCTGGCTGTTTTGTGGAGCGCAATTTTTTGGTGGCGTTTTTTGATATTTTCTTCAATTTGGTCTCAACTTCAGTTGCTCGTTGTGGTTCGTGATTGTAGTTGTTGTGTTGTTTTATTAAAGTTGCGACGAAATTTTGTATTGTTTAAGGTAATGACTCGTCATTTTTTGATCGCCCACTCTCAACAATAAGCATCGATCGAGCATTTTTTTCGACGAGAACACGAAATTTGTTGCAATATTTCATTTATTTTTTATGAACAATTCAGCATTTTCTACTTACGATTCTATTTTACATCTTTTTTCCCGTTTCAGATTGCGTTGTATTGGTAGTTAAATCTGGAGTTTGGCCGATAACGAGCATTTATGATGTGAGTAAACATATTTTTTAAAGAATTTTTAACGTTGCCATTATTCGGTGGGTAAACATAAATTACGATATGAAATGATTGTTTAAAATTACGTCTCGGTCAACAAGTTCGCGTTATTGGTGATTTTCGGAATTTCGAAACTATTCCTTGTATCATCATTGCATGATTTTATCAAGTAATGTTTACTATGTTCTCCTATCTATCAGTAACTTATTAATCAGTTAATGAGTGACTTCTTTCAGAAATTTCAGTCAATCCCGACACATTTTACACAAGGTGTGTCAATACTAAACCTTAAAATCAACTTCGTAAATAATTAAATTCGCCAATTCTTACGCCTACTCAAAATTCTGGCGTTAGATAAATAATATCAATTTGTTGTAACCATCGCCGCAGGCGAAAGGCATTTGTTGCAGTGACGAAACGTATTTTGGACAGTTTCTAAATTTATTTTGGGAGGAATTGTGTTATTCATCTCACGAAAATAAATCAAGGAAATATAATTGCAAAGTTTCTAATTTGGTGGGTTGAACGCGAATTATTTCTAGTATTTGGTTAAAGATTTACTTAATTTAGTCGACAATTTTGCAAAAATTGTCTTCACTCAACCAGATCGCAATTACCAGTCAATTTAGTTCCTCTTTCAATTTTTCTGGAAAATGCGAGCTTTGTCGAATACCGACGATTTTAATCAAAATTATAAAATTTATTTCAAAGTGCGCAAGGGCCTGTCAACAAATGTGTTTTGTCTGGAAGGCAGATACAATTTGCATATACAATAAGCTGCTGATGAAGCTATTGCCCTATGACCTAATCCACAAAAATTCTATCGAGTTGTTTTTGATTAAGGCACCAGCCGCGGTATTAATTTACTTTTGACTAACCGTTGCTGAAGACAGTTTTATTGTACACGCGTCTTGTTCAGTTTCTTGTTAGACGCGGCAGTGTAAAACAATTTCGTTAAATAAAGTTTTATTTGGAAGTTCAACAAGGGTTCCAACTTTCTCAACAACACGACAAACAAATTGCCGAAATTTCAAGAAAAAACTCTACAAATAATTAATTTCAAAGAGACACCAGTTCGTAATAAAAAATAAAAAATTGTGGCTAGTTGCTATATTCTTAATAAATTGAAATAATCGTGAAAATCGACTAGGACACAATGTAGCAAATATTTAATTATAGTTCGATTTTATGACCTCCCACGCCCATAAATAATCAAAATCTTAATTTCATTGCTTGGATTTCACCAAAAAAGCTCATCCGGTTGTAAACTCGCCATTACGGTTCAATTTATTGATCCATAGATCTTGCAAATGTTTCACGAGAACTGCGCCGGTGAAATCCGTTTTACGAAGTAGCTTACATTGAAACAGGGCGAGTTTTCCAGTCATTCACCCCTTTTAAAATAACGGCCACGCATTTTTTTCGATCATTCCTTCCGAAACTAAAAGTAGCGAGCCAAAACACCAAACAATAGCCAAAGTTTTAATTAATTTTTTTCAGAATAAGATATAATCGATCAAGTCCTCTTCAGGTATTTTTTAGCACCCATAATTTGAGTAGAGGGGTGCAAATACTGGGCTTTCGAGTACGCAGCATTTATTTACTAGAATCTGATTTGTTGCCAATAATTGGAACACACGGTGGTAGGGAGATTGTCATGTCATGGCAACCCTCACTAGTTCATGTAGAGGCATGGCGCGAAAACGCCAATTATACGTATAGCACTACCGGTTACTGGTTCTCGCTGCTGCTCCACATCTTTGGGGGTAAGACGCCCTGTTTAATAATTTTTAACTGAAATTAACGGTTTTATGGTTGATTTTGGTTGAGTTTTTGATCGGTTATTTGTTCAATTTTAACAACTGCAAGCCGCAACCTTGCAATTAATTGGCTATGTTCGAAATTGTTGTGCATGAAGGACCTTGCGGAACAATAACAATGTTGCGTTGATTAACGAAAGGGTTTGTTGCAAATTGTTTAGTATTCAGTTGTGCAATTTTTGAACAATAGTGGAGGTGGTGGTTTTGTTTTTAGAATATTTTACTTCAGGGGAATTGTTTTTTTCGTAAATGTCACGTCGTGGGTAGCTCGCAAATTAACAGAATTTGATGAACATTTTTATAATTGTTTGTTTATTCCTCCGCCTGTTTATTTTTTAAAGTAATGAAGTTGTAATTAATTGCAAAAGTAAGGTGTAGGTTGGACGTGGGAGGAGTGCCTCGCAGCGCTCCTTCTGAATTGTTCATGTTAATTTCCCAACTTCAGTCAAAATTTAAATAAAATTTCAAAAATATAATAATGAAATCAAAATTTTACCAGTAATTATCGCTTCGAAATTTATCTCCGCCAAATTAATAAAAGTGGTACTTGAAGTTTAGTATTGGCTCGACTCGTTTAGTTGGTTGCAACAATCGATTTTTGAGTTCGGTGAGGACGTTCTAATTTTCAAGACGTGTCCCAGATAAGAAAGGACGCTTATAAGTAAATAAACAAGCAATAAACTGATTATTCATTCCCCAGCAATTTATCGTATTTTTCTAGATGTAATTGGTGTAGATAACTGCGTTTACTTTACTACTTGCAGAGATTCATGGATTCCGTGAGTTGCATTTTCGCCGCGTTGAAGTCGCTTAATTTAATTTTACATTTATGAATGGTCCAAGTGCCATGTTCTGTTGAACCACAAAAATTATAATAAATTTTAATAGAGGCTTCCTTTGGGTAAAAACTTCCAGGACAATTCCAAATAATTTGAAATTAACCTTGTTTGCGGGTCAGCTGATCGTAAAATCTTTCTTCCTACTAATCTTGATTGAAGCAATTTTATTGCCCGACCAAACTTTTTATTATATAGGAATTATGAAGTACTTGTACTGGGGTAATTGTCGAAAACTATATGGTACAATATTATCTGGCAGAAACTGAGATAGAATCGATCTACTAACTACAGTTGCTTTTAATGGCGTAATTATCGAGACCGGCCGTTCTTTTCAACAAATTAGTGACAAGCGGCTGGTAATTCTACTTCTTGGTTTCTGGCTATTATCCGAAACTGAAATTGCTACCCGTAGTTATTATGGTTAGACGTAATTACGTCATGAATTACCCAAACAATCTCAGCTGACATCTAATTGGTTTATTTGTAGTTGATTCAGATTACTGCAAAAATATGGGAAATAGAAATCTTCACGTGAAGTTTTTCCGCTGTAAATTTGTTGACTTTGTCAAAATAGTTTCAGTTCGATAAGTCATCGTGACGCAATTTAATGCATAATTACTCTTGATTGTGATAACAGTAGCCTTCTTTATATCTCTCCTTAATTATTTGACTGTACACGAAATTTTTTGAAGATCACACACATAGTAATTGTATTAAGTGGATTGGCATCGTTTCAATTTTAAATGTGCCGTGGATTTGTACTATTACGGAAGTCATTTCAGGTAGGTAGCTTGAACATGGCATATTTTCTTTAACTGCCACAGGTACAAGGTCGGTGTTAAGAGCTGCGACGATAAGTCGCTATAAAATGTATCGTAACCGAGAAATATTGCGCAATATTTACAGTACCAATGGCCAAATAACGAACGTTATTGTTTTTTATAGCTAACACGAACTTTGATCTTGATCTGCCAGGTTACCTTTTAACAAGTTAAACACGTTTAGCGAAAAATCGTGGAAAACTCTTGAGGTCTTCCGGATGGAAAACTCGCAATTTATAATTGTTTCTTGACCTGACGGGCGTTATTGTAGATGTAACAAGTCACGTTCTTAGTTTTTGTGGAATAATTAGTTATTTAGCGTAGATCGTGACATGTTTTATGTATTCGAGTGTAATTTAGTGGGATTCTATTTTGAATTTTAAATAGAGTTAAACACTTTTCAATAAAATTTGTATTAATTAGGATAAGGCGGTTTCATTCATTGACACACAAAGCTTTGGAGGAGAGCATTGTCCTTTCTTCGGCACATGTGTTCTAATGGTGCAGAGTTGGTTGAAATGTCTTTCGAAAGTTGAATGCTTAGCATGTATATGGATGTGTAATTGCAATCATCAATCGTTACAGCACGGTAACTGGCGCGCTCATTTTTTGCACTTTTATTGCTATTGATAAAACTTGCGAAAGGTGGATTGTGGAAGAGGACAGTTAAACGAAGTTCGAGCCTGAGGCCGAAGCCTAATCCACATAGAGTCGGTGTCCGGGCCTCGTCCTTGACTCTATTATCCTTGGTAATCGCGAAGGAACTGACTGAAGGTTGTTTTCTGTTACAGGTGTAGCGGGGCGTCTCGTCCACCACCAAGCTGATTCTTGGACATCCGATCCGAAGTGAATAACATGTTTACATCGATCGAGTGTTGCGTCACGAGTTTACGGAAATTCTGTACGACGCGGCTTAGCCAACCTTGCTCGGGCCCCAGCAGACCCATGTCCATGTATTGCCACTGATGGCCGCGACCCGCACTGCCTCCACGGCCCAACAGCGGCGCTCCTCCAACCGGCCCGGCCCAGGGCCGTTGTTATACGGGGCCGCATTGGTTTTTCTCTTCATCTATCTCGACTTCGACTCCTTCGCAGTTGCGAAGCAGCTTAATCCTAGATCTGACCTCATCGACAATAATGACACCGGAAGTGAGTAGACCGTAACCAACCTCAACCTTCTTAACTGTGGCCAACACATCGCGACCGACAACCCTAAATCAACCAACACCTTCAAAAGCACTCCAACTTAACCAGCAACTTCTCAACTCAATCTAACATGATTCCATAACGGAAATACTTAATAAGGATAATCAAGGGTGAAGTGTCAATTGGGTTCACACGACCAGAAAATAGGTTAAACGTTTCAATCTATTCTTATTTGCAAATCCTGTTACGTTATTGAATTACATATATTAACAATTTTTCATTTTAGTCATGGCTTCTTTGACAATAATTAATCTCAATTTTAAATTTGCCCGCAATTTCTATCTACAATACCGGATCCAAAAATTATTCCAGGAACTAACCACATTAACTACTAGACTTTGTAACGACTTTTCTGAAAGAGAAAAAAGTTACAGTGTCGAACCCCAAAACCATTCCAGGAACTGCCACATTAACCATTAGACTTTAGAACGGGACAGAGAAAAAGTTTTTCTTGTCTATTTAATGAAATTGTTGGTAATTTATGTTGTTCGTTTATTGCTTTTTAGATAAACGACAAATAAGGCAAGTCGTAAAAGTAACCTTGGGCTATGTCTCTTTGCGAACTTTCGGAAGAATAGAGTCAAATTCTAAGTACGCGAACCACCTGCACATCATAAATTGACGAAATGTTGCAATTTAGCTATAAACTCGACGAAATTGAAGTCGCTGCCAACGGTCTATTCAAAGGTAGCTGTAGGTAAAAATTTAATGGAACTAAATCCCTTTACTTGGATACGGTTCAAGAAACTCGTCAAGGTGATCAATTTTTCATCGAATTTCTTCTGAAGTAATTAATTATTCAGATACTGGAATCTACTATAAAATTTTAACTGAGCAGTAGTTCCGTTGTTCTGACAAAAAACCCTTATGAATTGTAATCGATGTTAAATTGTCAAATTAAATTTGCAGCGAGGATCTCGAAGTGTTGTGTTTTGTCTAGTTTTGTACGAATTTACTTGAAATTAAATTTTTAGATTTGGCAAAACTATTGAAACAATTACTGCAATCGCTTTTTTAATTGAGCATCTTATCTTTGACCTTGCTTCTGCTAAAATACGTTTCTGGTATTAAATTCTTAATAAAATTCACACAAATTACCTCGATTTACAGTAAATAAAATAATTTAACAAAAATGTTTAATTAGTTTTGAAAAAAGCTTTCGTGAAATTTTTTTTTTGACAAACTTGCAATATTTTTGATATTCAGAACAACATAATGTTTTTATTATAACGCCTCGGTTTATTGCAATAATTTATAAAAAATACTTAATTATTAAAGAAAGTTTTAATTGTGGAATTGCCTACTAATTCCTCCATCAAGCTCATTCACGTGTAATTCACGTCCGCAGATTACACAATACAATACAAAATACCTATAATACTAAGTGTATGAATTGTTCCGTAGAACCGTTTTGCACACGCGTACACCACAACTAGATCCTCGTCCTCGATCTCTTGAATATTATCCGGAAACAGAGGCGTAGTTTCTAGGGGTAGAAATAATGTTTGTAGGGATAATCCAACACGTTAGAAGCCTTATAATTAGGTTGATAAACTTGAAATTTTTTTACGCATGAGGTAATTTACTACTTCATCTACATGTGATGATGTGACGTCAAGTATTAATTAAATAACGCCAGAGTTACATCATGTTGGAAAAATTTCTATCACTTTAGACCTGGTTCTAGCTGTATCTTGTTAAATTGGGCCAAACTTCGGTTTATTAACAATATACAGGTTGATAGTAGGTATAGCTACACCACTGGTGATGTCCTTCAGATGGCCAGTAACCCCGTTGGGCTGCACAAACACAGCGTCTCGCAAATTCCGAACGTTAAACTGCATTCCGGACGGTCGCATTCTTGTAGGCTTCTTCAATCTCACGACCTCCTCTTAACTTGCAACAAGTCTCGATGCCACCCCTAAATCCAAACACGCCAACGCCTCCGGACGACATTGTCCACTGGTTTTATTCGATTTAGCCTGAGTGCTAATAAGAATATTTCTATTCTTGCTGCGTGAGCGCTTTAATCACGCATTCCTGATTTGACTGGAAGCCCAACCAATGTACTTGCTCGTAAAAACATGGAAATGATGAAAATATTTTAAGGCTACAGACTACAGACGTCGTATTAGATTAACTTTGCTTTGATATAAATAATTTTTGGTGGATTCGCCCATGAAGTCATTCTTCGAAAATCGAATTTGGAAATATTTTGATAACATTTATTTTATTATAAAAATGGTTTGTTCGTTGAATCGGGATTGGTTGATTTACTGTTTGATCGTATGTGGCTTTTCGATATTGTCCCCTAATTTTGACTTGTTTCAGTTTGTAAAAGTATGGACATACGCAACACCTTGGATTCGTTCAAGAAACTGGAAGGCTGTCGAGTGGTCGAGGGCTTTGTGCAAATTTTATTGTTTGACAATGTGAACGAGACTTTGCTATCCCGCATAAGTTTTCCAAACCTGACTGAAATAACTGACTACTTATTGTTGTACCGAGTGAATGGTTTGCGTAGCATTGGACAACTATTCCCTAATCTCACTGTAATTCGCGGTCAAAATACATTTTTCAATTTTGCATTCGTGGTGTTTGAAATGTCGAGTTTGCAAGAAATTAATTTGTACTCTTTGACTGATATAACCCATGGACTCATCAGAATCGATAAAAACCCTTCCCTGTGTTTTGTGAACTCGATCGATTGGAAGTTGATAGCCCACGAAGACGGAGAACACTTCATCAAGAATTTAAAACCCGAAAATGAATGTCCGATTTGTCCTGGTGGCGAAAAAGTTAAAGAAGATGAGTTCGGGAATAGTTTGGCAATTCCTTCGTGTCCAAAGGTGCTTCACAGATCCGACAGTCTTGACCGGGATAAGCATTTGTGCTGGAACAGACAACATTGTCAAAAAATTTGTCCAAAGAATTGTTCTTCCTGCAATTCTAACGGCGAGTGCTGCAATGAAAATTGTTTAGGAGGTTGTAGCGTTCATGACGTCAATTTTTGCACTGTTTGCCGAAATTTTACTATAGGTGAAAAGTGCATGTCCAAATGTCCCGACCCTTATTACGAGGTAAGTTCCAGCATTTCCCTGGTGCGTTCAATCAACTTTCCATTTTCTTTTCAGTACCTAGAAAGACGCTGCATCACTAAAGAAACCTGCTTGAACATGACAACACCTATTGAAGCACATCCCAGAAGTGAGTCTGATTTCCCCTACAAAATCTACAACAGAGCCTGTGTCTTGCAGTGCCCAACCAACTACATGGTTAAGGACAGTGTCTGTCAACCATGTGAAGGTAATTGCATAATATTACGTGAAACTTAACTCAACTATTGATTCTATTTCAAGGGAGATGCAAGAAGGAATGTCCTGGAATTAACATTGACAGCATAAATTTGGCGAAACAACTGAGAGGTTGCACACACATAACAGGATCTCTTGAAATACAAATCCGCGGTGGTAGTAAGTTTTGTATCCATCTAAAGTCTTCTTTGTTACTAACTCATAATTGTAGGAAACGTTGTAAATGAATTAGAAGAAAATCTCAGTATGATCGAAGAAATTAAGGGTTATCTAAAAATAGTTCGTTCGTTTCCTTTAGTTTCTTTACATTTCTTGAAAAGTTTGAAGAGAATCCGCGGGGAATACCTAGAAAGTCAAAAGTAAGTTGTAAAAAATCTGTAAATTAAATCCAGTAAAATAATAATTTCAGGTATGTTTTCGTCGTTCTTGATAATCAAAATCTCCAGGATTTGTGGGATTGGGAAAATAGAACTCTTCAAATCGACAATGGTCGTTTATTTTTCCACTTCAACCCAAAATTGTGTTTGAAACAAATTGAAATACTCCAGCAGAAAGCTAATCTCAGCAACTTCACCGATTTGGAAGTCGCTTCCAATTCTAACGGAGATAAAATCGCTTGTAAGTTCCACAATTTTTGTTAAAACCTTTTAATTTAAATTCGCATTGCAGGCAACGTGGAAAATTTAAACGTAACTGTTAAGAGCATAACGAGCAAAGGGGTAGTTCTGGAATGGCAAGTGTTTGAAATGGCTGATCAACGAAAATTATTAGGATACATCGTATATTTGATAGAAACACCACATAAGAACGTTACTTTATATGACGGTCGGGATGCTTGTGGAGGAGACGGGTTAGTTTTTAACTATTTAATTTTTTTTAATATCTCTAATTTTAATGGAAATATTTTCAGGTGGCGCGTGGACGACGTTGCTATTTCTGACGATGATAAAAAAATTAACCATCCCTTAGTTTCCTTGAAGCCCTACACTCAATACGCGTATTACGTTAAAACCTACACAGTTGCCACAGAACGAAGAGGGGGTCAAAGCAAAATCGATTACTTCAAAACGCTTCCTTCTGGTTAGTTTTTGAAATTGTTTAGAAATAATTGAAACAACACTTACGGTTTTCAGTACCATCGGGCCCTCAAGCGTTACAGGTCACGAGCAATTCTAGTGATTCGCTGAAGTTCACGTGGCAACCACCTTCACATCCTAACGGCAATGTCACGTATTATATTGTTGCAGGCAAAAAACATAAATTTGCCGTAATCGATGACCTGAATGAACGAGACTATTGCAACTCTCGTTAGTATATTTAAGTAACTGTTGCACTGGAATTCCAATCGCGATAAACCTTGTTGATAACATGACCTTTACAGGTTAACTTCCTTTCACAAAATTTTATTTGATCACATAGAATTAAATATTTATTAAGTCAGCAATTAAGTTTTTTGTTAGAGAGATTTGTCGTAATAGGAATTTAGACGCCAGTTACGTTTATTGTAAATATTATTATTATAATTTTGTTTGTAGCCATAATCCCTTCTCCAAAACAAGTGATCAGTCAAAATCCTCCTATGATACCCGCTATAGTTAACACCAACAACGGTAGTTGTTCCTGTGATGATAAAAAGCAATCGACGAAAGGGGTTGATGAAAACGAAGAGTTGTCAAGGATAAAGTTTGAAGACGAGTTGCAGAACGAAGTTTACGTTAAAAAGTCCGTAATCAACTATATCACGTAGCGTTGTAAATTTTCATTTTTTTTAGAGAGACTTACGAATCGAGGAGAAAAAGATCGCCACCATCAAAAGCTTTTCCAATGGTTGAGAATCCTGTATATAGTCCTAGTAAAAGCGATATTGAAAACGTTACTGAAAATGGTTAGATGTTTCTACATTTTAATTGTTTCTTCATCATTCTATTTTACAGGAACCACCTTGTGGGAATCATTTAGTTTTAAGGTATATGGAAAAACTGAGTTTTACTTGAATAATCTGCATCATTATACGCTTTATAATATCTACATACAAGCTTGCCGAGAACATGAAGGTGCTGAAGATACAGAGAATAATTGCAGTAGCACTAGTATTAAAACAGCGAAAACTTTAGCGAAAAGTACTGCTGATGACATTAAAACAGTTCAAATAACAAACCAAAGTTTAGAAACCGTTTCAATAACTTGGGAAGAACCTGCCGATCCCAACGGAATGATATTTAGTTATTCCATAGAATACAAAAGATTAGACAACGAAAATGTAAATTGAGTAAGTTTAACAAATTGAAAAGTTATTAACACTTTATTGTAGTCCAAACCTACCTCCGAATGTGTGACCAGAAGTCATTTTTTGAACCAAAGCAGGATTCACGTATTGAAGAAACTTTCACCTGGTAACTACAGTTTACGAGTTCTTGCAACTTCCGCGAAAGGTAACGGGGAATGGTCTTCTGTAATCTACTTCGATATTCAAGTGCCCACCAATCACACAGGAGCAATAATAGGAACAATTCTTGCCTTTATAGTAATGGTTAGTGATTAATTGGATATAAATATCGAGAGAATGTGTCAATGTTATTTTCAGGCGCTTGGTTCGTGGGGATTTTGGTATTTTAGAAAACAAAGAGCCGAAAGACGAAACATGAGGCTATTTCCTTCAGTCAATCCCGAATATGTTCCCAGTGTTTACGTTCCAGATGAATGGGAAGTTCCTCGTAAAAAAATTGATCTTTTAAACGAACTTGGACAAGGTAGTTTCGGAATGGTCTACGAAGGTCTCGCCCGCGATATCAAAGGAAAACCACAAATAAAGTGTGCAGTAAAAACTGTTAACGAACACGCCACTAACAGGTATAATTTTTTTTCGCTCGCATCAAACCTAAAGTTAATTTTTTTTTCTTTTAGGGAACGATTAGAATTTTTGAATGAAGCATCGGTGATGAAAGCTTTCGATACAACTCACGTCGTTAGGTTACTAGGCGTCGTGTCTCAGGGACAACCAACTCTAGTTATAATGGAGTTAATGGCACATGGTGACCTTAAGACCTACTTGCGTTCACACCGTCCGGATTCTGACATATTTGATCCATCCAAAGTCAACCAGCCACCAAGTTTAAGGCAAATTTTACAAATGGCTATCGAAATAGCTGATGGTATGGCTTATTTGTCAGCAAAGAAATTTGTGCATCGAGATTTGGCAGCTAGAAACTGTATGGTAGCTGAAGAATTAACTGTGAAAATCGGCGATTTCGGTATGACTAGAGACATTTACGAAACGGACTATTACAGGAAGGGAACTAAAGGACTTTTACCAGTCCGTTGGATGGCACCGGAAAGTCTTAAAGATGGTGTTTTTACTAGTAACAGTGACGTATGGAGTTACGGGATTGTATTATGGGAAATGGCAACGTTAGCATCTCAACCCTATCAAGGTTTATCTAATGATCAAGTATTGCGTTATGTGATTGACGGCGGTATAATGGAGAGACCTGAAAATTGTCCCGACAAACTCTACACTTTAATGAGAGAATGTTGGAATCATAAACCTACCGCACGTCCTTCATTTTTGCAACTGTGCCAGTGGTTGCTTGATGATGCCAGTCCAACTTTTCCTCAGGTGTCATTTTATCATAGTCCAGCTGGAGTTGAGGCTCGAAATTCTCGTCCGACACCGTCACCTTCACAAGATGATCCCAGTACGCCGTTACGGATGCCAGGAGAAATCGAGGCTCGGTTCCCCCCCGCTATGGGGAGTACCGAGTCTGATGATGAAGATTTAGGAGCTATAGGCACACAGATTAACTTTCCCAGTATTCCCATCGATAAGGATGGACTAGCCAATGGCTATATTGGTGGGCGCCCCACTAACGATCCAGGAACCACTCAATGCTAGCTACATATCACATCTCAGTTAAAGTATTTCCTAAAAAAGATCTGACTATTGCAGCAAGAGACGTAATTGAATTTAATAGCATGACTGTTTTTTTTAAGTAGTTATAAGTTGAAATTACCAAAGATAGTGATATTTATTTACTTCGGTTGCTGAGAGGCCTACTTTTACAGAAAACAGTGTTCATTAAAAGTGTAAGCTAATCATTAACTTAAGTGAGGCATATTCAGTGAGTCTGATAACCATTGAGACTAGTCTATTGATTTTCCATTCTTTCTATGGGATACTCTAAGATACTTGTCTACTCAATATTTAATGTATGTAAAAAAGTGGAACTAATTGCCTTATTAGTTAAAGTAATTAATTGTATGTGTGTAGCATCCCATAAAGACATTCATTCTTTGGACAAATGCCAATCAATACATCGCAGCCTGAGTCTGAGTTCCTGTTTGTTATCTTACCGACGGTTGGTAGTCACATTAAACTACTTTATTGTACCTATTATTACTATTTATATTTTAATTATATTTTTTACTCTGTAAAATAATGTACATTTCTCTATTATTTTATATAAAATACAAGTAAGTTATAATCTGATTTTAAGTCTTTAATTAGAAAAACTGGACAGAACTAGGATTATCTATCTTATCAACGTTTTCCTTAATCATACGTTCCACATTAACTTTATTTAAAACGTCTTGAATTTTAGCCTTCACGGGAGACTCCAATGCGTCCATTATTTGATACCGTAACAAATTTGGAATAACGTTAATAGCAAATTCTATAACGTAATCCGCAGTACCAGCTCCATCAAACCTAACTTGAATGTTTCCAAGTTCCAATTGTATATCTTCTAGTTTCGGTGATTGTCTCGTATCCATAGTTTGGCTTAATTGAGCCTGAACCTAAACAAACATTTTTTTAATTCAAAATCAACTAAATTACCCAAACTTACCCTTAAATACTCAACAGTAAAAGAAACAGTTCCGGCTCTTGTCATCAATCCAGCTACCAAAGATATCTCCCAATTGCTAGTCCCTTTCATTTTTTGCGTGCCAACTTCAAATAGAGCGTACACAGTGTTGTTTCTAATTTCAAATTGTATATCGCCCACTCTGTGTATAGAAGATAATCCAGTAAGCCAAGTGTGACTCATGAAAATATCGAAAATTCCAACACTACTATTATAGTCTTTTACTTTATAAGGATCAAATTTAGCGTTTCTGATTTTTTGCCTGACATCAGCGATAAGTTGATCAAAAGGCGAAATCGAATTTGGAAACTTTTGAGGAAGTTTACGAACTTGAGCATTAACGTCCTTTCTAACATTATTATTTATTTCACTCAAAACGAACGGTTTGATTGAATCAAAAATAAAAGTACCAACAGAATTGATAACACCCTGGAACATACTTGCGAAAAAACCTAAACCTTTAAAATCAATTTCTATGCTTTTAAAAGTAATATCCATGTTCATATCCTGTGCCTCTAATTGTCCATTTCTTTCAACTTCTAATGCCGCTATAGTTTTAGCGTAAACATCAGTTAGTTTAACGGTAAAAGGACCATTCGCTCTTGATAACCACGTAGTTAACGTGTAATTACCTCTAACTATTAGAGTTTCCATTTTTAAAGCAGCTTCAACTTGCATTCCGGCAATGTCAGCTTTCAGGTGTTCGAGACGAAATTTTTTTAATCCGTAAAGTTTGACGTCTTTAAAATTCATTTTTCCCACCGAAAATGAGTGAGATAAAGGAGGAATCGCAAGCGGGTCAGGAATAGGGACTTCTGGAATACCAATAGGATCTTTTTGTTTAAAATGCTCTAAAACTGTTATGATAAATTCGCTCATTTTTTTCTCTTGTTTTGCGATATTTTTTTGATTTACCGCTGGTACTTCTGAAAATTATTAATTGAATTGAGTTGTTGATTTTAAAATTTGTTATTTACGTTATTAGTACCTTGACTGGAACTGGGTGAATTGTATAAAATTAACAACACTAAGCAAACTTTTGAAACACTCATGTTTGAATTTAATTTAATTTAACAACGTTCTCAATAAGAAACACTGGCAAGCTGTACAACTAAAGCTTGCGGTTCAAAAATGAAAAACCAAACTAGTCCACAACACAACAAACCGGGAGCGATTGACCGGAAAAGCACGGAAGGAGTCGTTAACAACTTTTGCGTTCAACGAGTAACTTTAATTTTAACAAACATGTTAAGGTAGTCACTCACTTGCGCCTACGTGGTAAATCAGTGGCGCAGCATAAGATTCTTGGTAATTTCCGTTTTTCTTTTGTTTGTGTGTTTGTTTGTTTGTAATGGAGCCTTAATCTGGCTCCAAACTCGAAAATGTTTCCACATTTCTCAATTTTTGTCCCATCTTTCACCACCCGCCTATGACTTTCCTACCCTTTCTCACGTTTTTCCCCGCAACTCTCTAAGTCCTCAAGTATGAGTCACTCTCAGTTATTGTGGACTCTGTTTCAGCATCTTTCGTTTGGTCAAAGGTTATGTGGTTTACCAACTTATCGTTACAGTGACGTTTCAGAGATTTGGGAAATTTACTTATTGATTTAGACGATAGTTGCATCAGAATCTTATCGACATAGTTCAGTAATTGAATCTATTGACGTTTAATAATCAAAAATAAAAGTTTGTTAATTTGTTTATTAAAATATTTTATCTAATTTGATAAATATAAAATTTTATTTAGATAATTAAGTTATAACTGCCACTTATGGAGCGTAGCCACACTGTAGTGGATTCGTAGATTTATTTTTATAAAATTAAAATACGTACAGTACAGTACGTGTTATTGGCACAGTAGTTTTAAATTTCTTCAAATCTAATTATTCTATTGTAGGTTTGTCCTCAAGCCATGGCCTGAAGATCGGTAAAGTCGAGGGGTAATGAGTTCCAGACTTGTAAGCACCGTTTTCGTCTTCAGACCGCAGTGGATAAGTCGCCATCATAATTGGTAATTGCAGCTTCACTTCTTTTTGAAGACTTTTCGGTTCAATTATAAACTAGAAGAAAATTATTAAAAATTGCAGAAAAAAAAACAATTACCTACGAAAACGTCGTAATTAATTTTGATTAAATGGCAACCCCTTAAATTTGTCGGTGGTAAGGGTGGTATGTACAATTGTTCGTTAACCCATTCATCTTTTTCTCCTGGTCTGATTTTTCCTCGCGTTAAAATTGCTAGTTCTCGTTTTTCTGATTGAACCACTTTGCCTCTCGCCATGTATGTTATAGTTTCCGTTAGAGCAGCTCTAGTGCTTTTTATAGTAACTCTGCTTCTGTTGTAAACACTTGCTGATACCCCTGTAATTTTACTAATAAATTTTTGTTGTAATTTTCTTGAAAATTTACCTATGCTTTCACCAGGAACGTATCCGCCTCTGTCTAAAGTAACTTTACAAACGACTGGTCCTGATCCAACGCAACTAACTCCAAACTTATGCTCAACTTCACACCTAAACGTTTCCTGTCCCGAAATGTTCTAAATTAATACAAATTCATGTTGATAGAAAACTGAGAAGGGTAGTTAGTAATAATTGACTTACACCTAATATTGAGGGTTCTAAATTTAAATCTATGGGGTTCATCACAATGAAGACTTGTTGGTTTTTGTGGGTTAGTCCGTTGGGTTCTCTTAAAGCTGTTTTGCAGAAGTACTGAACCCATCCGTGCTTCCCCAAAAATGTTGAAGGCAGTCCTAATGGTAATCCCAATTTGAATGGGAAACTGTGAATACCGGGCGACAACACTGAAGGACCTTGGCCTAGAACCAATCAAATTTGCTAAATTGTTCACGACAATGAGGTTAAAAATCATTGATCTGTGAAATGAATGACACAATAAAAAAACTTTTCTAAATTCGACACAATGATAGTTGCATAAGTTTGTGGTTATTGGTCAATTTGAAACTTACCGGGTTCGCCTAGAAGTCTCATTCTGAAATCTATGTAGTTCTCGCGATCGTACACCCTCTCTTGGCGAGGGGTACGAACCCGCACCACACCTTCCCCAACCACGTGGAAGTGGAGTCCTGAAATAGAATTTCATTGGTAAATTAACTAAAGGTGTCGCTATTGTTTTCACTTGTATCTTTCACCCAAAATGCCACTTATGGCTTATAGTGGCACGTAATTGAATTAGGTGATGGTCGGAGTTGAATTACGAATTGTGGCCATCGATTTAATTAAAAGTGGCGGTGAAGAGGCAAACGACTCTAGCGCCTGAATTTTATTTAATTTAATATTCTATTATTATTCAGAATAATTAAAAAAATTACTTCAAAATATTATGATGATCACGAAAAATTGGGCTTTCAGTAATAATAATTTAATATATTTCATTGAAAGCTTTATAGATTTGAAATAGTTATCTGTAAGTGTACACCAACTTTCGACTAGATAAATCATGCAAATGATTGCAAGAACATTGATCTCAGACCACGGCGATTCGGTACAAGCCTCAAAACCACGTACACAACCACGAACAACATACATATAGAATTGAGTTACTGATGTATTCGCATACGATTCACTGGATCTGTCCAATACAATATACCGAAATCCTAGTATATATTTAGCGGGAATACAATTCAATTACATGCCACAAACGACTGTGATATTTAAGTTAACAAGACAGCACATGAGTCAGAAAATTTCGAAACCAAATTTCAGGTAAAAGTTGCACGAGCTTTTTAACATTTTGACGTAACGGGAGGCTGGCCTGTATTTAATTTAATCGTATGTTGCTGGTATGTAATTGTATCGTTAAGTACGGCGTTTGAATAATAATTGTAACTATATGATTATGTGAGGAATTGAGGGCTAAACAAAGCAATTAAAATTATTAATTATTAAAGGTAATAATGTGTTGAATGGCATCAGCACTCGGCGTGCTACTCTTCGTTTCAACAAAATTACTGGTTGGTAGTAGAATGTTTTATTGATGACAAAAAAATCAATTTAGTCATAATTCTTGCTTGAGTGGCTTATTAAAAGTTTCTAGTTATTGAGACAAATTATTAATTAATTAAATGCAGGGTCGTAATGCTAAAATTACATTTGCTTTAGCTAGAGCAAAGTTTTTAATTCGACTGAAATCGGCGACCGTGCATTAATTTTTAAGTTTACGAATACTGAAACAAATTTAACTGAAACAAATTCGACTCGAGTCAAACTTTCAGTCTTAAATGCCAGTTTTGTCCCACGAAAATTTCTTAGCTAGTTTCGTCTTTTTATAATAGCTTCCTATAGCTACTTTATGCAGGAAATGTAGGTCTTTATCACTACAAAATTTCTGCAAATATTGATTCGAATCGTGTCGTTTTAATTTCAGTTTGTCGTTTAAATCGCGCGCTTTCACACCACGGCTTCCGACTGAAGACTGCTAATAAAAATATTTGCAAATTTCGAATCAACAAAATTGATACGAATCCAGATTTAAGCTTTTGATATTTTTATGCAACGTCAAGAAGTTGGAAAATTGCTGGATATTTGTGATCAACGAAATCAAATCAAGTTTGCGGAGTTGTGTAGTTCCCCTTTTGTATTTGGTAATTATCGATTAAAATTGTAGAATTTAAAAAGACTCGGTGAAATAGAGATGTTAGATGAATGGCGCAACTAAACAATGGGCTTTTACGGTTTATCGCTATCACCGATTCGGCCGATTTAGTCGAACATACCGGTAAATGTAAAGCAGATCCGTTCTAATTATGTAAAACAAATTGTGAAAATATGGAATGTGCGGTACTGAAATAAAGTGACCGTTTAAAAATGGTTATTAAAGTCGCAAATCACTGCAATGAGTGCTTTATGATGATAACGTAGAAGCAGTTTTTCGTTGCATTCATCGGCGAATAATCAATAAAGGCGCAAAATTCCCATTTCCCAACTGAATTCGTTTTAATTCCGAATTGTTGCAAAAGCTAAAGAAGATTCCGTTATAGTTTTACGGTTTTTAACGCAAAAACTAGCGGAATAGTTACTGGACATCTCTTAAATCAGTGGATTTCTTGTGTAAATTTTTCACAATTTTTGGTGTTGTTGAAAATCGTTTTATGTTTCGCTAGAATATCATGTTCGCTGACGACAAAATTTCAATTTCCAGAATAGTACGAATCCCGGTTTATTTCTTTTAAGGCCGCAATTCAATAGGAACATATGACAAAACCAGGCGACATTGTTTATTGCAAACAAGTCAAAAACTCGGATCCACTCCACTTTTAAATTAGTTACTGATTTCTCACAAATTCTGGAAGTTTTCTCAAGTATTTTTAATTTCCTTATAAATACAAAGTTTTTAACTTAAATATTTCCCGTTACTTGCGTAAGAACGCGAGGATGGTAGAGTTGACAATTTCGCCTTAAAAACAGTTCGTATTTTCAATCAAAACAAAAGTGCCCCGCAGAAATTAACTTGACGATAAACTAAATAATTAACGAAATTTTGTTGAAGCTGTCATTTGGGCGGTTGCGAAATTTGAGGCGAAACGCATCATCCATATGGCAGCTACTTTAAATTAAAAATAAACTTGCTTTTAACGTAATGATATTATACGAGGGGTATTCTGTTTTGGATAAAGAAAACTGAACCAGGTAAAACAAGTCGCGCGACTTCTCCAAATTGATTTCGATCGCGTTTTTAAAGTGCTTCTTGCATTATTTTGCTAAATTCGGAACTGCATAACATTGACGAGACTTTGTAGAAAAATTCTGGGGTTCAGGTTATTAAAAATTAAAATATGAATTCGCCGTCATTTATGTATAAATGGTATTCTGAATAATTTAAGCGAACATTCAATAAAAATGTAAGAGTGCAGTGTAGTGCTTTTTTCACTAATTACTCGAGTTCTGACGTGAAAGCTTAAAAGCTGGCATTTAAAGTGTGGCGGCGTCACGGAAACCATTTTTAGTGTGTTCTCGAATCTAATAAAAAACACTCAAATTAAAACACGCATTATTTTAGGCCTGTGCCAACGATAAGTGCTTTGTTAAAAGCACACAGCTTTCTTCATGGTGTTATTTGATTATCCCGACGCACGGACTATAAATCCGCCACAACGCTCAATTAACTAATGCCGAAATATTTTATACCGTGTGGCGTATATGCGACGTCAACTAAATTAATTATCAATCTCATAATCGAGAAGTCTGCTAACGCATCCGAGCTGTTGTTGAAATTACAAAAACATGCCGGCAAACCCTCAACTAAATTCCTCTAACCAGACTTAGTCTTTCATAATTCTTGAATTACACTAGAAATTATGTTTTATCAAGTAGATTTTTAGAACTGGATATTTTTGGCTCCTTTTATATAAAAAATTCACGAAAGCAACTCCTATCAGTGCATTAAACAATTTATTATGAATTTTTCATCAAATATGCAATGAAAAATTTGGGTCGTGGAAAACGTACAGCAAGTCTAGCATTTTTATTTGTCATGCCCGTCAGTTTGATTTTCAAATTTTAGCTAGTTATTGTTGGCTACACTATTCACAATAAACAATGAAAATATCTATATAAAGAAAAATGACGTAATCATTCCCGTTTGTATTTATAGCAAAATTTATTTTAGGGCGCCACTGTGAATACATTACCCTTTACACTATGACCCAGGATATTGTTTTCTAGCTATAACAGACACGTACCTTCCACACTAATACCATCCTAAACATAATTAAACTTCGAGTTAATTAACAAGTTTAAGAAATCTTACACTAAATTTGCGAAAATCACGCTTTTCAAGCTATAATAAAATATTGTTGTCTTCGAGACTTATCTAATTAAACATTTCAGTTTGAGATTTTAGAATTTCCGGTCATAAGCGCGAAAGGATACTTCAGGACCAAATGAATACGATGCAATTTTGTTTAAAATAATTGAAACAAAACAAGAATTTTGGAGGTGTTCACTTTAGTTTCATTGAAACTAGTTGGAAATACTGACATTGCTGTTTAAAACAAATGCTTAATATTAAATAGTCGTAACTTTGACCAATAAACTGTAAAAGTCTTAATAAAAATTTGTTATCGAGTAAATATACCAACTGTTGAACGGTAGGGTAACACCTGTTTTAAAGGTAACAAACGCGGCATGTTTATGTTTATTTTAGGGACGGTTACTAATCATAAAAGTTGCTGCCAGTTCCCTGTAAATTACTGAATTTGGCTGTTGGCAAATTGCGGCTTCACACAATTTTCTCCGAGACTCTGTAAACGTTTTAAATGCTAAAGGTGTTTGGGTGTAATCAGACGTTTTCGATAAGTTACCGCAAATGGACGAAGGAGGGGGGTTGTAATCCCTAAATTTTCTTGAAAATACAATAAATAAGGAGCGCGTTATTTTTCCATTAACAAGTCGCCAAGTTTTATCTAAAAATAGCCAAGTGTAAAAATGAAGCTGAAAAGTTAAAACTCTGTTATTTGCCTGACAATAATAAACGTGTTTGTAAAAACTAGATTAAAACTTTGCAAAGGGTCCATTTTGCAAGTGATAAAAGTTGAATCTCAAGTATCAGAGATTTACGCGCCATCAACACAACTTTTGAGGTGGTAAGCCATGGCGCGAGTCTTTAAGGGATAGAGATTATGTTTTCATGATTGATTTTATCAGATCAGACACTGTATAGGGGTTAAAAAAGGGAAAACGTTCGGCTTTGTGTAACCGGAAATGTTGATTAGAGAGAAGCTTGTCGTGAATTCACAACGCGTGTACCATTCGGGATCTTTCTCAGAATTTTCGAGCCGCTACCGACACTATTGCGTCATAGATTTTACAATAATTGTCCATATAAGCAATACACGAGGATTCACTTGTATTTTCGGCGTAAATGTTAGGTGAGGTGTTTAAAATTACTGCGAAATGCGGTTTTTGCACTACTGTTAGTGAAGTTTTGCTCATTAAATGGCCTTACCCACTCAGAATTAAACCCGGACAACTACGTTTAAAATTACGTGCAATTCGGTTAATAACTTTATTGTTGTCCTAATTAAGTCACAATTACTTACCCTCACTCATTTTTGCACCTTTGCTATTATTCTCAGTTTCTCTACGATTCGAAATAACAAAAATAAAAAGAAAATTGGACAAATAACAATTTGAAACTTAAAATTTATTTGTATACCGTCATCAATAACCTGTAACACTTCAATTCGTGTTACAAAAGATACTCAAATTCTTTCACATAGGTCAAATTTCTAAACGAAACTAACGGCGCTTTGATCAATTTTTGATTAAATCGAAAAAAATCAATAAGTCTTCACCTAAACTTTACTTAATTACGTTCGTAATTATGGCGGACCCGGGCGGATTAATAATATCAGACTAATATCACGGGACAAGTTGAACTCTGAATAACAAATTGGTCGATTTTCAATGTTCGGGGGGCCGATCATTCTGGCAGCGTAAACGCTTCACTGGGCCCCTAATACATTAGTTTTCAATCTTTTTATGTCAACCCGCACTGACAGAAACAAAAATAAAAGCTTTTGTGCAGCTTAAACACTTTAAATTCTCCAGAATGGTTTCGTTGTTGTCCGCTAGGGATATGTTGTGAAATTATGTTTGAATATTCATATTTCTGTAAGATCACGTATTGTGTTGTTTCAACAGTTAAATTGACAGTTGTGCTAAAGCCTTATGTGACGTTTGAATATGATTAAGCGCGTTAATAACCTGTTGAACACAGTCGAAAGTTTTATTCGTTATTAAAGAGGAATCTCCATCTCCAATAATCAGACAGGCGGTTGAATTAGTTAAAGTAATGAACAGGACAGGCATTAAATTATTTTCTGAAAAAAGAATTCCCTCGGCGACTCGCCGAATTCCTCAGGCAAAAAACGATTTTGCCGTGTAAAATGCCGAAATTAATGTTTAAATACCCAGCGACTGGAGAAATATGGGTCTATGGCGCCGGGATCTAATTAAATTGTCATCTATGCAGATAAATTTAATTTGAATTTCTTATTGCAGCCAGTTTCAGCCGGATGTTAAAAGCCTTCGCGCTATGCATCAATTTTGCTGCGCCAATTCGGAACAAGTATGGCTTTTGATTATTGATTACAATTTTGGCGGGTATTGAGGGAATGCATCGGATACCGGTTTTAAAGATAATTAAGGTTTATGTAATGTTCAAAGAATGTTTATGTTTATCATGGTTTGTCCGTCATGGATTGTCCGTTTTTGGTTGAGCGCTTGCAAAATTACGGTGGCTGTTTAAGGTGATAAAGACAATAATCGAGTGGGTTCAAGCCCACGCAAAATTGTGGGTCTGAATTCTTTGCCGTTATGTAATAACGTGTTAGATTCGAATTTGTTTGGCGTGCAGAGATGTAACTGAATATATAATGAGAAGGAATAATAGAATTTGCCGTGAAAATATAGTAGCCATTGCAGATTCGAGTTTGTGAAGACATGACACTGCTCATCTGATATTCTTACCGAGTGCAGGCGTGTCATCTTGAAGTTCGATGAGAACTCTCCCTGATAAGAACTGGCCGGGGAAGTACAACAAAGATGTATTGTCAAATAGAATTAAAAACTTCAATAACTTTCGGGGCATTTTCGTTCACATATTATGAACAGAAACACTCAAGGTTCGCAGGTAGACACGCAACTACCATAACCAACTTTACGATGCGACTACTTTCTCTCTTACCTTAGCATTTGTTGTGTGGGGACTCACCTGTCCCCTCCGCCCATCCCAGAATACTGACCCCCATTTCATTTTTATCACACCATCAACAGAGTTTACTGGCAACATTTTCTGAAAATTTTTATAACAATAAACAATATCAATTGAAGACTCAAAATTCAAAATAATTTTGACTTGGAAGCAGGCAACCAACAATGACTTGGAGTATGAACACCGCCATTGACTAAATAAATATTTAAGCCCATTAGAGGGAAAGAATCGTTTTGTTTAATTACAACCGCAAACAGTTGAGTTCTTAAGCGTGGGGGGACCACCTGTTTAGCGTTATGTCCTGCTGGAGCGATTTGAATAAGGTTTAATTATGGAAATTGTCTGAATAAAAACTCGGCAGCCTTAAAGAAGTGGATTTAAGTATAATTTATGTTTACATGCGGTTATTTTGGCGATCCCGGGCTTAGTCTGTAATGAAAATACAAAGGTCTGTAACTGCGTTAAATAACAAAGATAAGAACCTTATCGGTTTCCCCGTATTTTTTGTTCCGGGTTATAATAGAATAAGTGTGTAAATAAGATGGGAATTTTGTTATTTCAGTATTAGCGACTTTCGCATAGAGAACTCAAGAGTTGAGAAACGCGTTATCAAAGAAAAATTCGAAAACACCTGTGATGCTGCTCATTACATTGAAAAGCACTGCTGACTCGAGCAAATTCTGGTTTGTCGGAGATACTCAGAAGTTAAATTAATAATGATTTATGTTCCACATTCAAGTGGAAAAGAAAAATTTGAAAGCTCCTTGGCAATTCAACATGAATTTCAGCTGCAAGGCGCCCAGTCTCGACTTCATCACAGCGAAAACCGCTGATCGAATGAATAAACACCAAACTCAAAGTTAATTCTGTTCAGAAAGTCCCAGGATAACTTTAAATAAACAACTCCACTACCAGCAACATTAAGAAATGAAACAATTTTTACAACACCACCACTTGTATTAAGAAACAAAAGTTATATGAAATTTTGTCTCTTTTAAGTAAATAAAACTATGTGTATTTTAGAATTTTACGTTAACTCCTAATAATTGTAAAGTTATCGTAAGTCAAAATTAAACTAATACTAGATAGAGTGATTTGTGAAAATTAGAGTCATAAAGCACAGCGAGATGAGAAACTAGTTGAACTGAGTGTTGAGCGTTTTTTGGTGCTTAGAATGTTTTGGAAGTTACTGAATACCAAGTAAACTGTATAACTAATATTTGCGAAAGGTCAAAGCCGTTAAAGCCCATTTTGCTAATTACTCTCTTGCATACCTCAAACAGTAATTCCGATGCGTGCCTATTTTTTAATATGGTTTTAGGCGTTGTGAGATTTGCAAGTAATTAAATTAGTTTTTAATCGAATTGGGGCATCAAATTGAATGATGTTTTAAAAATTGTGGTAGTTTCAAAGGAACCGTTTTGAATATTATGCTGGTCCCTTGGGCACTGATATATGATTTATTAAAAATGGATGCGGTTATCGCGTTATTCGCGTTATTATACTTCTTTTTACTGAATGGAGAGTTTTCAAAACTCTGATATATGCGTGTGGATGTTTAGATAGAGAACACTATTGATTTCGGATTGTTGTTATTTAGAGTACTCTACTAAAATTGGACGTTTTCTCATTTAATAATTAACTAATTAACTCGATTTTGGAGCTTTTAAATGAATTGTCAACGTGATTGCATAAAAAATCGCCAACACCAGGGGGGTTGTTAATTGATTGCTTGTGTTAATTAAAATATTTAATTCGAAATTGATTTTTAATGATGCGGCAATATGTGCAGGGGTAGTGGCGCATTAAAGGCGGGTTAAGCGGTGATTTTCGCTTTGATCGCATTAGTGTGGAAAGGACAGACGTAGGGTTGAATGCGGGATAAAGGTTGTCGGCTGGCTAGTTTGTTAGTTTACTAAATTGAAATTATTTGGGAAAAAATAATTACGTCGGCGAAAAGCTATAAATTTTGTCATTCCTTCAGCAAAAAAAAGGGTGTATAGTATATAGAAAGACAAGAATGACAGGGTGCCCGGTTCGGCGGCCCCCGTGAGCTGAATAGTAATGATGTTTCAGAACGGAACCTCCCTGAGCGTCGGTATTCCTGTTCGGGCGCTGGCTAGCATTTAACGGGTTGAATACGATACGCTACTGCTGGATTTCAGCATTCTGTTTGATAGTATAGCACGCAGGCCACATAATACCAGAAGCTTTCATCATGATCAGGAAGCCGGTCCGAAGCTCAGCTACCACGTAACACTATGAATAAGGTGTCACGTTGTTGGCGAGTGCAGGATCAGAGGGCCGCAGGGCTGCAGGGTGTCCCGTCCCTCTACGACATTTAAAGGTCGCCCGTGTCGCTATATCGATAACATGGAAACATTGCTTATTATAGCTATGTCAGCATTAATAGCCGCATTTATTAACCTTGCAACAAAGCCTGTCGCCAAGAATGATGCAAGCCCCCGGTTCATAGATCACGTCGTCAATTTTGTAGGAAAAACCAACAGAATAGTTGACAATTTCGTCTTCTTATTTCGCAAACGTTACAAAAAAAAACGTCTGCTAAATTTCATGGATAAAAAATGACCAATTACTGCGGAGCATGCACTGGATTGTAAGTATTAAATGATTTTTAATTTATTTTCATTCAACTGTTGTAGGTGGTTGAAATGTATAATTTGATTTTAATTGGGATTATGACGGATCCAATGATAGCTTAATTATGTATTTTGGCAAACGGTGGTGGCGTCTGTGGTAAGTCACGATTTCCATTACTGTGTGTATACAGTCGCGCGTTACACACCCGTGCTGCGGCACCGAGACGGGCCGTCGGGACGTGCAGCCGTGACGATATGTGAGTGTGTTCCTTGAAGGTTCGAACTTCCAGGTCCTGATCCTTCGTCTTGTAAGTTGCGTCAAGCTACGACAGACTCTTCGAATATCGTATGTTTTGTTGGTTGCAGCTTAACCGTACGATTACTGCTCTCTTCAAAACGTTTTTTATAGGTGTACATGGAATGGGGAATAAAATTCGTTTATAGCAAGAAAATTGTTATTTTTATGGTAGGAAAAAAATCGTTTGTAATTTATATGCATGTTTGCTGCATCTTGCGTCTCCGGACCTACAAGCTCTACTTTTCAATGTACTTTTACGCAGCATGCCAATCTCCAGTCGTGTAATAGTTTCCATACAACATTTATGCTCCGCCTGGTTCCGTGATCATAAAATATACCGTATTTCTTCTTTATATGATTACGCCTCCATAAAGGACTCGGTAACAAATTTATTTATAACAGCGTGTGGAGGGAGGGAGGAGAGAATAGTAAGGGATTAAATGTGGTCTGGCGGAGTGCGATAGAGGGCTGCTGAGTTATGGTGGCGAAGTGCTGGCCCGGTGACCTCGCACTGTGGCAATCGTCTTTGATTGTTATTTGAGCAGACCTCCCTTTCCGGGTTCGAGCGTCACTCAATAGTGCCACTGTTTAATAACCACCCCAGTACCAATCCAATTCCTTTCAAAAAACAAACTTTTCCTCTCCAGATAACGAGAATTTCACAAAAATTGGGGTTTCTCAAAATTTCGCGTGAGTTTTTGAACAACCGCACTTGTAGATTTTTCGTGAAATTTAAGTCGAAGAGCGAACTACCGAACGTTCATACAACGTTCTCGTTGAGTATATTACTTTTAAGCTATTCATCACGAGGTGTTAAGGACGTTTATCGTTGTTTCTGTTTCATCTTACGTTCATTACTCCAGCCTTAGTATATTAAGCATCTCCGGCAACCGCATTGTTGCCCTGCCCCGTTCGCAGTCTGTCGCCCGCCTTCCGCGCTCCGGTCGCCGCCACCACCGCCACACTGCCTCCTTGTGCATGTTTACGGTCGCCGCCGACGGCCAACTCGACACCCCGCGCCAGTTATTAATTAGTTCATTCACTAACAAACGGCCAGTCACCAGATGTGGGAATGTGCCGACCAAGAAAATTCCAGAAAGCTCACAAAAATCCAACATTAATTAATTCTAAAACCTTTTCAACATTTTCACTACTCTAGCAAACTCTCTAGGTATACGTTTTATAGTTGGAAATATAGTCATTTCATTTACCTCTAAACAAACTTGTTTGCTGCAAAATTTACGAAAATGTTAAAATTGATCAACCTCCAGAACGGACGGGCGTTCTCTCAGCGAGTTTGAGCACCTTACAGCTTCGACCCGTAACCCATGAGACTTCTATTAGAAATTTGTGTTTATCAAATATTTTTACAGATTACATAAAACCATTCCTTTGAAGTGCGCTTCTCTTCAGGAAGCAGCTGCAAATTTATGATGTGTTTTACGACACGGGATAACCGGACTTCAGTCAATGTCCCGGATTTACGGGAGGTAAAATTTTTCATTATTAAATATATTGAATTGAGTCGTTCTTTGTCTCTGAAATTTTCCGAAAAATTTCAAAATAGTTTCTACGTGATTCTAAGTTTCAAAAATTGACTTCTTCCCATAAATTTAAGGAAATTCCAAATAGTAACTTCTTCAATTAATTGACAGTAATTTTGCTAAATATTTCAAATTTTTGCCTCCGAGTCTGCAAACTACGTTAGTTCATTACTGAATTTAAGCTTTTAGAAGACATAGTTTAATGGAAAAAATCCTTTGGGGATTCTTTTACGAAACGTTGGAGAACGGTGGTGGTTGCTATGTGTATTAATAGTTTTTCTCTAAAAATTATTGCTTTTTATTGATTCTTAATTACTAATAGCACTTGAATAAACCAAGAAAAAAACTGGGGAGTGTCAAAAGTAAAATCTAACTTGATCTGGTCTTGAAGGGTAGTCGACTAACCACGTTGAGGGTGAATAATTGTGAGAATATATTGGTGCCAGAGTAAAGAGATCCCTTCTGGATTCTTTTCCGATTATTTTTGGTGATAGGGAACTAAAAAATTTTTGTCTTCATTAATCCGAAAAAAAAATTCGATGTGTCTCATTCTGGCCTATATAGACCTTCAGGTCGTTGCCAACTAGCCTCAGCGATGACGGCGTGAAGTAGGATATCACTAGGGAGCCGTATAAATTTATCCTGACAACAATAGGGTTAAAGCCCAAAACTAAGTTGCTGAAACCTTACACAGACGCCATTGCAACAAGTTGAAAAATCACAAGAACCACATGAGAGAAGAAATTAAAAGGACGAATTCAAAAAAAACACTTAGCCTCGTGCTTATTACTAATTTGCCACAATCCCACAGAATCATTGAAATGCGAAAATGGCAATATTGAACGGTTAGAAAAACCAACCCGTTACAATTAGTGATGAGATTTTTCTACTGCTTGCTCAATACTTGTACATTTTTGGAATGTAATTAGATAAACAACAAGAATGGGGAGTGTTGCAGTAAAATCCAAGTTGATCTGATTTTGGAGGGTTGTCGAGTAATCACAGTGAAGGTGCTGAAAAATTATGTTAATCAGTAAAACAGAGATAAGAGGACAATTATGTTAAAAACAGCACAATATATGGTGCAAAGAAGACATAGTGAGGAAGTGAAAGAAATCTGGAAAATTTTTATTATAAAGTGGTTTAGACAACACGATCTGATTGTAAAAAAACAAAACTAAGAAAATATTGAACTAGATAAATACGAGGCAAATTGCTTTAAGACTTTTAAAAAGCTTTTAGTAACTGGTGACGTGGTTAGTTTTTTAAACAACAGCTCACTTTTAAGACAAATATGGAAAAAACAACAAAAATCGACTTGCCACTACCACCTAACTAAATTACGTTTTGGAGAATTTGACAAGGAGGCGGATGAGGATTCCCTCCACTTTCTCGAAGTGAATCCTACGATTCCAAAAAAAGATTTTGGAAAGCGAGAGTTGAATCTTATATGTTTAGAAAATGTTTGTGAGATAAGGGTGTAAAAATGTGGAATGAAGAAAAATATTTTGGAAGTCTTATTGGTTTCCAAGTGGAGAAGGGGTAGTTGGTGAAAGTGTTAGGGTTTAGGGTTGTTGTTTAGCTCATGGGCGTAAAAGTTGTCGTACCTAGTGCAGTTTAATTACCTTGGCGTTGTGCTGGCGATATTTATTTGGTCGCAACGTCACCGGTCCGGGTGGAGATTCGAGTTTGGGCAAATAAACGATCGCTAAATTTGCGCTTAAATTTCGCATGAATCAGGAGGCCGTCAAGTTCGATTCGAAACAGAATTTTATAGGACACACGCGCCAGCGTGCCGGTTGAGACTGTGTGTAATGAAAGCGTAACCACGACTTATAACTTTGTTTTCCATGTGGCCGAGCCCTGTGATCTGGACTCAGAACACAACAGCGTTGTGTGCTTTGATGAAATTGCATTCCTGTGCAGATTTCCGTAAGGGAGCATCCCTCTGGCCGCGCTCTGCAAGAGCAACAGTTACTTCACTCCTCGTCGCATTTGTTTCAGTGTTTGGGGGCGTGGTGAAACGCCGCTCCCACAGGCTCGATCCCCAGCTCGGTGGCGGTCGCAGACTTTCGAGCAAAGGCACGCGGTGCCCTTTCCTTCCAGTGTATGACCAGTGTTTGTGCTGCGAGCACCGGGACGCTCCAAACTACGTTGACGAGCGCTTCGACGCCGCAACTCCGCGACGAGTTTACAAACTTCTACGGGACGCCGCCGGCACATGCATCGCGTCTGACTGACATCCTTAGGTAGGACCAAATCTTTACCGCCGCTTTCAACAAAACTTTCCCAATTTTTTTTAGTTAATTACTGGAAATGTTACGACGTGTCAGTGATATGTAAAAGTTGTGTCCGTTTAATTAAAATCGATGGGGGCTAACATAAATCGCCCCGACCTGGGTATGTTACAAAAAGATAAAAGAGTGCGATTTCAAAACAATTATACGTTTTCTTGGGACGCGTTAGCGTGATAGCGGACAATTTGTTAGGTTTAAGGGAGACCTTTCGGATGACGCTTATCTATTATGAAGAATTTTATCGAAGGCGGAGGACTCTTCAAACTAACGATGAAAAACGCTATAATTATGCTGTTTTAATAGTAGAAAATTCAGGAAAATTTGCAAACCGTAATCGTCCCAACTAATAATAAATCAACATTTTTATAGTCGACGCTTTTATTAAAAGCCATTAGTTTAGGGGTCGGTTCGCCGGTGCGAACTGGCGCCGCATCCTGCTCCAGCTTTATCTGTAGTGTTGCGTTGCATGTCGGTCGTAAGTGTTCGCACTTAGGTTGTTCTGCAATACACAATAGTTTGAAACATTGATGGTCGGAGTCACGCGGTGGGGGTGGTTCGCTTACAAACCGGTGCTTCGATGAAACATCATGAATGACAAATATCCTTTAATTCTCGCCCGATAGGGGCTCGGTCTTTTATTTTTAAACGTGTTATTAAAACGTTTCCCTACAGGATGTACTTCGTGCGCATAGCGGAATGTGGCCGGGCGTCGGGGCGTGCAATCAACACGCTCGTCCATCTTATCGCCAATAACGTATTCCTTTATACGGCTTACGGCATCTCTACTCTTCAGTCGTTAAATTGATTTCTTGTATGCGCGGTTCTCGCTGTCGGACGGTCGCGGTTCGCCAGACGAGGCTCACCCTTAACACTCGCCCCTAACATTAATTTTCCGTGCATGTCTTCCCTTTTGCACCCACCAGCTCAAATAAACACATGCGCGCATTTCCCTGTTTGCATACACTCTCATACCAATTTTAACTGCCGATGAATCGCACTTCACACCCAAACCGGACACCGATCCATCCGTCAATCCCGAATTTACGAATTCAAGATTTTCTTTCACAACAACTCTCAATCAAATGCAATCAAATAAGTGAAACCCTTAAAGTTACACAAAGCATAAACTTAATCCGTAATTACATAGCTAGACCACAGCAGATCTACAATACAATTTCCAAATTATATCCTCAAATTCCAGCCACAACTCACACAATCAACCCGTTTCTTCAAATCAACACTTCGATTAGACCAACTTTTCCCATTCTCCTTACAACACCGTAAAAATAACAATAATATTTCCCCAATAATTTATCTTATTAAATTGAAAACGTCCCCCAAGAACCTTCAATACTCTTTAAATTAAATAACTCAGTAACAGTACCTTGGGAAATATCCATTACAATTCCACATATTGCCTCAAATTTCCAAATAACTACAAATCCAATAAAATTTTAGAATCGACGGACACGCCGGGAATTCTGCCAGAGATTTTCCGACGGATCCCTTTCTGTCCCACCATTCCACAAAGAAGCACTCAACAACCAATTTTCGTTTTAGCCTTACCATCAAGATATAACAACAACAGTCCTTACTTGTAACTTGTGGGAATATTCAACACCACTCAATATTTAAATTGATTGACCGAATTAAAATGAAAACAAATTTGTTTAACACCATTTAAATTAGCGATATTATTAAAATCGTTAGTAGCACACAATTTGTAAACAAGGAAATTTCAGTAAAAGACAAGATAGCAACGAATAACATCTTTCGTAATTTAGTTAGAATTAGGACATAAAACTGTTTTATTATCTTTTATTAGCAATTGTTATATTAAGTTACAGATTTAACGACCTCAATTTTATAACTATGGCTAGTTTTAGCATCATAATTAGTTGTAATTTATTAATATTAAATGTTTTACTAAATTACTTCTAAATTCTTTGATACTATTTGTGGCACTTTAATTTCTAGAATAAAATAAAGAGATTTCAACTAATATTAAGTCATAGTTTTGGCCTAAAAACACTTTGGATGTTTTCGAACTGAAGAACAAGTAGAAATCTGCGCCAAAATAAAGAAAACTCCTCAATTTGTTGTAGGTATCTTTAATTATTTTTCTTAAAACTTTACGCTTTATAAATTATTAGGATTTTGTTTGATTACTAAATAACGAGTCGCCTCCAAAATTATCTATAAAATAGAAAATAACCTAGAACTCTACATTAGAAATTTTATTTTAGAAAACGGTGATGCCAAAATTTGTTTTTAGGCTATTTTTGAATTTTAGATAAAACTGTATCATAATTACAATAAAACATTATCTGGGGTTATCCAGTATGAAATAATTGATTGACTTTTGAAAGAGTTTATAACGTCGTAGTTAGCGGTTCGAAATTATAGTTTCTATAACGGGTTTGGAGGCTGATTGTTACTAAAAATTTGTTACAACTCTAATTTTAGTTCCTGAAACACCAATTGGTAGTGTTGAATTCAAAAAATTTTATGTGAGTATTTTTAGTTTAGAAATTTTGAAAAGTTATAATTCAATATTAATAAATTTGAAAGGTCGAAGTAATTTTTGTAAAATTTAGTTTTCTTGTAGCTAAATTACAAAAATTACGTTGCTTTTGGTAAGTAGTGTTAGTTTCGATGTAATCGGTTTATTTATTGGGGGTTTTAGTTTTTTATTACGGATAATCAGGAATTTCCCGATGGTCCGATTGGGACGATTGAAATCGTGGCTACGTGCTCCAAGGTTCGACAAAACATAAGTTAATTGAACCCCGGACTTGCGTTGAAATATAATGGTATAAAAATTGATAAAACAATGAACGCCAGTTGGTTTGTACGGTTTTCGTTGGCCATCCAAGTAAAGCTGGAGACATCTGCGTGTGTGCTTAGTAACGGAGGGAAGTAAGCTATTACAGTGAACATGCGGTGGTTTAACGCTAAGAATAAGAGAGCTTGCAAAAAAGTTAGTAATACGCAGGCACCGGCTGCGTTATCGCTTAACTTGTCTCACCGACATTTATTTCAAATAAATATTGAAATTTTTTACTTCGAATCGTCATTTCCCGCAATTGTCCCAATTTTGGTTGAAGAAATTCCTGTAATTGGCCAAATTTTACGCAAATATTGCGTGCAACCTGAGAGAAGCCCAAATTCTAAGGTTTCGAATCGAGTCAGAAGTTTACCTCCCTACCAAAGTTATTTCTGGAAAATTTAAATTATTTCAAAACGTAACACTGCAGCAATTTTCACTTCAGTTCAAAGGCGATATTAATGGAAAACACTCATTGAGTCTTTACTACACGGCTTTGCTCTAGTTGGAAATGGTGCACATTTTCATGTACTAAAATTACCATAGTCTAATAAAATTTAATTGCGAGTTGTGCATAGTTTAAAAGCCACTGACATAACACATCGGGACACTAAATATTTTATTCTACTCCCTTGAAATACTGTTGTTTCTGACATTGACCCTTTTAGTTTAGCCCAAAGCTCCCCTTCTTCATGTAAATTAAACTCCTACACAAATTAATTAGTATCGTGCTAATTGAAAAACGTTTTAAAACGAAAATTGTCACGAATTGTATTTATTTAAACGAAATGTGTCCAGCGAAGTCATATTTATTATCGAATCGGATTAATTACGTTCAAAAATCTCCTGGCCGCGTCCAAGCTGTTAATTTTTTTTAAAGCAACAAATCGAAAATTTCTAAATTAAGGAACCTGTCTATTTGAAATAGGTTTTGCGCATTGGAAATAGTGAAGAAAAACTCTGAAATTATCCGGATGTCTCTCAGACCGGATGAGTTTCGAGTCATGTCATCTGTTATTCAGTGGAGTTCCTGGTGGTTTGTTCGATCAGCCGCCGTTTCATTAATCATCAATGATATTAATTCCGGGCATTTATCAAGGATTTCCGTTCTCGGATCGCAGGTCGCAGCTAGTTAAACTATATGTTTTGTCTAGCGGTCTGGTGCTAATGACGAAATGATTGACCGGGAAAGCGACGGCTTCTGTCACTGACAGCGATCATTTTCCGAGTGCTAATGAAGAGTTTTTTGACGGCGAATACAAACCCTCATAGCTCATTGGCGACGTCGACTCATCTGATAGTACACATTATTGCTTATGACAGCTTCCGCACGGTCATTTATAAACGCAAGGTCAATTAGATTTGCATGGCGGGATGGCGCGTCCCGCGTCTGATACTGGCAGGGTGACTTCGATATTGAAAACAGAAAACCACCCTCTACGCGCCAGGTATTAAAAACCGAAACCTATCTGCCGACTTTGCGTCTACGATTGTTAGAATAAAATAATCCTACCGCCGGACTTTCAAATCAATTTTTTCCTCCCCCCAGGTTATTTTTCACAATTGAAGTTACGTAATTAGTAAAAATATACTGCTGTCTTCTAAAAATCGTAAACCTCAGAATACACACGCAAATGTTGTGTGAATTTAAATAACCCAAGAGTCTCATTATACTAAAATCAGTAGTATTTAAATACTAATATTGGGAAGGAAAAATTTTCTCTGATATTGGTACAATTTTTTCCGAATAATATTTAATTAAATTAAACAACACTTGCAATATCACACAATAAGTTGCAAAACAAAGTAATCCTCTTATAAACCAATTAACTCCTTCACTTCTTCTAATAGAAATATCGAGATGCTGCAAATAATTTTAGTCAGTAGCTTTTCGTAGTTTCTTGTTAAATTGGAGCTTCAAATTTAATTTTTCAGAGAATATGAGGAGGCAAAATTAATTTGAACTAAGCTCTATTGAAAAGCGAACTATTGAAATTTTACTAATAGAAATTATAATTATGCCTGCATTTCAAGGAAACTGCATCTATTTATCAATTTTATAATTAGTGTAGTTTAATTTTTTAAATTATTATTCAGAAAATTACTAGAGTTACACCAAAATAGTCACGTGGTTTTGAATTCAATTCACGTATCCAATTTGAAAATAACTTTTAATAATCTTGAGTTTGCATTCTCACAAACGCATTGGTATTGCTTCCTTTTCTTTTTGTTAAGATAGAAAAATTTTTAATGCGTAACTAACATTTTCTTTACATAATTTTTACTTATCTTGGGGAACTTAATAGTTTTAGTTTTGATACCTCTTTTTACATTTTATATCAAAATGGTTGTAGCTCTACGATATTAATCGTCGAAACACTGGAATTATAAATATTACCATTTTTTGACTGGCAAATAAATTAGGAAAAATTATAAGAAAGAAAATTTAAGGGGGTTAATAGAAATTGTTTTTCCTAAATTACTTGTTGGGTATCCAAGATTGTTAATTAAGTCGACTGGATCATTAGTTGAAGACTTGTTGAACATTTTAAATTTAACTAAGGAATTTTTTGGATTCCAATCCGATGCTAAAATTGTTGCGTAGTTTGATTTCTGCTTTTAATATTAAGAAGCTTCTTAACACGCGGCGAGATGGCAAAGTTTAGTTGAATTTGAGCGCGATATCAGGGAAGTAATGTGGAGAATTGCAGGTGAACTGTGCGTGGGTTATCTGGTTTAATTACTAAAAAACCTTCTGGGGAGGAAAGTTTACGGTTGTAGGAGTCAGATTAAGTCTAGAGCCTAGATGAACTGGGTCAATAGTGGCTGAGGAAAATCTACACTAATTTCGAGGAATAGTCGCGATATTATTCGCTCGCTTATTTAGGTGGTTCCTTATGAAGTAAGCAGTGGTGGCGAGGGTTCCGGCGATGTCGCCTTGCGGACTCCGGAGGATAGTGGATGGCGTTTGGCACCGCCCGACATGCAAATATCGGTCGCTATTGCTGCTAATTATTCTTCGGCAGTGCAAGTATTGACAGAGCAGCTGCTTGTTTTTATTGGCGTACCGATGGGATTGTAGCGGGCCGCGCAGTCACACCTTCTCCATGTTCCGCCGTTTACATTCCCTGCACGCCGCTCTGAAATTACAAATGGATGCCATTTAATTACATTGTCTTGGCAAGTAGTTATAAAAGTAACGGGCCGGGAGTTAGTTAGTAAACGAGCGAGCGCCTTTTGCAATCTGTAATCAGACTGATTTAGGAACGCGTCTAGAAGTGCCCCTCTCGTTCATATTAAGAGACTGCGTGCTTTAAGCTCCGTCGCTACTTGCTACTTCCTTAACCAGAGGCGTTCGCTTGGGAACAAAACTAACAAAAATAATCAACGTCGAATCTTGAAAATTTCAAATACTTCAAAAAAGGAATTCTGAAACCTAGCAGAAGGCATTTAAATACTTTTCAAGCGACCCTAGTGATTACATTCCAGTAATAGTCCAAGGGTTAGTGCCCCATTATTTCCAGAACATGGAGTCGTTTTACGGGGACCGAAAACTGTTACAAGGAGACCTCGCTTCATCAAATGGATCAAAAGTCCGACCAATCGCAACTCGATTAAGCAAATTTTATGCGTGACGAGCCGTCCCTGTCTATCCGCATTTGACGAAACACGTTACCACTTCTCATTTTTTCTGTTTATAAAACTCAATTACTTATGAAAATTTTCGCTTACTCCATTTCATTTTTAAAACGAACCCTCCCAAGGATGTTGCATAGTGCCAATTCCCTTTCAATCTTCAATTACGACAGAGAATCGGCGGTTAATAGAGGGGAAAAGCAACCTGGAATTAGCGACCATCTGCAGACGTACTGCACTGCGACCACGGATTACGGGGTTGTGCTCTATAATACCAACAAACGAATCGCGGATTGAAGTGATATATCAGTCTTATAAATCGTTAGGCGCGATTCCTGTTCGCTTCTTTACTCCACATTCGCATTTATGTACCTACGTTCGCAGCTAAACCGCTAGTGAAATTAGTGTCAAAAAATATCCTTAAGGAAGGATTGTATAATATTACTTTGCACGTCCTTTCTAACTCAGTAGGAGTAAGAGGACTTTTAACAATTTGTTCGAATATAAATTTATTTCCAACTAATAAAATGGATAAAAAATTAATATTGCAAAAACAATGTTAAAGAAAAATTATAATAACAATCGCTTTATATATCAATTTGCCTCAAATTTGTTTGAAATATTCGAATTTCTAGCTAAAACTCATACAGTGTATCGCTCTAATTAATAAATGGTACGCCCGCGTATAAAAAAATTAAAGTAATCACTCTACTACAAATAATAGTCGAAACCGGATAGTTATAAAAATTTTGATATAGTAAAAAATTTAGCTTAATCTGGAAATATCAATTTTTATCCAACTCTTTTAATATCTTTTTAATATTGGCTGTAAATAACTTTTAGTTAAAGAAATAGGTTTGGTTTACAATTTAAGTACTACAAATACTTAAGAATGCTCAGGAATACTGAAAGAATTTTTTTTGAATAGAAACTGAACAAGCAGTAGGGGAAATATTTTGTAGAAAAAAAAAATTTACCAACAAATACTTCTTTACCACAAAGTGAGAAATTTGAGACGTAACATGATTATCAACACCAATCTATTGTAATGTAATTGTTCTTAAGTTGTTCGTAACAAGTAATACCAAAAAGATGAATAAGGAAGCAATATGAACTTTGTGTTGAATATATTGCCCTGAAGAGTTTTTTCGTATTTTTTTAAGTGTCTATTTCGTGATATTTTCCTATCACCACGACGTGTAGCATTTTTGAGAGATAACACCTGATTTTTAGTGAATATCTGGCGTGTAAAGCAAACAATTGGTTTATTTGTAACGTAACTCCTTTTATTTTCTTATAACACGTGATTTTTTTAATATACTCTACTGTTTCTATAACAATAGTGGAACATTAACAAACATTATTAAAAAATAATTTTGAACAGAATATTGACAAGTAGAAGGTAAACTTTGAATAATTTTCTCTTAACACTTACGATTTCTTTCTATATACCATTTTGCTCTTATTTTAACATGCTACAAAGTACAAAGTAAGGAATTTTTGAGCACATTACATCGCCAAATAAATTCAGGTAAAGTCCAAAACAGCTCCTAATTTCGAACTTTACCTGACATGCAACCAGGCAAACTTAAGTGTGCCAGATGTGGTTTAGGCAATGTCGGAAAGTGTGATATTTACTTCGGACTTTGCCCTCATTGATAGGACAAACTTAGGTCTACATTCCATTCACGTGTTTCAACCTATTAAAATTATTGGTAGCACAGAGCGAGTTCAACTTTGGTTGTGTCGTAAATTTCTCCTGTTTCTATTATTTCAAATTGAGCAAAATTGAAGATGTTTGACAATGAAGAAAGTGATGTAGAATTGAGAGCGAAATATATTGAAAAAATTGATAAATTAAAGAAGCGATCCATTTTTTTATTGAAGCAAACTAACCTGATCAGGAAATTATTGAAGAAGTAGAAACTGCAAAAGTGGAAAGTAAGAAATCCACGTTAATGCGATCTTAAAAAAATAGTTCCTCCGGTGTCTGATCAGACTATTGAAGACATGCAGACTTGCCGCAATGGTAATTTCAAATACTACCTGACTAAATTTGTTATTCTACGCCCATTGAAGCTAAAGATAGTAGAGGAAATGGCACATACGTTACTGGATGCTTTTTCCTTTTTGAATACTCTGTCAGTGCTGCGGTCTAATAATGGACGAAAGTACGCTAATCATATTATTGAGGAGTTGAAGGAAGTGCGGCCGGAACTGGCAATGGTTCATGGTAAACCCATTTCTAGAGCCACGGAAATGTGAAAAGAGCTAACTGGGAGGTGCAGAATATGTTATTCGCCTCGGTAGAAGACAATAAAACTAAACATTGCAGCGCAGGTTTCTACTATTGTTAACTTCAGGAAAACAACAGCGGAATACGACAAACCCGTTTTGAAGCAAGGTTTGGTCATCTCAATTTCTACTTCTCCACTTATTTAAGACTAATGAGGAGTAACAAAAATATGCAATACTTTTGTAGTGGGTAATAATTGCAAGGAGGGACGATTGAAATACAGTAACTGCTACAGTCAATTAAAAAGTTCTTGAATTTAAAGAAGATCTTGAAGAGGTATTTTCCGATACTATAGAGGTGAAAAAAAATAACTTCTGTACCTACTACAGATTGCTTAAAAACTTCAGCTTTGGTTTCTGGTTTAGAAGGTTTGAGAGCTTCAACTTCGGTTCTTGGGACAGACTTAGCTCCTGTTCTTGATACAGAATATTTGGAAGATCCATATTCTGTTTTTGATGCTGAAATGAAAGTATCAAGTTCAGATTATTACATATTGAAAGTAAAAGTAGACGGAGATTACAAACATTATACTTGCAAACTGGACGTCTATGTCATTTTCTCTCAGACTGCATGCAATGCCGATCAAGGCTACTGAGCTTTAGTGTTATGCTTTGCTGGGCACAAATAAAATTATTGACTTCAAATAAAGAGAGAACTTTCTAAAGATTAAAGGAGCAAGCGAAAAAAAATTATGAGGAGTTTCTAAGAAATAAAACGTGGTACTTAGTGAGTTTTTGTTTTGTTTGTAATAAGAGATTTCTTGATGTATAATAATTAACTAGTAATAAGTGGTAGTAAAAAATAAATTTTTAATAGAAAATAAAAATGAGATTTCTATGAAAAGAAAAAAAATAGTACTGAATTTTAAGAATTTTAGAATTTTTTGAAGCGTTGATTTTGTTTTATACTTCCGCGACTGCAAAGTAAAAAAATTCCAAGACATGACACGTGGTTGCTAGCAAGTATCTTATGTGTTGAACCGCCGATCTGTTTATCTGTAATGTGGTTGGTTTCATTTCGTATGTAACAAGAGATTCTTTAATGTATGATAATGTATGTGTGCATTGGCGTTGGGGTGGTAGCGCACGCATTTAAAAAAGCCATAACGCGAAAGCAGTCGCCCGCTCCGGCCTAGTCCCAGGTGCTTCGTTTTTCTCAAAAACGAATGAATATAAACGCTCAATACAATCAATAAATAGAATATCACCTTATCGTTGTCTTTGGCCCCCATCAGTATGCCAACGCCGAAGTCGTCGGACCCGAGGTCGACATTGCAACGGCCCGTTCAGTTCCCGAACAAAAGAGCTAAAGAGCCGACTCCCTCGGGACCGACTTGATGAGTACCTCCCGCACAGCTTTTAACTACTCGAGGCCCCATTGCGCGCGGTTACTTCTGGATAACAATACACTCCTGACTTATAAATGTCACTGAAGGGGTTGTATGAATTGATGTCTGAGAACAGAGAAATTAATTTTAGTCGCCTGTTCGGAAATTTGCCAAATACCATTTTGGGATTGCAAGTCAACCCGTTACACTCCCCCCGCCTTCTCATTACATAATCCAGTTAGGCCATTAGGGAGATAAAACATGCCCTACAAATATTACCATCTATAAAGCGACCAGCGTGCCGTGGACAAACCCGAAGATACCCCCGACAGCGGATAATTACCCTGATATATGCTCGCAACCCCACATCTCTCAAAAATAACAAAATATTCATGAAGCCTACCTACACGCCGCCCGAAGTTTGCACTCCAAGAATAAAGGAATTTTGTAAATCAGCCCTTCGCAGCATCCCCAACATAAACCGGCTATCGCCGCACAAAATGATTGGGAAAAATTCCTCAATATCCCCTACAATTCAGCAGCCGCAAATTGATTGCAGTCAAAAACCCAACAAAATCCTTAAGCGAGTCGAAACCCAATAATTTCAATCACCCTCATACATAAGTCTACTACAGTTCAATTGAACACTCGTTGCAGTCAAAAGAGTAATATTTCATTCGACTGAATCAGCTGCAAAAAGCTCCAAATATGAGTAACATGATCAACATAAATATTCAAGAGTCAATAATAATTTTTTTGGAAAATCGTAGCAAAATATTTTTTGATGCTATTTTATAAATTTTTTCAAACAACAAAAACTATCGACAAAAGGATAACGTGTAAACGTCTAAAAATGTAGGTTGAAAAAGCGTTTCCGGTTAAAAAACAAAACCGTTAATCCCATAAACTGCGCGTGTGTATTTTTCGACATATCATTTTTCACCACGAGACTTGAAGCTTTTTCTTTTTTACCCAATAGAGGAATTACTGCAGCGTCAAATCTGTTATTGTTAATTGCCATCAAGACAATCAAGAAAGTTAATAGTTATAAAACTTGTAAGATGACTACAAAATACAATTATCCAATTAAAATGAATTAGTGCCAATTTAATTAATTGTGCTAATGCTTTTACAACAGAAATTGCTTCGGCTCTTTTTAACACCGTAACTGATTAATCGAATTTAAAAAAAATACGTTGATTCAAAACCGCTTTTCTCACAAGAATACATTGCGGGAATATCAAAAGTTTATTAAATTTGCTTCGAAAAGAAATTGTGTTGTTAACGTTATTGTTGGCGCGTCTGAATTTTTTTCTGCTGTGCGGACTTTGTGATTCTGTAATGTAGTGGTGGATTTGGCGACGGGATTGATTGATAATAAAAAGTTTTGAGTTATCTTCGTACTTGTTGACGTAATTGCTGGTATTTTTAACTCTAATTGCTATTGAATGCGATCTGTGTGAATGGCATTTGAGAAAGGAAAATGTGAATAGAAAAGTTGCGCGTATAATTTTATGCTTAATACTAGAAAGAAAATAATTTGTAGAAAATGAAACAAATGGGGTATCTCGCTGGTCTGTCCGGATATTCGTTGTAAAATACCCCGCTCTGGCAGATTCTCTGCTAAGGAACTTAGATGTGCAGCAATTTAAGCTCTATTTCTCTTCCCTACGCGTGACGTTAATCGACTTCTCAGCTTTTGAAGCGGTTGCGGACCGAGGGTATGGGAAGGTAGTTGCTACCTTGAAATAGATATGAATTGTTTAGAATTTTTGGTGTTTTATGCCGATTGTGGTTGGGGAATGGGTGAGAACGGAGGGTTTGGCATGAATTTCAGTTTTAACAGTTAAACGCAATTCATTAAGCAAATGAAAGGTAGTGGGTGAAACATGAATACATGCACTTAGAAGCTTCGGACTGTTTTTCTTCAAAATAAAGTGAAAGCGGTAATTTCATTAGCCTATTTCGAGCTAGCAACGCTTTCAGAGAATTGACCCGCGCATCACTCTCACGATACATTATGCACCTTTATAATCTCATCTGGTTGCTAAGTGCAGAGAGAGAGTTAATATTGTCTTTATGGCCTACAAGAGATTTACGGAGTTACGACTAACTCGCATATTACATTCCGGCCGATTCTGCCAGTGACTGTGTCTTAAACATACATACATGAGTATCTGGCCTCAAGGTAAGGAAGAATAAATCTAATAAATTGTTTGTGCCCGTTATGAAAATGTTATTAAAATTTCTTTTAGATTGAAATTAACTTTTGAAACGAAATTGATAAAAGGACAGAACAGACGCTATCTCCGTTTATTTTTGTCAATATTTGACGTTCCCTGCGTATTTATGGAAAGTCCCCCGGATCCACTGAATTACTTTCACGCTGATAAAAGATCATTGTTTGGAGCCAATTAAAATTGTTACGCGGCGTATAAGCGAAGTAAGCGTCATTACGAAATGGGTTGGTTAGGCCGGAGCTGAGGAATTCCAATTAGGAATTTGTCACTTCTTGAACCGCATTAAAACAATGACGATCCGTAACGAAAGAACTCCACTGCAATAATCACATATTAGCGGTTGCGTGCGGACAAAAGCACGCATCGTTACAAACGGCCGGAATATCATGGCATCGCCACTTAGAAGCCTTCCCTCAGTGATTTCATTAAGCAATCGCGTGATTAATAAAAGATGTGTTGTCAGATTTGCCGCCCAATAATCGTCGATTTGCTTTAAAGATTCCAGATAACGTCGCTATTTATACAAATTATTCACAAGTGATAATCTAAAAGTCGACGAGATTTCGGCACGCTTCTTCAAAATAGTTGAAAATATTTCTTCCAATTTAGTTCGTGACATGAAAATCGTTAAATTAATAATTGAAACTAGAAATCTCGTTACGTTTTAATTTTTTGTTGCATTCAACGATGTATCTCGAGCGGACACTCGACAGATTCTCCCGGCGCCTCCGCCATTTCAGCATGACGCTCATCGACACAAATTTAATTTCGTTCTGTTGTTAATATTTATTGAATACATTTGTAAGGTAGCTGGTTGTTGTTGAATTATTTTCGGGTAAAACGCTAGCGTGTTGGAACGAGCTTTTGCTACTAACAGTTTGAGACTGACGGGAAGAGCAAAGCGGATGTTGTATTTCTTTGTAGTATTTGTTGGAGTGATCATTATTAGACCAACGGCCATAGAGGTTTCTCGTTGAATCGTGGTTAAATGTTTGTTAATCTATGCGAGTGCGTGTGTGTCGGTAAGTACAGACGGGGCGCTTAACATCAATCGGCCGCATTCGTTTGAAATACCCAGATTCCTAGCCAAAGCCCATACAGTTTATACATCACTCTAATTAATAAATGGCAGGCCCGCGCACATAAGATGATTAAAGCTATCACTCTGTTTACGAATGGTCCTCGAGGGCGGATAGATGTACCAATTCTGATATATTCAACGGGTACATTTGAATAGCGTGTGACACGTGAAATTTATAATTAGAGAGCTTGTCCGATAACGTAAACAGTGCTGAGCGTTTCAGTGCGAGTAGGCCCTTTACGGAGTGTTTTTAATTATTTAAATGAGGACAGAGTGTGAAGATAACCGTCAGCAATATCGGCTGAGCTTTGTCAGGAGTAATGAGTGCAGTGAAGCACTTGTATCGACAGCGTGCTTTCGTGCTGATCAGACCGGATCGCAGGCCATAACGAGTCGGGGGCCACTAAACTACACCTGATTGATGGATGTGCTAAAGGGCCAAACGCCAACTTAGCCAACACCCGACACATCCGATGCTTGCACTGTTGTGAGCCGTTTCCGACTCTGGCTCAGTTCCGCTCCAGAAATGGGCGCCCCATTATCTCTTATATTCTTTCAATTCTCGGATTGTTTTGGTAGTCTAAGCGCGTCCTCTAGAATTGAGCACCCATCGCACGGCCGTTCGCGAGCACTTCCTGTTCGTGTTATACACTTCGAGATTATTTCAGTTCAACTACTAAACTTCCCTCAGGATTAAAAAAACTTTAAAAATTACAAGCAAACATTACCTCAGTTCTCTCATAACGGGCCGCATTGCGCGCCCGCCCACTGACTTTTAATAACCTCGCCGAATTTAATAATCAAACAACCTCAACTGAAATTAGAAAAAAGAAACTTAAATTCTCTTACCAAAACCAGAGCATTAATTGCCGAGTAAGTTTTATATCGAGTATTTAGTTAGCGTTTTCGAGAATTTCAACAAACAGCAATCAACAATTGCCGCGATTCAGACTAAATTAATAACATGTTTGAATTTCTTCCGAAAATCCCATGAGTCGAGTGATTAGCCCTAGAAAACGGTGGTTGAACCCTCCTCTAGGGACGCAATAGGCCCAATCACAATGCCACGTAGTTGCCACTCTGAGAGTTAATCAATCCCTTATTTCCAGGGCATCAAATCGTTTCGGTGAGTCTGAAAATGTTACAACCAAACCTCATTCCATTAGTGGATAAACCAACATATCTCGCCAGAAATGTAGAATAATTTAAAAAATATATTGAGAAAAACACGGGTTAATTGCAAAAATCTGTTTTTAAAGTTTCGTCGATTTGGGAAAAGAGAAAGTTTTCGTAATTATTGGCAAACTCAAGAAATTGAGGCGGTTGTGTTTATTTGCGTTACGATTGATACAGTTTGAACAATCGAGCGTTAAAGGATGTAGGGAGAGCGAGGCTGCTAAGTTGCTGAGTCGTGGATGAGGGCACGTGCGGGCACCTTATCGTGTTTTCACCTATCGGCACTTGATGTCGACCGGTTCTCTATCGTTGATCAACTGCGTTTACTACATAAAGAAAAATATGTAATGAAAAAGAATGTTGCATGTTAGAATTATACAAATGTACGCGCGTTAAAAAGTTATATTTCTATGCTGAAAACTGAAAATTTAAGTTTTTTTGTTTACACACTTACTACCGTAAGAAAACTATTGAAGCGTCGATTAAATTGGCTTATTTACATTTAACTTAACACTTAAAAAGTTACGGCTATTTGAAATTTGTTAAAATTTTAATTCTTACAGAATCTTCCAAACTACGGGAAATCTATACCGATAATTGACTAACCGAGTGTAAAAATAAAATATGAGAGACAAATTACATAAAAGAAAATTATTTTCATTGGTTAAGAGCGATTATTTTCGATTTTAGCATTTTTGAAAATTTTAATCGATCGAGGTAGAATTTTTTTCTGAACCTTTTCACAAATTTTTGTCAAAGCGGAGAATTTAAACATTTTTATTTACACACTTAGAACTTCAATTCTACTACCGTATGAAAGCTATCGAAAAGTCGACTAAATTGGCTCATTCACATTTGATACGTTGTACAGACTCAAGAAGATGTGGACGTTTGAAATTTGTAGACATTTAAATTTTTGTAGACTTCTTGTGCTCATACATGCAGCACTCTTTTATTGGAGGTTGTAGGAACTATTTGAGGTTCAACTTTTTACCCAAGGTTCTACCCGCTCTTGCTCGATTTTCTTCATGTGGAAAAATCGAGCAAGCGCGGGTAGAATGCTGAACCTCATTTTGTCCATATCTTTGTTCTGTGACAAAATGAAACTGCCAAATCACTTATTACATCATTAACGAGCCTCTTATATAAGAAAATGAAGAATTAGAAGATAATGAGGTTCAAGGTTCTACCCGCGCTTGCTCGATTTTTCCACATCAAGAAAATCGAGCAAGCGCGGGTAGAACCTTGAACCTCATTATCTTCTAATTCTTCATTTTCTTATATAAGAGGGTCGTTAATGATGTAATAAGTGATTTGGCAGTTTCATTTTGTCACAGAACAAAGATTAGGACAAAATGAGGTTCAGCATTCTACCCGCGTTTGCTCGGGATGCCAAATCACTTATTACATCATTAACGACCCTCTTATATAAGAAAATGAAGAATTAGAAGATAATGAGGTTCAAGGTTCTACCCGCGCTTGCTCGAATTTCTTCATGTGTAAAAAATTTGAGCAAGCGCGGGTAGAAAGTTGAACCTCATTTTGTCCAAATCTTTGTTTTTTAACTAAAAAGAACTGCCAAATCAATAGTTACATCATTATCGACGCTTTTATATAAGAAAATGAAGATTTAGAAGATAATGAGGTTCAAGACTCTACCCGCGCTTGCTCGAATTTCTTCATGTGGAAAAATTTGAGCAAGCGCGGGTAGAAAGTTGAACCTCATTTTGTCCAAATCTTTGTTTTTTAACTAAAAAGAACTGCCAAATCAATAGTTACATCATTATCGACGCTTTTATATAAGAAAATGAAGATTTAGAAGATAATGAGGTTCAAGACTCTACCCGCGCTTGCTCGATTTTCTTCATGTGGAGAAATTAAGCAAGCGCGGGTAGAATGCTGAACCTCATTTTGTCCAAATCTTTGTTTTTTAACTAAAAAGAACTGCCAAATCAATAGTTACATCATTATCGACGCATTTATATAAGAAAATGAAGATTTAGAAGATAATGAGGTTCAAGACTCTACCCGCGCTTGCTCGAATTTCTTCATGTGGAAAAATTTGAGCAAGCGCGGGTAGAAAGTTGAACCTCATTTTGTCCAAATCTTTGTTTTTTAACTAAAAAGAACTGCCAAATCAATAGTTACATCATTATCGACGCTTTTATATAAGAAAATGAAGATTTAGAAGATGATGAGGTTCAAGACTCTACCCGCGCTTGCTCGAATTTCTTCATGTGGTAAAATTTGAGCAAGCGCGGGTAGAAAGTTGAACCTCATTTTGTCCAAATCTTTGTTTTTTAACTAAAAAGAACTGCCAAATCAATAGTTACATCATTATCGACGCTTTTATATAAGAAAATGAAGATTTAGAAGATAATGAGGTTCAAGACTCTACCCGCGCTTGCTCGAATTTCTTCATGTGGAAAAATTTGAGCAAGCGCGGGTAGAAAGTTGAACCTCATTTTGTCCAAATCTTTGTTTTTTAACTAAAAAGAACTGCCAAATCAATTGTTACATCATTAACGACGCTCTTATATAAGAAAATGAAGATTTAGAAGATAATGAGGTTCAACCTTCTACCCGCGCATGCTCGATTTCTTCACGTGGAAAAATTTGAGCAAGCGCGGGTAGAAAGTTGAACCTCATTTTGTCCAAATCTTTGTTTTTTAACTAAAAAGAACTGCCAAATCAATAGTTACATCATTATCGACGCTTTTATATAAGAAAATGAAGATTTAGAAGATGATGAGGTTCAAGACTCTACCCGCGCTTGCTCGAATTTCTTCATGTGGTAAAATTTGAGCAAGCGCGGGTAGAAAGTTGAACCTCATTTTGTCCAAATCTTTGTTTTTTAACTAAAAAGAACTGCCAAATCAATAGTTACATCATTATCGACGCTTTTATATAAGAAAATGAAGATTTAGAAGATAATGAGGTTCAAGACTCTACCCGCGCATGCTCGAATTTCTTCACGTGGAAAAATTTGAGCAAGCGCGGGTAGAAAGTTGAACCTCATTTTGTCCAAATCTTTGTTTTTTAACTAAAAAGAACTGCCAAATCAATTGTTACATCATTAACGACGCTTTTATATAAGAAAATGAAGATTTAGAAGATAATGAGGTTCAAGACTCTACCCGCGCTTGCTCGAATTTCTTCATGTGGAAAAATTTGAGCAAGCGCGGGTAGAAAGTTGAACCTCATTTTGTCCAAATCTTTGTTTTTTAACTAAAAAGAACTGCCAAATCAATAGTTACATCATTATCGACGCTTTTATATAAGAAAATGAAGATTTAGAAGATGATGAGGTTCAAGACTCTACCCGCGCTTGCTCGAATTTCTTCATGTGGTAAAATTTGAGCAAGCGCGGGTAGAAAGTTGAACCTCATTTTGTCCAAATCTTTGTTTTTTAACTAAAAAGAACTGCCAAATCAATAGTTACATCATTATCGACGCTTTTATATAAGAAAATGAAGAATTAGAAGATAATGAGGTTCAAGGTTCTACCCGCGCTTGCTCGATTTTCTTCATGTGGAGAAATCGAGCAAGCGCGGGTAGAATGCTGAACCTCATTTTGTCATAACGCGCCTAAAGAAGTAACTTCAGAAATACATTAAAACAATGTAAATTTGCGATATTTATTTAAAGTTCTTTAACATCTTTTGACGTTGAGACCTTTATGGTAATTGAAGGATTTTTTTCATTATTAACATAAGGTAGAGATGATAACGTGATAATTAAGAAAGATATTTTACAGAGTGAAAATCTTTTGCTTGAAATATAGGAAAATGAAGCAGAAATCCAGACAACGCATAAATATGCACCGAGTACGTACTTTACTTATTGTTAGACAAACTGCAGTGTAGAGAAGCGTTTTTGTGAGGGCATTTGCGGTGTTGAATGGATGTCGTTGGAGTCGCATTATGCGGACACATGTTTCTGCCTATCGGAAGAAACCAGCCAACGATGAATGTCATATATGGGGCAATCACACGTATGGCAGAATGGACGGGCTCTAGTCGCTTCTATAAAGTGCGAGGTCAAAACATAAAGAAGTTTAGTATGCGCTCCGAAGGTGTCAACCGGCCAGAATATAGTGCAGCTGATAAAGAAGCGCGCCTGTCACTCAACCTCTCCTATTACAATACTTTCTCAATTTCCGTAGAAGTGATGTGACATTCCATCACGATGTCACAGTAAAGTAAATTAACAAAGCGTTGCCTGGCTCTTAAATAACCCTATCTTTGGTGCGCTTTTACCCTGTTCACGACACCATGCTATTTTCAAATTTATTTGGTTTTTTAATATCGCCGCTCCTAATAAACTGCCGGACTGGAAATCTTTAATCATTCCAGTTTCATTCCGTAACGCCGCAGACAACCGAATATCTCGTAAGCCGCATAGTTTTTGTTACTACTTTCACCCGGCGCATCCGCCATTTTTTCGCAAAACGTCATATATCATATAGACAAATTTTGCAACTTATTGGGGGGATTACGTGAAAACACGGAAGTGTTGTGGATTCCATACGTTGCGTCTGGTCAGTTTATCGTTGCGTGTGATGGAATTTTGTCGTTTATTTTGCCGTGAATGTCGGATTATTTCCGTTTCTCGTAGAGATTGAGAGGAGTGTATAGAATAATGCGAGTCAAGATTCTTCAGCAGGATTAAAGGTCTATCAACGCCCCATGGAAATTCTTGAACGCTCGATTCCGAACGCATTTGATTTATTACACATGTATTTCGAAACGAAGGTTCCCTTTGTACTGTGATATATCCGAACTCGCATGCTAATATATATAAAACATATAAAAAGTCGTCGGTATTCTATATTCTGTTTGAGGTTGTTGATAAGAGAGCAACTTCATATTGGAGTCGTGCAGACCTGACCGAAGTTAATGTCTGTTGCAGGGCCATGGGACTCAGCGGCCATATAGCCGGGGTGGATTGAGATCGTGCAACCATGCATATCGTGCACCCCCTTCCGACGACTGCGACACTCCTAGTGCACATGCTTTTGATGTTTCAGTTCGAAGGTAAGTTATCAGTTGGATTAAGCAACAATAGATTGCCTAAATTACCCATATTAACCGCTTAAATTATTTGTTTTAATTTTCTGCTTCGTGTAGGCTATTCCGAGCTTTTGTTTCGTTGGCCTGAATAATTAACTAACCACCTCAGAATCACAATTTCACTACGTGTTCGGCATCGCAACGGGTTTTGGCCCATTTACGCTCTCGGTATACTTAATTAACGAGCTTAGATTGAATATGATCGTCCTTAAGAGCAGTCCGGATCACCGCTCATAGCCCGGGCCGCAAGGCATCACGAATGCTGCTGTTGTCCCCATGCACCCTGCATAAATGCATTACAGAATAATTAAATTCCATTTTGGTCACATTTATACTCTATGCGGTTTGTAGAGCGCAATGCCACATACTATCCCGTATTAAATGGCATTGCTTACACCTATGTTACAATTTCACGCGTTCGTAATTATGTTACGATATCTGCATAGCCGCTATGTAATGTTATTCTGAGTTCACTGTCGACAATCAAACCAGAATTGTTCAAGAAGCGCTCCATTGGCTCAAGAAGCGTTACCGAAACGACCAGAAAGCCACGAGAATAGCATTATGCAACTCCACGTTATTGATAAAACTAGTTTCATCGGCAAATGGCTCAAATAATCAAAGTGCTCATCTAGTAATTAATCCGTCAGCTAAATGTGGTGCGAATATCTAGTTACTCATTTTCTGCACTGCGTCATATATTTTATGGACAATGCTTTTATTATAATTAGAAAGCGGAACGTAATTCCGGTGGTTGTTACAAAAATTAGTGCACTTACATTAAGAACAAATCAGACTAAAAGTACAAAAATAGAAATTTCAGAAAACTAATAATTTCCATCGATTGAATTTTGAAATTCTCATACCGATCATCAATATCCTTCTAAGTTTTGACCAAAAAGTAATTCTTAATCACTTAAAATTTTATAGTTTGTTTTATTTTTTATATAACAATAAACTTTGAAATTTTTGCCCTTATAATAATTAGCGATCGTTTACCATGCAATTTAGATTTGTTTATTGGGTATTATTGTATGGTAAATTGGCCATAGTTCTAAACAACTTTAAAAAAAATTGACAGATTTCGTAAATTTGGATTAATTGTTATTAAATTTCCTAAGTTTGATTTGGTCGCATGTTGCAAATAAGAAGAAGGAGGAAGTTTTGTAGTTAAATTTTGTCCTCAAATAATTTTTGAAAATTTTAAAAATCCTTCATTATTTGCTACTAAATTTACAGTACATTAGAACACACTGAATAATTTTCAGAGACGCTTTCGCTGTTTTGATCATTTTGTAAATTTGTGAAAAGTCATTGGAAATGTGTGAACAAGGTAAAATTGAGAGAAAAGATATTCATTAACAATTGTGGCTATGGATTTGAGAGGGAGTACGCCAATGGGAAATATTACATACCAAATGAATTCTATCGGCAGAATGATGTGCCTGTAATGTGATCGACTTGAAACCTTGCTATTTAGTGCCCAAATTTAAGTCGCAATTAAATTAAATCAGAATTTCATGTCATCTAAAGGATTTACTTTCTCCATTTAATTTGAAATCGCAATTAATCCTAAGATGTTTTATGAAGCTACATTTGCATATTTATATTTATGGAATTGTGTGGAATCTGTTTCAGAAACCACTTAGTGTATTAAGAACGACTGAAGTTTTTCAGTTTTACTACTTGTTCTGTCAACCGTTCCAAGATAATTCTTTATTTTAAGATTTTTGCTTATTGTTTAATTTTAATTGTTGTGTATATTTTGCATTATTAATATATTTAAGTAAATTTGACGAAAACTTATTCATTCACGCCCATTACTCTATTTCCAAAATTTCTGATTTAGTGTCTTTGCAGTTTTACTCATTTGATGCAGAGTTTAGTTTTAATTGTTGGCGAGATTTCTCGTTTATTGCTTATGTCCTGACGTAGGATAATGCAGATGCGTAGGGCGGCGGTGGGCTTCATCAAGTAGCTGTCAATATGCGTGATCGTTCGCAAACTGCCATTTGCAGAAGTAGATTTAGTTGGTGGGAGCGTCTGGACCAGAGACAGCAGCACCGCGCTCTCATCTCTAATAATAATAATAATAAGGGCTTCATAGTTAAGGACTTGTCGCTTGAAAATGCCTGGTGCAGGCGGCGATTTGCATGTATAATGTCGAGAACGGGCCGGTTGGGCGGTCGCAGGTATACAATGCCGCCACGTTGAGAGATACGGTAGATGTATTGAAGCCACCACTTGCATCCCCCAGTCTCACCAGCAATTACAACTGAACTCAGTGAACGGTGTCGTGTGCGGCCCAATTCAGCTGCACCCTTGGGTTTTAGTGAAATTGCTTTTACTCTTTTCCAGAGTTATTGTATGACAACATCTGAGATCCACGCGCCGCAGTTTCTTTAATTACCATTACCTACACTTTTATGTAGTTAATCCATTTAACGTCGACTGTTGACTGTCTCGATAGACTGTCTGCCCACAGCGCACTAAAGTACTAAAACACTAATTGGCTTTGTGATGTAACGATGGATATACACAAGCTTCCAAATTGCCTCGACCACCTTAGTTCCTAATAGAAATCGACGCCTAATTACACAATAAAGTCCAATTTATTTCAATTTTTATCGAGACCCACAAAGTGGTAAACACTCGAGACACAACTGCATTATGCAACAATCCAGACTTGGGTCCCGTTCAATCGAACATGATGGCAGATAATGATGTCGTTATTGTGATTCAATTGTTACGTATAGTGACAAATAATGATCAATGTGCTCTATTAACGACGTTTTCGTCCTGAAGTTCGATTTTACCTCACTTGAGTGGCCGAAGGTTGTGGTTCAACTTTAAGGACTGAATCACTTCAGTTTTCACTTATTTTTGAGATGCAGTTAAGTTACGAGAAGGGGCGTTAAAGTTTATTTGAAAATTCTTAAGAACAACCCCTAAATGTTATCAATCTTGTCAATCATTAAATTAAATGTAGTAGCCTTAACCGTTAGTAACAAATTTTAATTTTGAACAAAATTTTGGCCTAATTATTAATTTAAATTTTAAGGATATTTAAACGTCATATATTTATAAGTAATTTATTTTGTGTTGTATTTTTATAATTAATTTTATATTAGTTGTAACTACTGATCGAAAATCACGTAATATGACCTACTCATGCAGAAAATCTAAGCAAGATTTTGCCATTTCCAGATCTAGTCTTTGTGAGTTAGGGGCCAAACAAGTTTAAATTAAACATAAAGCTAGAAACAATATAGCTAACGTATGAAACATTTTATTTCAAAGAAAAATTATTTTTTCGTAAGTTTTTTTTTCTAATTATATTGTTTTTAAATTTTAATTTCTTCACTACGTACTTTTAATATAAATTACAAATAAGAAAAATAAACATTTCTCATGGATGGTTGATCTATGATTATTTTCTCTATATGCCAATTTTGTAGATAGTTGTTCTGGTTTGTAATTGACAAATTTAAGTAAAATTGAGAAGTTAAACTTTGACAATTTTGTCAATTAAACATTTTCTGAAAATGCAACTTTGAAATTAATCCAACATTTCTAGGGCAAAAAAACAATTTCAAATTTTAAGTGGAAGCTATCTACAAATTTAAAGTCTTATTGTGGCGGAACGGCTTTAACTGTACCTAATTCACCCTGAATTTTGTCGACGATCCAAGATTCCCACGATCTTTATAGGATATTTCGTTTCATAATAAGCATCTTTTTGAAAAAGCATCAGACATATTTTTATCCACCTACTTTGCGAAATTATGTCTTACGAGAAACTTGTTCATACAAATCCCTACGCTTGTTATTTATATTATGATTCAATTTTTTTAAAGCTTTTATTTCGACATAAAAATCACAGTTGAATTGGGTACCCTTTTAATTCATTATTAAAGAGCAATAAACATTTCAATTAGTACGATATAAAATTCACTATTCAGATGCATTTACTAAAATTCAGTAAAGTTTGACGAGAAATAGATTATATTTTGGATTTGTAATATCTTAAAGAAACTTAAAGTTTTTATAGTAGCAATTTTGAAAATACTCGTTTTGTCAATATAGTTATCGTTGATTTTTTCAAAGCATTTAGCAGGTACGTAGAAATAAATCATCTTGTATAGATGGAAAATTTCTATTATTAATAGTTGTAAAATATATTGAAATATATTTCAATATATTTCTACAGGAGTTCTAGCTGTATATTGAAATTGTATCCTCCCGAGATTTCAGTTGAATTATTGAGATTATTATTAAGTTAGTTTTGTCACAAATCGCATTCTCTAAAGACATCAAGATGGTTTTCTTAATTTATTTAAAAAAACGGAGAAAAGTTTACCTTTAATTGTAATGGCAAGCGGAACTTGCAAATTCAACTTCATTAGGTCCACGATCTTAAGTGAAAGCCATTTCAATATTTGAAGCATTAAAAAAACTTGTAATTTAGCCCAGCCTCGTTATCGTTGCTACTTTATCTTCCACGATCTTTAAAGTAAATTGTTCAATAAAATGTATTATGCTGAAAAGACTCGTTTAAAACAATTTAAGAAGTAATTTGAATCAAGATACGTAATTCTGGAAGGAAACCTTTGAATTTTGGCCGATATCCATACTAAAAATTTATTTTTTTAATAAGTTTGTGGATAACTGACAGTTTAAGCAGAACTAGCATATTGAGAAAATAATTTTTTTATCCATTTTCGGATATAATAAGTGATCATGCTGCTGAAAAATCAACGAAAAGGAATTTGGGGTTCTTATTGGGATTCTAAATTTTTCGTACGATACAGCTTTAGCTAGTTAGGTTTAGGAAGTTTTTGAAGATAATTGTTAACGATTGTTAATAATATCATAAATTTTGAGGTGACAAATTTTGCCAAAATTCTTAATTAAATCTGCAGACTTTTTATACCAATATTTAAAGCTAATTAAATATTAAAATTGTTTTTTAATTCAATATTTTGTTACAATTATCAATATAACAAGTTTTATGCGTAACTCACTTTACTAAATTTTTTTGTTATTGTAGAAATTTGCATTTTTTTGCCCAAAATAAAAAACGTAAACATAAAATAAAAACTGGAGAATCCTATACAAAGGTATGGTTCAATTTTGGGAACGCGTCATTTAGAGGTTTGCAAGTATCGATCAATTCTTTAAAAACTTTTCAGGATAAGCATTAAAAATTATTAATAATGTCAATAATTTTTCTAGATTTAAATTAATTATAAATCTGATGAGCTTATCTAAAATTGTTCTTTGTTCCATAATTTTGCTACAATCAACCATTACGCGTCACGTAAATCTGTCTTGAATTTTACACTTAAATTTATTAAATTTTGTATAAAATAATCTGAACTAAAGCTTTTTTTAAGATGTTTCCTTTTGAATTTTAAGATCTAATTTAAAAAATTATTGCAGAAATGTTTTGAAAACAGAAAATACTTTTTTGCTGCCTCATTTTTGTAAATTCAACTTTACCACTAATATAATTCTTAATTGTAAATTTCTATTCTTGGTATGAAAATTTCTGAAATAATTACCAAAAATACTCTTTAAACTTGTAAAGTAACAGGTCGCAATTATAACAAGTTTGAATAATTACCTGCCGTTTTATTTAAAATTTTAGAAATTTTAAAAATATTTTCAATTTATGAGCTATAATGCGGTTTCCAATTTACAAGAAACTTATTAAAAAACTCAGACTGCCAAAGTTATAGACGTTATAGCCTTCTTGAAGATTTGAAGAATTTCTGTCGATTTACATAAATCTCGTTTAATTTTTGAAATTTCAGGTCAATTCCTGAAAATATTTCGTAGATTTCTTTTAGCAATAAACTATTAAAAAAATTGCCTAATATTTTAAATAAAATCTCCAGATTTTTAAAGATTCTTAAATGTTTATACTCTATTTATAATTATGCATTTTCTTACATTAACAATATATAATTATATATAGTATAAAGGAATTTGATTTGAGCTTTGTTTTCTAAGCTTCATCCAAGAGTAAGAAGTGAACATAAAATTAAGAGTTGTCCCATATAAGGATGTGGTACAATTTGGGCCTGCTTGAGAAAAGGATATAGAGGTTTGGGTCATTTATCGACAATTTCTTTGGAAGTTTTTGGGATAACATTTAGGCCTCATTAATAATGTCGATAATTGTTCTGAATTAGGTGCGGGTTCAATTTAAATGCTTTGATGGTAGCGTGAGCGCTCACATGGAATTCTGGCTTTATGAACATGATAATTAATTTTGATCCATGTGAAAGTTGTTAATTGTTTTATTGAGGTTGTTTGTGGTTTGGTGCGAATTCTCCGGGATAGTGGATAAAATTTCACTTTGTTCTGTACATATCGAATTTCTATCAATTGCACTTATGGGAATGGGTGTTTGACTTGTTTGTCCACCGGGCCCATGGGAAACATATAAGATTGAGTGTTATTACTCAACGCGCATAGTAGTCTCTGGGGAACTTACAAATCCCCGAGTTATACGAGGCCTAGTTAAAAGGAGACTATTACATAGGAAGCTAGGTATCGAACATTCAATTGAATATCCAGATTCGATTCGCAAATGTTGAAGTATTGAAAAAGTACTAAAGCCAGAGCCATATAGCAATCAAACCAGCTACTAAATTACAACTGACGTTATCGCAAAAACTAGAGATTCTAGAAGTGTCGGACCCAAGTGGATTACAGCAGGCGATGGCCACGCGCTGACGGCTCGAGTTATTGGCCTTCGTCGATTTCAACGTCCCGTGTCATATCTCTCCTGCTCGTCGCCGTCATCGTCACCCTCTTGTCTCTCGAAAAATTGGATATCTTTCTCGACACACGATAAACAGTTGCTCGGAACCTGTACATATAAATTGATTTATGATCCGGAATAATATTGACTTAATTGAAGCGCCATCGCTAAAGCGATTCGCACACACACCACTTAACGCTCATTCTCATGCACCTAACTAAACATCGTGCCACCAACGTACACATCGATGAAGTTACACAAAACTCATCCAGATCAAATCGCTACCAATTTTCCTCTGCATTTCACAATATTGCTCTATTATCAAATATTTATTATTGATTCGATTACTCCCGCAAACAAGAGCTGTCTAAAAATAAAACAAAACTGGTCAGTACTTGAAGAAGTATCGTGAAAGCAATCTACTAAACAGCTTCAATGTGTACAAAACGCTTTACATCGTCGTGTTATTGTGTGAAATTATTTACAAAGTCGGATTGCAGCGCGTTAAATAACGTGAAAAGTGTTTCTCGACAGAGTTTAGATTTCTGAGCTTTCAGAACAGAAAACTGTAGGAAATGCTGTAAACTTAACCGCCCTCAACCAACATCGGTTTGTTAGTTTGGCGACCTCTACCAACCTTCTGAAGAGGTTAACTCAAAGTGTGTAAATAAAACTTGATGAACCAACTGGCTAATAATATTTGATGTACTTAGCCGCCGGTTTCTAGGTGGTTTTCGCAATTAATTACATCTAACAAATACTAACGAAAATTAATATTAGTAATATTAAAGCAAATTTCTTAAAACAATAAAGCACCAACGTCTCTAATCACGATATCAAATTGTGGAAAAATAATCGCAAATATTTTCATTGCAGCCGACTTCGTCTCGGTATTAATAAAGTTAGTAAAAATAATCTCACAACAGTTTTAATTTTATTTGAGTTTTCTTTGTTGGCTTGACTAAAATTGGGAAAACGTAATTTCTGTCTGGAAATCATCTTATTATGTGTTCTAATAAAAGAATATTTGATATTTTTTTACGGATGAGGACTGTTAATACGGATGTTGTGTGATTCGAATATTAACAAACATGGGACTTTGCGAATACATTTTCGACACCCGCACGCCCGAGAATAAACACGACCTACATCTACTCTATTTAGCCCCTAACACGCATTTCTAAACGGACAATTTAGTGTTATTAGATTGATTGCCTTTTTAATTAACAAAGGGGGACAGAAAGGTGATGAGGCATTTTCTGTTTTTTTCTTCATAATATTAACAGACATTTGAGAGAAAAGACGTTAAATTTACGAAATTAATTGTTTTCGAACAATAGTGAGTGTGTAGGGGGTGGAAAATGTTGACAAGAAATCCTTTTCGCATCATTGCGGCAACGCAAGAATTAAATTTTAATTGTGTGAATCCGATTTAATGTTATTGGAAAATAGATTTTAACTTTGATCATGCCATGAGAAGGCATTCCGGGACGGCAACTTCGAACATAATCGCCTTTACGCACTGTGCTTGCATACATTGCGAATATTGCGAATACACTCACATATCTACATATTTATTGTATCCATTGCAAACGAGCATACACATATATTGGGGCTGCTTCCGATGCGCTACATTGGTGAACATTTGTCAAGCAGAACGGTCGGTCAAATGCGGGTTGTCCGAGTCGATACGTCATCATGGCAATCACACCCCGAGCGCCAATCATTCCCACGGTTCGAAATTGAAAAAGCGCGAGTCACGTCGGCAATAAAGCGAAGCGCTGGGCCATGCGTCGCGTGCGTTTATCACGTTAAGGCTTCACATTGCCCTGAATCATATCCTTAGACGCAGACGGGCCCTGAAGATGGCAACATGGCCGAATTTGCACAGGTACACTGAGGCATAACACAATTTGCCTCCATGATGAGTGCCTCATCAGCCGGGAAGAGATCCAATTCTCATTGACCTGATAACGCACATAAAATGAGTTTGCAACTTCCAGCGTCTTTAACTGCCGCAGAAACGCCATCTCAACCCCCAAACCGACCCAACTTTTCACCCGCGCCAGAACCAATAAAACTAAAACTCACCCCCACCAACACAACCACGAACCCAAAATTCAACCAAAAAATTAATCACAAAAGATATTTGGTAATAGCGTTTCTTTCACCCGGCGCACCCACCATTTCTAGACACATCAAATTATTTATTGCCGAAAATTCAACAAATCTAAACTAGCAATATAATATTTTCGGGATCCTAGCGCACAGTTTGAAAGTCTCCAATATTTTCTCTTTGTTATCCCTTGATTTCTTTTAGTCTATCCGTCCTATCCTTACCTTTATTATTTTGCGAGTATCCTTTTAAGCTGCGGGCTATAGTCTTTATTGTATTTTGCCATTTTTCTTAAAAAAAAATTATTAGTTATTATTTCAATTCTTTTACTGTTTGACATTACTAGTGCCCGGAATATGAATGCTAGTCAACTTATTTTTTTTTGGAGTACCTAAGTTGAACCATACACAAGGGGCGTTTCATTTTTTAATTTTTATTACAGCAGTTAAATAAGCTTGAGAACAACCTGAATTTTCAAAATAAAAATAAAAATACTAGATAGGTGAAAAATAGAGTTACAATAATTTCTCCTAAAACATTTATTAATAACTTTAAGAAATAAAGGTTCGAAAATTTTGGCCTATTTAGTAACTGGATGCCACGTTTTAATTTGCATGTTAGCTGTATCCTCCTTTTTTAACTTTATTAGTTGTTATTTATTTTTACAGTTTCTCCATTCTTTTAGCGTAAAACATGAGTAGTATTCAGAAGATGATTGGCTACTTGATTCATTTCCTCGGCTCCCTACATTATTCACATTAAAGTGTAAACCACATCAGGTCACGTTTTTTATCTACAATACAAAATTCTTTAAAACAATGAAGATAAAAATTAGTGAGTGGTGAAACTAATAAAGGATTTTTAACAGAATTAGCAAATTTTACCACTTGCAGATACATCGAAACATTTGTTATCAAAAGTTTAAACAACGTATACTAGTACTATAATATTTTTAAGATTCTAATGCATATTCTTTAAACTGGATAAGAGTCTCAAATATTTTTCTATTTACTCCTCTTTGACTTTTTTTAGTATTTTTGTTGTATTATTACTTTATGGTGGTGGCCTTAAATTTTTGTAGACTACTTAAACTTTAATTATGGCAGGATCGTTTTCGATTTTTATTATGACAATTTGGCGAACTGTGAGAAGTAAAACTCGTTCAAATTAGTTTTGAGAATTCTTCACCAAACTAAATAATTTTTTCAAAATTTAGGTTTCACTAGTATGCAGAAAAGTTTAGTTTGACTTACTTTTTTGAAAGCCATTTTTTCAGTCACTTTAAATAGTAAAGTTTTAGAGGAATTGGAACTAAAACGTAACAACAATAATTTTTTTTAAAGATAAAATACAAATAAATTTTTTTTAAATAAGAATTATTACTGGCTATCATAACTTAGTATTTTTTTAAGTTGCAGGTTATATCATTCTTTTTATTTTCCGTCATCTGATATTAGTTATTCCAGTTTTATTAGTTATTATTATTTATATTTTTATGACATTAGTAGCATCAAACATGTTATTAAATAAATTTTTTTAAATGCAAATATCTAGATCTATGGTAGATAAAAAAATTATTAAATGGATTTTGCAAAACTGTTTTCCAAGGTAAAGTATTTTTCTAAAATTTGAGAGGTAAGGGAGACTTACTATGTGCTAACCAGAGAGATTATAAATTACTTTTGAAAAATTCGAGATACCAAAAATTTAGACAGTTTTGATTGCCTGAGTGCTTAAAATGTATGTAAATGATTAACAGCGTATTTACAGAGGCATTTCACGGTACGTGGGAATAATTTAGGCACTATTTGCTCTCGGTTAATTTAACAGGATTATAATCTTAACTTTATAATTCTCGGCCTCCTATTGATAATATTAACCAAAGTTATAATCGCAAAACAGAAAATTTGAAGCACGTACATTAGCAGCATTAATGAGTAAATAAACTGATTAGAAGAGTTCGAAAAGTGATATTAAATTTTCGTAGAGAAACATCAAATAAATGTTAGCTTTCAAAAATAAAAGTGTCCATCTATAGGTTTGTTATGTAATTTTACCGTTGCTTACAGGTGACCAGAATTATTCTTTGTTTCAAAAAATTATTTTAAAATTATCTTAAAAATTAAAGCATCGCGGAAGTTAATGAAAATAAATCCCAAAACCGGGAGGTGTAATTCCTACAATTTTAGTCGTAATATTTTTAAAGTTATGGAATTTTTGGGCGTTGAGCTTCTAAAAGAGATTTTTTTAAAGCTTGTAAAGTTTATGATTTTATAATTTTACATTTAATTTTGAATATTTCTAAATATCTACACAAAATTAAATTTTAAATATTTTCCTCAAAGAGAAAAAACAATTTGCTGCACGTTCTTGACGGAATTTTTTCCCCAAATTTTGAATTTTGGGAAATAATCAGTTTTGAAAAAAAAGGCTTTAGCAAACACTTCTCAACATCTTTGAAATTAGCGACTTACTTCTGATAGAGAGCTGTAAATTTTGGTATTTTTTTTAAGAAGAACGTAACGTCTTTAAATTTGATTTCAACTTTTTAAATGCAAGAAGCCAGACAAGTAATTCTCGCATACACAAAATATTTTCGGTTAAAATTAAAAAAATTGTATTGTGAAAATGGCAAACATTGTAATTTAAATAAGAAATTAAATTTACTCTCCTCTAGACGATTCACACTACTTGGGCGTCAGATTGGTGCTATTTGGCTTCGAAAAAAAGTTGACAAGTTAATTTAATATCCCAAATACTATTACTAAGAAGTTAAGATAAAATAATTAAAAAAAATATATAAAATCACTACAACTGCGTGATCAAAGTTGAATTAAATTGTGAGATTTACCCGGCGCCTCCACCATTTGTAGTTTAACCAAAATAAATTTGAAAGTAATTATTGCTGATTTCAGGAGCAATTTAATTTATTCTTTACTCATACTTGACCTTGTATAGCTTTTTGTTGATGACCTAAATTAACAATAAAACGTATTAAGAGAATGGAATCATTAAAGAGAAGCATACATATGTTTGTTGTCTCTTTAATTTAGGACATTAGTAAAAGCTTAGTTATTTTTCAATTAAAACAATTATTAAGTGTCTTTTTTAAGTAAGATTAGTTTATAAAATATTTTAACTGTAGTTTACCTTGCTTCAAAATATTTAAAATCAATTTATGCCATTTAATGAAACGTTTGTAATCAGTAGCAATAATTGACATGTGCATAAAATTAATAATTAGATTTTGCTCGACGCATTTCTAGTTTCTTTTAGGGCTAATTTACTTGTTTGTGATTGAACAGGGTTGATTGCTGGTGGTTGGCAGGAAAGGACGCAATTAAATTAGTGTTAGTAGGTGTAGTTGAAATTTGTTGCTCCCAGTATTTGCTAGGTTGTTTGTTTCCGTATCTCTGCCGTTTCTAGAAATCTTTTGTCAGGTTACAGTTATGAGGTTGTAGCAGTAATGGAATATTGCGTGTGTCGAATTCAACAGCTGAATACGGCGTTTGGCACTGATATACGTAAACTGTTTATATTAGAAATAGTGCAGTTTTCTTTTTTACCATATAGCGAGTAAGTTTAGAAATATAAATTGTTTTTCTTAACGCTATTAGGGGAAACGCTTACTGGTTAAGTAGTTGATAAATATGCGCAAATATGGTTTAACTGCGAAATAAGAGTAATATAAATATTGTTCGGAACAACACGGTGCCAAACAACAGACGCGGCCGACAAAGAAGACGGGATGAAAGTGACAGGAGGCAAGCTTAACGTCAAACCAAACAAAATTAAACAAAACTTTTCCTCTTAGGCAACGTGCTGGTAAGACTCCGGCTCTAGTCGTGCCGGAAAACTTTTCGTGTTTAAGTTTTTCTTCCGCTTGCCCGACTCTAAGGCCCGCTTTCCCCAAAACAGCGACAAATTATAATATTGACGCCTCTACCTGAGTGCAGCGTATTGCACGTCACCGAAACTAAGCTCTTCTCGTTAAAGTGTAGAACTGGTATTTGCGCCAGTTGTATGTAAGCTGTGGATATTGCGTGACGATCCGAGTAAAGCAGACACGCGTAAACAAAGCACATGCTTTCTCCCACCTGATTGTAGTGCTTTTAGTCGTCTTAACGTTTAACAAAATTTTTGGAAATTTTCAAACGGTTGCTACGATAATTTACCAAGTTCGGTCCTGATAACCTCCCCAACAAGCCATCGAAAGCTCGTGAAAATGACGTGAAGCGGTACACCACCAGCTTGCGGTGTCATCGCCAGCAATAGGCACCCCGTTGCACTGCTCCGCCTACGGTGCAACTGGTAATTCAACTCGTTCTAACTTTAAAGACTCCCACTTTATAAAATCAAACTTCCAAAACAAATTGTTCTCCTTAATTTATATTCCCAAAATTTCCAATTGTCCTTACCGTAATCCTAAACAATTAGCACCAAAAGAAGCCGCGTGTAAATCCACCAATTAAGTAATTAAACGATCCAGGCAGTTCCATTTATTAATATTATCTTTATCCCGCTTCGATAGCAGCAGCGTAACTTCGGTCCTAGTTAATGATTTTTTAAATACAATTTCATTACGGCACCCAATAAAAAACGATTCAATGGCCGAAGCAATTCTGTTTATAATTAGGTTATCGGTAGAGCTTGGATTGGTGGTCCACTTTTCTTGCAAAAACATGCCATTTTTCTATTAGAGAAAGTATAAGTAAATATTTGACGGTGTGTGCATCGCGTTAGTAATGCAAACAGTTCGACTCTTCAGGATTGTTTACTTTCCGATGAAAAGAAATAAAACCTTACGCCTCCATTTTTTTTAAATTCTTGCGAAAGACCATCAATCGATTTATAACTTCTACAGCACGAAAGCAAACTAAATATTTAACAACAAATTTGCACCCCTTGTAGCATTACTGTTAATTAGATGCTGCGAATTCTGTTGATTGTGAGCAAACTTACCGAAACGATTATCGGAATCATTGGCTCACCAGTAAATTTGTTCAGTTAAAAACACAAATTAACTAAAATTGTATGATTAAGTAATGTAGCAATTACAATGTTTTTTGTATCAGAAATTAAAAGATTTGGCCCTAGAAATCAAGTTAATAAATTACCAAATTTCTCGAACAAATTTAATGACTCGTCGCTTGAAGCAAAGTTCTGAATTGAACCGCATTTTAAATTGTTACTGAAAACTTTTTGTTTTTCCCACAATTATATTAAAAATGAATCCAGATAGCATAATTATAAAACTTGCTATAACTGCAAGCATCTGACTTGACTTCCAAGATTATTTTCTTAGTTCGCTGGGCTCGCTAACTGGATATTAAAGCTAAAACCAATACAATGGAACTCAAAACTTTTATTATTTACAAATATCACTATAACAAAAATTAATTTTAAAAAAGCCAACAAACTGAAGCTTATTATCAAATACGGAGTTTCGTATTGATAAAATTGGAATAGATTGGTTTCGTTTTATTGAAGTGGTCGATGTCAGCGACTATAAAATGCACAATTTTTCTTCTATAATTCCCCACGAAAGCCGCTGGAGCAGTGGCGGAAAGGTGGCTTAACTCCTCGGCGATTAATTGGAAACGATTATTTATCATTTTTGTACGGAAGCAAGTGTTTTGGGGCACTTTTATTAACAACGGGAAAAGCTGTTGCGTAAACTAAATTCCGCTCTATCAATTTGTTGAATGAGAGTGCGCTATCCAAACGATAAATTTTAGTAAATAAACATTCATCACTATGCATTTTAACAAACGTTCACAATATAAATCTCGCTGGCAAATCTGAATATATTACACTAAAGCGAAGCTTTATTGGTCAAAAACTATTGATGCAAACATTGGAAATGGATTAATATTTCTAAAACATTATTAAAATTAGATCAAAATTTAAATATTTACGTAAGTCATAATTAAACTTATTGACTTTAATAGTTTTGACGTTTCATTTTCCTTAAACGATTCAGACTAATCCACAGAGAACTAAGAAGTGTATTGGGAAGTAAGTTCCTCGAAACTTTCACCCCAACTTTGTAATCATTTGTTGTGTTTGGTTTTCGAAGATTGTTGTACTACAATCTTCCTCAACATCGCGACTGACGATTTCTCTTGCAAATAAAAACAAACGTTCAAAATAATTTCAATTTAAATCACTTGTAATTTATTCCATTAATGCCTGGAATTTATTTCCGAAACTAGTTATATTGTTTTGTAGCATTTTGCGGCGTTTTAACCGATAAGTCGTAAAACAATCAAAAATAATTACAATACGTCAACGAGGCGGCCAAAATTTTCTCTTTTCAATAGTTACTTCAAATCAGAAATTGAAAACTTTGTTGTATTTTGTAAATAACTAATGGGGTTGTCAAACTATCCATAAAAATTTGAGTTAACTGTAGATTTATTTATTAAATTTAATTCTTCCTCACAATTCCGTTTTTTTGTGAAGCTAAGATTAGACACGTTTACTCAATGGTGGAATTAAAAGCCTGAAGCGTAAAAAGTTTGGTGGCCTGAGGAATTTTTATCGAATATTGTCATTAATGTAAAAAGAAAAATTTAACCAAATTTATAACTAGACTTAAGTGTGAGTTGGATGTAATCTTTTTGGCACCCTGACCCTGACGTATTTATATAAGGGAAGAAAGGGTTATTTGAAAAGTTTGACATTTAACAACGGTTTCATAAATGGCAATTTAAGGTAAAGTTAATTTGTCAAGCAATCTTGTTGTATTGATTTTACTAAATAAGAATTTGCTATATTCTACAATATTGGCTAAAATAATGTTACTTCTAGTTTTTTAATAATAGTCCTAAAGTGCTAGCATCCTAGGTAGCTTATGATGAATTTATGAAGAATAATCTAATTTTTGAATTAAAGGATGTAGGCTATAAAATTATTGCCAGCTATTCTCAGTGAAGATGGTTCTTGGAAATAAATATAAGTTTTAGTTGGGTCTCAGGTAAAACTATATTACAAGCAGTAAGCACTTGAATATTTACTAGTATTAGGTCCTCTAATTTTCACAATATTGACTGGGTAATTTGACAAATTGTATGTAAATATTTAAACTTAAGTTTACTAACTAACTAGTCTGCTATCGGAAGTTACTTTCCAATCACGACTGATGGTTTTGCTGCACGAGTAATAAAATTATGGAATCTAAATACCAAATCGAATTAATGATTGAAGGCAACTTCCACAAATACTGGTGAGGGTAGATTTTATAAACCAATACAGAAAATCAATTTTAAATACGATAATTTCACACAAAGATAGAGAATGGCCATTCCTTGGTCAACAATGGCATAAATGTGGAAACTCTGCATCAAAAGAGATTTTATTACATCATGATATAAATTAATAATAAAACTGCACGACAAAAAAGTACAAAAGAAAAATTTTATTATGTAAGAATGTAATATTAATTTAATTTAATCAAGTTAATTTAATTTCCTTATTAGAATTACTAAGAATATAAGAATAAATTAGTATTTAACAAAATATATGAAGCACCCCAAACGCGTGATCAAAGTTGAATAAAATTGTGAGATTTACCTGGCACTTCCACCATTTGTGGTTTTACAAAAATCAATTTATCAGTAGGGTTGTGGACGCAATGAGTCAAAAATATTATTATGACAGTTACGTTATAAATAAAGAAATGTTAAATTAAAATTTAAATTCTATTGAGTTAAGCTCAAGAGATATTGGATTATTATTATTAATAGGAAATCGGAATGTTTGGTGGGTTAAATTTTTAAGAAAAAATATGGAAAATTGAAAGCTTAGGGAAGGCGCTGTCAATAAAGTTGATTTGGAATTTGTCAATTATTTCAGATTTTTGCAAGTAAATTAAAAAATGAAATGCACAATTAAGTTCGCCCTAAAAAAGTTTTCTTTAGACACTATATATTAAAATTTTGGCTACTGAAGCGGTCGACAAGAACCTTTGAAACTGATAGTAATTTTGGAAAACGGGACTGGTAATGTCTCTTCTCTACAGAAATCAAAATATTATTAGGATTTCGTGACGAAAAATTTTATTTTTAATTCAAAGCCATTTATTTACTTTTAATAACTTACCAAGAATCTCAAAAAAATAGTAATAATTTTGCTTTAGCACCCACAACTAATATACTGGTTCGAAATGCTTATAATTTTTTGTCAAACTTTCTATGACTATTAATTAGTATATTAAAAAGCTTTTCTTGTTTTATTTCTTGTATTTAAATTATTATAACATAATCATTTTCGTAAAACTAAATAGACCGTTTATGGCGCAGCGGCTAAAGTTTAATTACTGGTTAAATCTTAAAAATAATCGCTCTCCCTTGGACGATAATGGTAAACTGCTTAAAATTGCTTAAAATGACAGTTTTTTTTATTTATGATTGTTTGATTTGACTTAAGACTCTAAGTCCTACTTGTCCGTGCAAGATAAAAAAAACATTTATCAAAAACAAATGTAGAATAACCTTCGACGCTCGTGCATGGCGTGAAGGAGAAGATAATAATTAAAGTAATTACTCAGGTTTTTATCACATGTTATCTACACATGAAAGTAACTAACGATCCTTATTGAGACGTAAAAAATTCTTTTATCAGGGAAATAGAAAATTACTGCTTTTTATAACACTAGTCGTGTCAAGCCTTTTGAATAGTAACTACAAAACAAATGGTCGAATATTATCGCGCTTAAGGATTAAACTTGAACTAAATATGGAAAGCTACCGGGGAGATAAATGGTCAACCCCTCCTCTCTCAAAAGTAGCATGGGAAACGATAAAAGTTGGGTTTATCAGACTCGATGCGACTACTGCGGGGTTAAAATCAGATTGATCTTGTTGAGGATCCACATCTCTTCTTTAGGAATAGTTTCAAAATTTAAAATATTTCAATATAAATTTTAATTCAGCATCTTTTTACTTATAATTTTATTTAGCCTAACTGTCGGAATAATATTTTTGAGTTAGCATTCACTTAATGCAGCTTTGGATTCGTATATACCTACTTGCAAAACTCAAGTTACTTAAATAGTATTCATGGATAATGTAATCTAATTTCGTGCAAAGCATTGAAGGTTTCGAATTTTCTTAATGTACTTGTCAAGTACTTAAGAATAAAACTCGCATTGATCGCTAAACACTTGATGTGTCACAGTTGAAATTTTCTTTAAGTACTCGTAGAAAAACAAGTCACGGAAATCTTATCGATTTAACTGTTTACAATCAAATTATATAGGAAGAGTTTTCGCTTTATTTTACTTTAAATCTCGAAACTATTTACTGCCGTTGTTTTAGTACTTGCCGCTTAAGTATTAAGTGACTTTTCACTGAGGGCAGGGTTTGGAAAAATCAACAATTAAGTAAGTTTCGCATTACTCATGGGAGGATATAAAATTGCGGAGGCGTCAGAATTACAAAGAATATTTCGGAAAGAAAGGTTCATATTCAATAAACTTCAAGCTTCAAGATTTTGGTCAAAATAAGACGCTTCTATAATTATAATTTTTGTCCGCGTTTCTACTTTTGTACTTAAATGTGATATTTTGTCGAAACATTGTTCGTTCCTACTACTAATGGTTGGGGGGTGGAAGGTGAGTTGGAATTTACGCGAAGTCGGAGTGTTGTTTCGGTGGGAGGAATTAATAATTAAATTTTAACATACAAGTAGCGTTAGATACTAAGAGGTGGTAGTTTCCTTATCTTGCTTAAATATTATAAGTGGATTGTTATGCATGTCATGTATGAAGTTTATTGTTAATTTCTATGATCTGTTGCAGCGGGAGTTTCCGGCTTTGAGCCGGACTTTCTCTATCCTTTGGAGAACATCACGGTGGCTCAGGGGCGGGATGCCACCTTTACCTGCGTGGTAAATAATCTGGGGGGATACAGGGTGAGTGGGGATCTCGCCACAGCCAGGGTGTGTATTTACATTACTATACTAATGCACCCATGCGACCGCAATTTGACTGCAGATCTGTCAAGCGGTCAGATTGCGGGCTGCACCCCAATGCACCGGCACTGCACCTGCACTCTGCATTCAGCACCAGCACATCAGTGATAGCACCTTGCACAGTTGCTCAAATCACCCCCAATCCTCGCATAAACCCCATTAATATTTTTAAATAAATTGCCAAACAGCTGGATGTAATAGATTTTGAGAAATCAATTAAATTTACGGCAATAAATTCTAAAAGATATTTACTTGTAACAAACTTGACTTAAGTCAAAAAGCTGAAACAACAAAGAAATTGACGGACGGTCTTAATTTCGTGATTTCGTTGCTCATTTTGATGCCCTAGCGTTTCAAGATAATTCATTCAGACAGTCTTTTAACTATCTAATTCAGTGTTTATACAAAAAGCTCTTTTCAGTGATACTGTGAATTTTCCGAGGCAATTATCTTGCCTTTCGGCCTTTTAAGTTTGCTTTAGTTATTTATTTGGCCTTTCAACACAAACTATTGAAAGCCGGTAACTGAAATAGTGATCTTAATAAATATTAATTGAACTTAAATTGTTTAGTTCCGGAATTTGCAATAACGAGTTGTCTTTAACGGTCGCATTTATTGTTGATTGGTGTGGGGCAGATACTTTATGTAGTCGTGTCAGTTTCATCCCGCCGGCAAAGTCCCAATAAAGCCATAAAATATTCAGACGAAATAAATGTATTTTATATCAGTTGTTAAATATCGTTAGTTAAATTGTACGAACAAATAGTTAAAGGGCGCTTTTATGCGCATCGATTTGCATTTAGCTGATACACCAAATGTTGGAAACTATGTAGAGACTTAATGTGTTTGCTCTCCCCAACGCAATACAGGTGAAGCTTCTAAATTCGCTCGCTATTTTAGTCGTTCTGTGGGTATTTTGATCAAAAAATCGATGTATCAGAGGAATTTTATCGTGTACAAAATAAATCCGGACAAATCCGAAGTTAGGTAGAAATGCAGAAATGCCGGTTCGTAATACTCGCAAGAATATTAAACGAATCGCCTTGTCTGACTACAAATAATGCATTCGATCCCTAACTCATGATCCTTAAAGATTTAGTTTGTGTTATTTCGCAATTTAAATTTCTAGACGTGTCATTGCGTGTTATCCCTAGAAATCAAATCACTTAAATATTACAGCGCAGTTGAAATTTTCAATTTGTCACTAAAATAGCTGCAGCGTTGGCAATTTTACGTATTCCAACGAAACCTTCAATATATCATCAGGGGTTTATCCCACAAAAAGTTGCGTAGCCTATCTATCCGCAACAGAAATTACTGTCGAACTGTGCTTGAAAAAAGCGATATTTGCAAATTTTGACTCTTAGATTGGAAATCTCTAGTTTTGTTACCTTGATGGGATGAAAATTTTAAATGTTAAGCTGCCGTTATTTAGTGCAAGGCCGCAGATCTGAACTAGTGTCTGACCCGTTTGACCAAACAATGGCATGGATTAATTGCTAGATCAGCAATATCTCGCAACAGGGAATGTCCTTTTGGCCGACCTCTAACCACCCCCACACTGGCAGTAATACGGACATTTGTAGAGGCATTATACGTTCTATTATGTAGCCATCTTGGTACGAAATCGTGTAATCCTTCTGTTTCCATGGATAATGAAATATGCAATTGTATTTTGCACACAATAGATGATGCGCACGGGGTTAAAGCAGCTTAATTCTTGAAAGCTGGGGTGATGCTTACTGGCATATCTCTAATTCCAATTCACTTTCTCCACGAATCAACTATAGGATTTTGATGTTATCGTGAGTATATCGGCTGCATGTGACATGGTAGCGAGGTCATGGCCCAGGACCAACTGCGGGACCGTTAGCTTTCATATGCAAACAAGATTGCCATTATTCACCTTCGACGCCAGTCGCATCAGATCTGGTAAACACTTATCTAAAAGAGGAAATGCAGAACCAACAAACATATGTATATTTTCAAATTAAAATAATGTTCACAACCCTGATTTGCATCAAAATTTTGTAGGTGTAGTCTCGCAACCATCAACACGACAACAATTAACCGTCCACTCCACCTCTTAAATCAATCACAATTTTCATTGTACCACTCATAACCAGTAATGGCAGCCGATTTTAGACTGAAAGCTCTTTTTATTTTGGCTATTTCAGCTAAATAGGGGCACGCGGTATTCCTATTCAAAGTGGAGATGTATATTAAAAGGCAGCGTGAAAAATGGGGGGCGTCACAATTCCGTTTTGTGGATCGATTTCGAAAAGCAAATAACGTGCTTTAAAGTTAAAATTTTTAGTTTTTGTTTTCAATCAATTGTAACTAAATTGAAATAATTTTGTTTTATAACTAGAACTTTAGACGGTTTTAAGCAAAATTTAAAGTTATGGTATTTGAAAAAATTTCGACAAAATTTAATAAAGTCGCGATCGTTCGAATTAATGTCCCGTTCTCTAAAGCTTCTTTTATGCAGATGAGAAATAAGGGGAGTGTTTAGTGTCTCACCTTATTATCAACTTTTACTTACGTGGGAGGTTTTTAACATTATTTAGATGAAAACAAGTTCAAGTCTAACATAAATTTCCACAATTATTTCAATTATTTAACGCACATCTCATTAAATAAGAAAAATTACAAAAATTCAGTAGAGCGAGAGTAATTTGAATTTTAAGCAAATTTAAAAAGCTGCATGTGGTCGTTTTTAATAAATTGATTAACATCATCTAAATATTATACTTAATTTGTTAGTTAATAACAAAATTAATTACGCGAACAATTGTTCATAACTGAAACCTCCTTGCGGGTTAGGCGACAATTACAATGTTAATGAACTGCTGAGTTGCTTCACAATGTTCACGTAATGGTTTTTCTCAATATATTGAATTAAAATGTTAATAACAAAACACTCATTGTAAGTCAGACGGAATTTTAAATAAAGTTAAAAAAAACTTATCGTTACTTTAATATTTAAATAGTAATCCATTTATTTGTTGTTAATAGAAAGCATTTTAAGCTGCAATCTTATTTATAATTTATTTTGATAAAGCTTGCCGTTGAGAATAATAGTTTTATGCCAATTAGAGATGTTAGGAGGCAAGTCGGTACATAAATAATTTGCCCGGCGCCTCCACCAAATTTGAAAATTAAACCCGAAAAAATTATAAAATTAATAAAGAGACGTAAAACTATTCACTTGCCATAATTCTTTTTGATCCCTACATAATTTTAAGTGTAACAATACACATTAAGTTTTAACGGACGGTAATAAAAAATAAAATTAGAATAAAAAATTAGAATAAAATAAAAAATTAGAATTGCGAAACGCTACGATGTGACGACAGAATACTGTTAAATATTTTAGAATTATTTAATAACAGGTGCTTCAAACATGTTTATAACTCAGTTATGACCAAAACTGACAAAAATTTAGATAGAAAAAATAAAAACTCCCCAAAAGTAAATAGACTGAAAATATTTTTTTCTAGGAAAAAGCGGAGCCATTATCTTCTGATTAAAGTTAACAATATATTTGTTCTGTACCCAGTAATAATTTAGTTTGAAATTACGTATTTAGTAAAAATGAGTTTTTTCCACTAAATTGTAACTTGCTGAATACACATGCATTTGACTTTTTGCAACTAGTAATACAGACATGTGATTTACTACTAGAATTAAGTAACAGGAATAACTCCATTTAGTAAACGAGGTATTTAGTTTGATTACATAGCTTAATGCTAAAGGTGTGCAGAAGAATTTGTTGTATAATATTTTTTTTTAGTTTCAATCTCTCTTTTCTTGCACAAGTGAATAAAAACAAGAAATTAAAAGCACTTAGATAAGTTACTCAAATGTAATTTTTTTAAGTTCCTTGCTTAGTAGGATTAAAAATTATGCAACTATACAAATATTTACGTTATTTGTGAGAAAAGTGCCTTATTGGAAAATTGATTAGAGTTTAATCAATCTACTAGACGAGCCAGTTTCTTTCAGTCTCTATCTGCTTAATAGGTAGAGGATATTTAATAATTTCATTGCTCGCTTTTTAATTGAAGTTCAGCGTTAGTTTAAAAATATTAAAGACGTAAATTTTATGATGAGATAAGTTACACTAGATATCCTACAACGTATAGTAACTTTCATATCATTTATTCCAATTAAATGTGAACATTGGAGGGCGGAATTAATTTGACTTTTGATAATTTGCGTTGTGTTAGTAACGTCAAAATTGCTTCGGTAAATGTAAATTTTTGTTGTAAGTGGTCAGAGTGGTCGAATGCATTAGTTAAAAACAAAGTGACCGCACCGGAACTGATTAGAATGTTTTTAATTTAATTTAGTCAACAATTTGAAACAAATTCCAGTTTACGTTAGACGGAATCAAAGCCGTTTGGAATATTTGTTCAGTCCAAAATTTCATTAACAAATTTCATCTTGCAATTATGTGAAACACTCGCATTAAAATGAAAAATTTAATAAATAATAATTAGAAGGAATCTCGCTCGAAATGGCAACACTCAAAATTTTATGGTAATTTTTCCTTTTTACATACTCGCTCGTAATTACCGTACATTAACAATAATTAAAAAGACTGTAATCAATGTGACACGCGTTTGTGATTTCGCGAGATGATAATTAACTAATTTGCCAGATTCTAGCAAAATCCGGTGTAATTAATAAAAGTGAGATTGCTGACGCAATAGAAAGTGTTACCGTATTCGAGCTGTGATTTGTTGAATTTGTAGGAGTTTATGGGAGTGATTGGAGCGGGCCAGGTAAAAATGGTGAAACTTCTCCGGAATTTAACTATTCTCCCTGGGTTTCAGTGGCACTATATTATTTTATTAAAATATATGTTTTGGTAGTTTAGTATCGTAGTTTTAGTGAAGTAGCTGAAAATTCTGACCGCAGTCGAAAATTCTCGGTCTTGTAAATAAATGAAAGAGAATTGAATTAAAGCGTATTTACCACAACTGTTCACAATTCATTTTGGATCAGGTCGCGTGGATAAAAGCCGACACCAAGGCAATATTAGCCATCCATGAGCACGTTATTACCAACAACGCACGATTATCCGTAACACACAACGATTTCAACACATGGACGTTAAATATACGGAACGTTAAGAGAGAAGACCGGGGCCAGTATATGTGCCAAGTAAATACCGATCCTATGAAAATGCAGGTGAGAATTGTTTTCATTATTTTACAACCTAATTTGAGTAAACGTTTTTTCCGCCGTATTATCCTTCCATTAATAGCGCACCCTTTAACCCTCATCAACGGGAAATTAAATTACAAAAAATTTGCCTCCGCATCTAAAGACGGTTCCAAAAAATTGCGGAATTATTTCACCGCATTGTCTGGAGTTACTAAAAACACAAATAAGATCTCGTTACTTCTACGATACTGACGTTATCGAGCAAGGAAATCCTGGACGAAGATCAAAGCGCGCTATAGCAAAGACATATTGAGAGAAGTAACTAAAGAAACTTGCTGGATGTAATTAATTTTTGCAACATACCAAGCAATCACGATTACATATTGCTACTTTCTATGTAGGTCAGTTTAACAGGTCACCAGCAATAATTGCAGAATAATAAAAAGTTAAAAAAACAATTACGTATTTAATTTTGACACTTCTTTTTTGAGTAAAAAGTTTTCATTTCAAACTTCTCTTAGTTTCTAGGTATTTTTTTAATCAAAACTTCTGTTATTGGAGTTTAGTTTTGAGTAGATATGATTTCATCCATTGTGCTGAATTTAATTGTGTTCGGCTTGCTAGAGAAAAGGTTGAAGGGTCTCGAATTTTGCATTTTTTCCCGGGTTGTCGAGAAGCGTCGGCGTTTTGGGCCGGAATACTTGAAATTAATGGCTTGAGTTCCGTGATCGGTTTTGCCTCCTTGTATGCTCTGAACAAATTGCAGTTGCTTGCGAGAAGCGGACTTCAGGGACTGTCTGAGAATTTCCCATCCAAACCCTGTCAACAAGTTTTGCGCCTGGCTTGAAACGGCGCCTCTGCATTGTTGTACAACTCACATATTAAAATTAATAAAAGCGGTCCTAAGTTGGAATATTTTAGGGGTTCTACAAGTTTTTTGGGGCGCGCCTCGATTTTGTGGCGGGTAATCCGTTTTAATAGTGAATTATCCTGCAATTGAAGCGACACGCTGATAGAATGTGTGGGGGAGTAGCGGCGAGCCAATTTGAATATAACTGTGGGGCAATAAATAAAGATGCGGCTATTATATGGAAGGAGCTACATTTACGCGCTTAAACAATTACTTTTTGAGCCGTCATGTTCAGTGGCGAAGCAATAAACGCGTTGTAATTGGTTGTCTTTGCAGACCGCTTATCTCGAAGTGGTAATTCCTCCGGACATAATTTATGAAGAAACGTCGGGTGATATGATGGTACCCGAAGGTGGTTCCGCTAAGCTCGTGTGCAAAGCTCGGGGCTTCCCCAAGCCACGAATAATTTGGAGGCGAGAAGATGGCGGCGCCATCGTCGCTCGAGGTGGTCCTAACGGCAGGTCTGAAAGGCTTCTGTCTGTGGAAGGCGAAATGTTAACACTAACGAAGGTTACGCGTTCGGAAATGGGCGCTTATCTCTGCATAGCTGCCAACGGAGTCCCACCTTCTGTCAGCAAAAGAATGATGCTCCATGTACATTGTGAGTATTCGATGCTTCCTTATTTACCCGACTTTTAAATCAATTTATCACGTCGGCACGGGAACTTCGCCGACAGATCTCACGACCAAATCTAGACCGGCCGGCAATCCATTTTACTATTTATATACGCACCTCCACATTTTTCACCGAAAACCACATCGCCATTTACTCGGGATTTCTACAAATCGAACCAAAATCAACAAGAAAAATCGAAAAATTTTCACCCTTACGGGAAAGGCCAAAGTGGGATTTAAATAAAGCTAATAATTGTAGTTAAAAAATATCTAATAATTCTCAGCCTGTGCAAGAAAAATCTAAAAATAAAACAATTCAGTGCAAATAAATAATAATTGCCGGCTTCAATTTATTGCAAAACACGAAACTACAAATTAAAATAGTTGAAGCAAATCTGAATTTTGTCGAAATATTTATTGAAAGTTAAGCTCGACTAGAGGAAAAAGTAAATTTTGCTATAAGCTTCAATCTATGTACCAATTACATTTTAACTGGACATTGAGTTAACTACAAATATTTGGTTCTCCATAAAATTTGATTTTATTTAATTGACATTTATAAGTTCCTCGTGTATCGAAATTTAATTTCAATTTTGAAAAATAATCCCGATTGATGGACCACACATTATTTGTTAATTTGTATACTAGTTTATAACAAAATTGGTGTTCATTTGATTTGCTAATGCCACTTTCATTAAACGCACTGGTTTATTAAAGCCAGAAAGGTTATAGCAACGGGTAATTGCCGCATTCATATTTATTTAACAACTACAAAATTTCAAATATTTTAAAGCAATTTTAATGGCATCAATACAAGTTTTTTGATATGAAAATTTTCGAAACCTGGGTTAATTATTGTTTGTGATTGATAAGACTACGGCATTGTAAGGGTAGAAGTATTATTGATTTTTAATTAATTGGACCTGATCTCGGTGTATGGTTTCAAAATTAATAAGGAATAATAAATTTCTGTTTCCTCTTAAGATGCAAAATTTCTCAACGCCGAAGTTATTTTAAAATTTATTTAAGACCATAAAGATATTTCTAATTAAAGTCCAGGAAGTTAAAGCTTTATAACGATGACGCTTAAAATATTTAAAAAATGTCATTTTCTTTCGAAATTTCAACTTTGTAGATCAAAATTAAATCCTATAATTATAATATTAAAGCAATCTTGATACTTTTAACCACATGTTATGCCAAGTAATAATTTTAAAACTAAACAATGTTTATTTATAATAAAATATAAATTTAGACAATATTTTTAGTAAAACTGATATCGACGAGTTTTTTTAAACCGCATTTTAATAACTGGGACTATCTCTAAAATTTAAGAGTATTTAGAGATAGTTTTGTATTATTTTGAACTAACTTAACTCACAATAATTGAACTATTGAAATTTGAAGATAATTTTTATTTTCTGAATTTCTTCCGAACAAACCACTCAAAGCAGAAGAAAGTTGCAATCATTTAATTGATATACAAACTTAATTTTTTTAATCTGTTAATAATTTACGTTGATAATAGTAATAATTTTAGAGAAAGAAGCTTTTGTTGAAACAATATTTAAATAATAGAGTAAAGTAGCCGATTGTGAAATACCGTCCCAAATGTGGAATAGCTCCACTTTGACAAAACTACTCATGCCACCTACACTTCAATAACGTCATCATATACTATATAGATTGGGTTTTACTTGATGTAAACTGTAATGTTGACATTGGGTACTAACCTTACAAAAATAATAATTTTGTGGTTTCTCAGCGACTTCACTCTCTAGAGGTTTAGTGCCTACCATTTTAGTTGTGACCAAAGTATGAAAGTTTCAATCATTCAAATTCATTAAACAGTTGCATAATGAATGTATGCATCTAGGTCATCATCACAACTCGGCCCAAAATGTCTTTTTCAATTGGTTGATTCTAATCTAATGTTAAGTATTGAAAAGCCGGTATTGTGGAATATTCCACATTAGCGTTATTATACCGCACAATAATCTATTTGTAAAATGCTTTCTATAATGTGCTAATTTTTTTCAACAAAATGCCTAAAAATTGTTAAAAAACACATATGGGCAGAAGAGAATATGAAGAAGGTAGTAAATACGGTACGTAGCAAAATAATGGGATTTTTAGCTGCTTTTAACCATTACAATGTACCACGTTCGATTCTCTTCAGATATTATATAAAGGGAAATGACGTTGAAACAATCACAAAAAAATCTCTAGGTAAAAAGCCTGCCCTGACCAAAGAATTGGAAGTCAAACTGGTGGAGTACATTCTCAAGAAGGAAAAACAGTTTTTTGGACTGACAATGTCCTTCAACTGGCAAGACCAAACAATATTCTAAATCCGTTTCCGCTGCTCCATCAAACAGCTGGAAAAAATTGACTGAACCGCGTTTTACGCAGACACATAAAGACGTTCATTATTATAAAACAAACTGAAACTTCAGTAGCTAGGGCCGCTGGATTCAATGAAGAAAGCGTAAAGAAATTTTTTGACCTGCTTGAAAAAGGAATGGAAGAAAACAATTTTTCTCCTTACCAAATCTTTAATGTGGATGAGTGCGGTATCTGCATCGTTCAATGCAATGTCCACGAATTTTGACTTTAAAAGGGAAACGTCAAATAGGAAGTTTTACGTTGACAGAGAAAGGGTCATCGATAACTGTCTTGATGTGCATGAGCGCAGATTGGATATTCACACCCCCGATGATAATATTTTCACGGAAGAATTCGAACAAACAGTTGAAGAAAGGTGCACCACCTGGAGCTATTTTCAAATTCCACTCTTCAGGGTGAATTCAAACTAACCTCTTTACGGCATGGTTTGACCATTTCATTGAAAAATTTCGTCCGTGTGAAAATATCCGTATTCTTCTAATCCTGGATGGACTTAGCACTCATACTCCAAATCTTGATGTTGTGGATAAAGCAAAACTAAATCTTGTGACTATTCTATGTTTTCCTCCCCACACATACCATAAAATGCAACTACTAGACAGATCAGTAATGAATGCGTTGAAGACATATTACAATGAAGAATTTCGAGTCATTTTAAGAACTAATTAGCGTGCCATCACCCATTTTGATGTTTCTGAACTTTTTGGCAAGACGTACTTGAAAGTGCAGACTGGAGAACAAGCTGTGAAAGAATTTGCCATCACTTTTTACAAAAAAAAAAAATTTGATGGCATCACATCAAAGCGTCCAAGAAACCAAAGTTCCAAGTCCGGCACTTTGCAACCAAGACCAGCAGAAGAATGATCAAGCAAACTATGATGTAAAACACCATATTTCTGCTACAGCTAATCTAGGTGATATCACACCAGTACCCATCTTCAGGAAGAAAAAAGGAACTAGACGCAGGGAAAGCAAGGATAATCACATTCACGCCAAATAGGGAAGAACTGGAGTAGTCTGTAAACTCGTCAACAATAAAAAAGAAAGGAAGCAATGAAGAGAAAAGTTCTAGCGGAAGAGGCAGAACCAAGTTGCAGTTCAATTTCAGGTCAAAGTAAACAAGAGACGCAACAAAAGCGCAGAGGAAGGTTTATACTTTATTTTTGTCAAGCTCCTAATCCAAAACTGATATTTCCATTCAAGATTCTTTCAATGAAAAATCATTTTTACAAGAGGGGCACCCAGAATTTTGTTTTTGGTTTTTTTCTCGTGATTTAGTTTCTCCAAACATTTTTATACTTACCATGTTTTGTACATCAAAAACATACTTTCATTTTTGTTCTAATTAGTTGAATAATTTTTCATTCAATACTTAAATTGATCCTTTACTCCCTATTCTGCATTATGATAATGTGGTATTCCACATTAGGATATAGGTGGTGTTCCACATTACCAATCTATATTTTAGTCATCGTGAAAGTCACGATTTTTGTATTTATATTCTTTTTAACTTATTTGACACATTCAATATTTCTATCATTTTGACTGGAAGTGAACAACACTAAGGTCATAAAAATAGCATTTACTATTTTTTACCCAATTATAACAAAACGATATTCCACAATCGGCTACTTTACTCCAAATGTTGCCAACTTCATTTGAAAATCAGTAATTTTTATAATTTTGAAACAAGTCTTGCAGCAAAAAAACTAAATCAAATAAATTTCGCTCTTGTCGAATTTATGAACCAAATCATTTAGTAAGTTATAACCAGTTAATAACTTACGTAATTTAAATACACATAACTTTCTGCTAAAAAAATATTTAAGTAATGAATGTTGTAAATTTCACTTTGTGGTTAAAATTTCAAAGTGCTTGAAATTTCTGCACAATCACAGCTTCTAATTTGCTTAATTATTTATTTAATTTCAGTCCATGAGACGGTGTTATAAATAAAATATATTTAAATAATTAATATTTCAAAGTTAATTTCCTGGTTTTAGTTTAAGTAATTTTTATTTGCTTTTCCTCAATATGTTTTTGGGTGGTGAAATTGCCAACTACTGAAGAAAAGCTTAAGGATGTTTGGCAAAGACTCACAATGTAAACCCTTGACTCTTAAAACAATTTCTTAGACTCCTTTGAGCTTGAAAACTCGTTAAAAATTTTACCTTCTCTACCGAAAATAACTTTTTCCTTTTTCAATAGTTACAAAACTAATGGGAGATTTGATATGATGTCATTTTTAAAAGAAAATAAACCGAGCCATTATTTATATAAAGAGCGAGTTTCACAGTTGAGTTGCACAAGTGCTTTAAGGCAATATAATCAATTTGAACACCGTTAGCCCTTTATCGCGTCATATGGTTAACGTTTCACACCTCACTTATATCCCCAATTTCTACAAACAATTGCCTTGTGTAGTTAAAAGGTTTTGAATTACAACCCTTTAAGCCACTTGTAATTATGAGTGTTTATCAAAATAACTGTTAACATTTATGAAATTATGACTACAATTAATTTGCATTAAATAAAAAACGGAATTTTTGGTGGATTTGTAGAAAAGTGAAATTTCCTGGGTTTAATTAGGTTGATAACGAGTTATGAAAACAGCAGTAATTTTGTATGGCTTTATTCGATAATAAAGTTAAGAAATTATTCCCGAATAACTTTTGGGATTTATAGAGGTAGTAAAATTTTTTAACAGTAAATCAGCTTTATGGTAGTGTTTCAATAATTGCGTCAATGGTCGCGAGTTTTAATTTTGCAAAATTGGACATGCAACGGAAATTTTGTTGGTGAGTGAGCTTTTGGGTGATGACTACAACTTCGATATGGCAATAAGTTAGAGGAGAAATGACGTGCGGCTCTGACAGTTGGGGTGTTTACTATGCGGTGTTGCATTTTTATTTATTTTGTTGCATAAAGGCGAGAATGAACAATTGTTTTAAAAGCTCATATGAATATGGATGCGGTGGAATGCACACGGTACAATAGCCCGGGGTAATGGGTGCGCGCTAAGTAGACAATGCCGCCTGATTATAAACATAACCATAAATACAAACGTTGGCCGACGCAGCTTCAATCATTTCCCGACGTGTATGCTAAGCGCTCATAGGTTTACTGGTCATGTATTTACGCAATACGAAACGCTGTAATTTATGTATTACATTAAATAAATAAATGTATGAAGCGTTCTGTGCTCGCAACTCGAATGTCCGGCTCTTCCGTAATAAACTTTCTGGAATATTTAACATCTATTAATGGATTTTACTATGAGCAACATTTGCATCAAAAGGTATGCATTAAATTCATTCGTACAAACTGACATTTAGATGTAGATTTTAAAATGATTTTGCTGGGTCGGCAGTGCTTTGCGTCGATTGGTGGACGCGCCGGGCGGAAATTAATCTTGATACGTTCCAAATGATAACCGTAAATCACTATCGCGTCGAATGTGACCAATATCTCACCCCTAACTTCGTATATTGCACTCGATTTGTAAGAAACAATGTAGTTGAGTTGAGTTTGAAAACAATTTCAATTTTTCCACTTAAAAAAGAGTCAGTTAGTCAATCAATTCGGGGCACTTGTTATCAGTTTTCAGTTCCGCTACCCGCGCCACAATATAGTGAATAATTCGATCGCGCTCCAAAGTTTTATCGTCGAGGGGAATGAATTTCAGCTATACATCTACCACGCCGCTGTTCAGGCCGCTAAGTAAATATACTGTGCAAAGTCTGAAATTGAAAGTCATCTCTTAAGAAATGTTAGTGGAGGGCACAAGGAGGTTCGCAACTTCACAGGACGATAAAAAGTATGAACAGTTCAAGTTGCTCTACCTACATTATAAAAGCTTATCACCACCATTATGACTCACTGGTCTTTCACCACATCCTTCACTATATCTAAGATATCTTCCATCTACCCCTGACACTATTTGAATTAACGAATCAAGCTTCCCTTAAACATTTATTCTCGCTTTCAGGTTCGCTATAACCAATTTTCACTATGTTTAGATTTCGACACGAAACGAAGCACTTTTGAATTAAAACTTACCACCAAAGGATATTTAGCCATTAGGATGAATAAACATCCTTTGGTCTACAATCCTTGAGCTGCAAATGCAAATGCATGTTTGCAGGTTAAATCGTTCCATCAGAACTCAAAAATATTTTTTTCAAGACAGTTACCATATTATTTTTAATTTCAAACTACCGAAAATTACGTGGGGGAAGTTTGGCCTGTTATTTCCCGAACCACTTCCATTCTTCATAAATTTATCAAACTTTGTTTTCGGGAATAGTCAGCTACTATGCAAAATTTTCACAGAAAATTCTGTTAAATTTTTTTTGATAGGTATTGGAAAGTCGACCTGATTTTTGGAGTCTGGCGAAAAGGTCCGCTGATTATATTAAAAATGCCAATGACTATGGCGGTCACTATATCTTCATATCGGTGACCAATTTTTGGAGAGATAGATAAATTCGCTGTTTAAAACTCCATAGGGTCGATGTTGTCAGTGTAAAAATTAATTGAACGTAATTGAAAAAATTCTAACTTTACCTGCACTGTACTGCATAATGGAAACTATGGAAGCAAAACAATCAAAAACCAATGTAACTGTAGGGAACAATGGGATATAGGACACAACCTGTATTTAGGGCAGTTGTAGTTTTAGTTTGGGAGGAGTTGGGTGAAATTTGTATAGTTGGATTTGTCGTAACTGCGGTTGAGGGTATGTATTTTGGTTGCAAAAAAGTCCCGGTGGTTTGCGGGGGATGTGTCTGTGGCTGGGTTGTTTGCACCTCGTCGATTGAGGCGGCCCGCGCCAGCATAATTGTCACAACACTCCATTTTCGTGCAGTTTCCGGTGGCTATTCGTAGCTTATTTCCGGCGTATTGTGGGACGGGTACAGGACTGCGCGTGACACCCTTGACGGATGATGTAAACCCCTCTGTTGCAGTTCACCCCCTGATACAAGTCCCCAACCAGCTAGTGGGCGCTCCGGTTAACACCGATGTCACTCTGCAGTGTCACGTAGAGGCCTCGCCGAAGGCAATCAACTACTGGACCAGGGAGAGCGGTAACCATACAACTATACCGATCACGAACCCTTTCGTTCAAACCTTATCGGTTCTTTCACAGGAGAAATGATCATTACCAACGATAAGTACTACATGACGGAAATCAACAATTCCTACTACAGCGTCCAGATGAAACTGGTTATAAGACGGTTCCACAAGTCGGACTTGGGGGGCTACAAATGCATCTCGAAAAACTCTATCGGCGACGCCGAAGGCAACATCCGTCTCTACGGTAAGCCAACTTCCACTTACTTTCTGATTTACTGCCATGGAACTATGAAATGTTGATGAGACTCACACTAGAATTGGCGACGCAATAAAATGGAATTGGATTTTTTAGAAAAATCACTAAAATTTCACTTACTACTTTTGTATCGAAGCCAATCTATATCTGTTAACGGTTTAAGTCAATACCTCCTTCAGCTTTATTACCCTTACTAACACTTTGCCTCCAACTTTACACCTTCAGCAAATACCCAAAAATCAATAGCAGCTCATGCAGCTCAGCGACGGATGCAGAAAAATTATCAAGAAGGGTGGCACCCAAATACTTAGTTGAAATTCAGGTTGCGCTCAAAAAGTTTTATTGAATATGTGAAATTTATAATTATGGACATAACACAATCATGTAAATTTATGTACGCTGAGGGAGTTGATCGCCCTTCTTAGATACGCTGCTGCCAATAATATCGGCCCGCAAATCATTTTCCAATTCAACAAACCCGAAACTTTTCCTTTGCTACATCATATGTAAAATTGAAACCATCTGATTATTGACAATTTTTTCGAAAATTTAACTCTTAATGATAGTTTGAATTAATAAAATCTATGGCAAGAATTAATATTTGCAATCACTTAAAATTTCTAATTTTCCTTATTTAAGTAACTATGCACAAGTACTGCGAAAGGGGAGTATTTTCGTCTGATTCAATCTCCATTGTGAAATTAATGTTAAAATGTTGGGCGTTTAATTGGCGAGAAAAGAGATTAGAAGCTTTCGTCGGCGTGTCTAGATAATGAAAGTGTCAGTTACGTATTCAAGAATGTTATTTAGGTTCCTATGCATAGAAATACATCGCGACGGCCCAGCAATTAAAAATTATTGACTGTCAGGAATTCGCCGCCAGTCCCGTATCGAATTTCAACCAAATTATTTCCGACAACGACTTGCATTGTGGATACCAAATGAATTTTAACCCTACTGAAATAAGACGGAGAATTAATTTAGCGGGGGCGAAACGTAATTTTTCCACAAATACCGCCAATTCGGCAGTTTTTGGTATTATTCTTATTATTTTTTATGTTGCCATGAAGCCATGGATAATTTATGGCGAGTTTGGCTTTAAAGTGGCGATTTTCGTGCTGCCCCGGATTTTGTGGTTTTGCAGATCGGTTTTTGTTGTTGGAGTTATTACATCAAACATGAGTTACCGGTAGCATTAAAATACCGGTGCAATATCCGGATATTACAAAATAAGGAAGAGTCTTTACCTTTATTTATGAAAATAGTTGGAGTATGGAGAATGAAATTTGTTGGAGCAATTAAATTTGTCAGATTTTCATTTAATTAATCATTTTTGTCGTTAATTCTATCAACAAAACCGGCTTTATCTGCGATAGTGTGTTTCCATCAAACATTAATTAAAAACCTTACGTTCCGACAAAATCCGAACTTCTACGCCACGCTGCCATGAAAAATTACATTCAATTTTCAAATTGCTCCCGATTTTATTTGTATTCTCGTCCCTATTAAAATTGCAGTTTGAATCTTGACGCATTTATGTTTACCGAATAAACGATGTAACAAATTAAAGTCTCAACGGAATTGCAATTAGCAAACTCACTTACTTTTCCCAAAAGCGTAATTATTTCCAATTGGATTAAAAACAGCGATTATTCATACCAATAATTCGGTTTAATAAAAACTATCAAAACGTTTCGTTGTTTTTGTCTGTACAGTTTCCAACATCTGTTACTGCGTCGGAAGCAGTGGCTTTCTACATCGAGGGTGCGCCCCTAAATGGGGTTGCGAAAAAATAAAGGGCGTAGTTGATTTTTTATTCTTTATGTCGACGTATTGCACTCTACGAGAATAATACAATAATTGAAACAGCGTGAAACAAAACAAAAAGCAGTACTAAATTTCAGTTGTAAAATCATTAATAAATAATCCGAATACGACACTTTTAATTTACGTCTTCTTTATAAAACATAATTTTGCATATTTTTACTTTACTTTAGATTCCTTTTGTTGATGTAACGAGGGACTAAGTGGTTTCGTTATGAAGAAATCGATCCTGTTTAGGCGGACTAGTGATGAAACTTTGTCTAAATGGGCCACCCCGTAAATTAATCGCACCATCCGATTAATTCTCGTTGTTTATGATTTGAAAAATTAAAATTTTTCCAGAACATTATCGACGAAAATAACCGAATTTAGGGGTTCGTGTTATTAAAATTGCGTCGGTAATTTGGAAGTTAAGGGTAACTATGCGAGATGTTTAAAGAGAATTGGTTAATCTTGAAATAAAACAAAGTTTGAAACGAATTTTAGAATCAATATAGACATTTTTGTTTAAAATATTTAATATTGCAGAAATGGAAATTCAGGAGCGGGCAGATTCCGAAGAGGACGATATGGAAGTGGATGATGATGCCGAAGATACAAGAAAACATCTCTATGACGGTTTACAATTAACTGAAACTGAAGAAAGCAGTATGCAGCCAAATATCAGTTCTGAGAGTACGTCGAAACGGGATTTGCGTTCCTGTTGGCTTCTCTTGGTACTCTTCCTGTTGATTTGACGCTGCAGTGTGCGGTGCGCGGACACAGTGTAATGTGATATGTGCCAAATCTACTCGTGCTTCGCTACCTAACGCTGAGTGTCGTCTGTATCATACGAACTGTCTTAGCAAGTGTTAACAGTAGCATGATAAATGTTAAGATTTTGTTGCAATTAGATGCTGCTGATTACGTTACGTTACATTTAAAATGTAAACTCGTATGTGTTCCAGTAGTCCACTTTTGTTAATTGTTAAGTTATATTATTGTTTTTCTTGTTGCATCAAATGTTTATATTTAAGCTAAATAAATTGTTTCAAATTTTAATATTATTTTGACTCCCGTAGCTACAGAGTAAACAAAACTCGTGTTCGGAAGCTTGAACTAAAACGCTTTCAGTCAAGTTACAGCGTGTTATTTTTTACCACTCGATCGCTTCACCACTGCCCGCTAATCAAATTTAAAATATTTCCTCCCACACTTCCCAATTAGGGCGCTTCGATGAAACAGCACGAGTAAAACAAAACAAATTTTTCCACTGATTTCGTCTGAAAGGGACGAAAGAGCTGGGGTAGTCTTTTCGAAGTTTCTTATCACTAAAGCCACTAACTGTTTCACTCATTGTGCATTCCTGGCACATTTCTGATGTACCTAAATAGATCTGTGCTTTCATTAAACGGCAGTATCTCGTTAAAGCATCGCTCGGATTTTGTCACACTTTTAAAAATCGAAATGTAACGTTCATTAAAATAATTCGAAGTAGGTTAATAAAAACATAAAGTAAATCGAGTTATTTCGCTCAAAAATTTAGTGGATTTTTTAACAAATACTGATCTTGTTCAAAAGAGCTTTGCGGCGGTAAACGATCAAAACCGACAAGTCACATTTTATAATTAACTTCTATTGTTTTAATTGAATGTCACGACCAGAGGAATTACTGAAACGAAACCGGGCAATTTGGCCATCTTTCTATCTATTTAACGCCAACTCAACTAAAAAATTACCAAATTCCAACCCTCGGTTTGGAACACGATTTTTGCGTCACGCTTCTTCGTAGAGTATTAACTAATGTCGATCAATTTTAGACAATAGACCAATTTCAATTATTCCATTTGCTTATGAATGCCGTTGTTATTATACATGACACAACACTGACACGAACTAAACCCAAATGACGTCCGTGCGAGCCTAAAATTAGGGTGGTTCTCAAATTTTGATACATTAACAATTCTACCAAAAATTCAGTAACTCGAATAACGCAACAACACCTTTGAATACCGACAGTTGATATACTAAAGCATCGGAAACCGGAAACGTTTGGATAAACATCTAATTATTGAACCAGTAACCGCGTAACCACGTAATGCGATTCGCAAATAAATACATTTCGGTCGTGTTGAACCGCACACGTTTGACCTAATGGAAATTTTACTAAATTAATAGTGTGAAATACCGGCTTAGATCTAAATTACAATTACGAGTGTAAAAGCTGAGGTGTCTTTTCCAGTTTCAGGTCTTAAAATGTGTCACAAATAATTAGAACGAATACTTTTCTCCACCCTTCTATTTAAAATCAAGACTGCTACCACCATTTTGGTTACTATCATTATTTTATTTAACTGAATTTTCGACGATAAACGGAAACTAATTGAAGGGTATTTGCGTGCTTACATGTCCATTCCGAGAAGCCTAATTCAGTTAAATGTATCTTTGCAGAGATATGCAGGAATCATGGGGAGGATCCGCTCCGTAAACAGGTACGTAATAATTTATAACTCACTCCCTACTGAAAACGACTCTAAAAAGGGTTAATTAATGCCTGAAAATAAATGAAAGAAAAGTGAACGCAACTACTAACAATTTTTAGTTTAGCGGTTGGAAATTCCTTGTGATTGTAAAAGTCCCAAAATTATTGAGTGTCGGCCTTTCTCGAGCATCGTGTGTGAAATTTCGAATCAACAATTGTTTGAGGTGTCCGTGAAAAATAACGTCTATCTATTTTCCCGACCAACTCGATAGTAGGCCACATGCCTTCCTCTCTCGGGCGTTCCGGAACAAAAAAAGCACGATAAAAAGCAAATTAAAATAAAAAGAGACCAAGTGCTTACGCAAACGTGTATCAATGGTGTCGAACGGTTTTTGTGCTAACAAAAAACGTCAAAGATCCAGCTGATTAATTTGGATTCGCGGAAAATTAATTAATCTAAAAGCAATTCGGATAGTTGAAAGGAAGATGGCGAAGGCCGTTGGAAGCGTAACCGATCCCCGAAGCTCCCAAAACAAACATTTCCGCCTTCCACCTTTTTAGAATTATGAAAAACTCCCTTCAACCCTAACACCTTATGCGCTTTTTTAAACTGAAAGGAATTAGAGGCATCCGAAGCTAGGGTAACCTTATATTCCAAACTCGTTTCCACTTAAAATAATTCTAATTCAATTCCTCAGTAATAACATGGAAATTATGCAGAAATTGTACACTTAATTGCTATAAATTTCCAAAGGTAAATTTTCAACAAAAAAACAACAACATGCTTCAAAACTAAAAGTTGACCTGTGTTACTTTGAGTTCCATTTTATTGCGTTATGTTGATGCTGCATTAAACTAAAGTTGGTGTTTGTTTCATGTTTAGCTTCAGAGCGGTAAAGAAGATTTGCAACACAAATCAACATTCAGTCACATAAACAAAATGTTGCCCCAGCGTAGACGGTTCGTTGTCTCAATTATTAAAGTTTGACCTATCTTGCTCTATAACCAAAGTAGCTTCATGACGTTTAAGTGGACTACCACAAATAAAATTAATTTATTTAATAAATATAAAAAATATCAATCAATTAAAAAGTCAAATTTGGAAATGTAAAATGTTTGCAATTAAACGAGATACAACAAGAAATTTGTTGTTGTTTTACAGTTGGGGCGAGTGTAGAATTTTCGTCCTTCGAGCCGGATCACACAAAATAATAACAAAGTTCGCCCGTGCAGAGGAAGTGAAGTTGGCGGCATCACGCTTTTTTATTTTAAAGGACGAATCTTATTTTATTCAATATAAAATAAATTTTTGTACAAATAATGATTTAAAAAGTTATAAATTTTATCGCCTTCAACTAAATTATTTCTGCTGACCTAAGAAAATAATAAACGCATGTAAATATTAAGTAACATTAAGAAAATTGTATTAAAGATACAACGTAACAAAACAATTTGAAACAAAATTGATTTTTTTTCGTAGATCTATCCATTTGTGTGTAACGATATTATACAAAGTGTTTTTAAGTAAATGCACCTCGACTTTCTTGATCTTGCTTCAACCCTTCTTGTGACGCTGCTGCCTCTATCACCAACCAACTGCAAGTATTTTATTCCATACATTTTTACAGAACGCTTAAAATTTTCTACAATGAGTTTGGATTCCGTAATAGTAGAAGTAAGTTTCCAATTTTTGTTTAGTTTTCTAGTACAAAATTTACCATCTTAGTGACTACTTACACGTTTGCTGTTGTTTGTACAAACCAACTTACTGAAGTTAATAATTTTTTATTTCTAATTTTATAAAAATGAAAATCAAGTGAATTATGGAATTTTTCTGATGTTATCGACTCGAATAAGACTTGCAGAATGTGCAAAATTAAATTACCGTACAAAACTAGAATTTTTTATTTTAATTAGTTTTATGTTATTTTGTTTTTAATTGACATTGAATTTGATTGTCGATTAACTTTTAAGAAATCCGCCAAAATACAAAATAAATGAGAGGCAGTATCGTTAATTTTTCAAATTTTTTTGTGATCTTTTGTTGACACTAATCAAATTATATTTTCGAAGCACGATGAACTTTGTAACGTTTAAAAAAACCGTTACTGACTGATTTTGTACATTATAAAAAAAAGACTAAAAACAATGTGTGATGCTACCGCAGATCCAAATTTCCTTCTACTTGTTCTGTAAATTTTTCTTAAATGTTTCTGCGTTTCTAAAAAAAAGGAGGGGGAAAGGATACTGAAGTGCTAATTGTTGACATACCCAATTTTAACAGTACTATGTGTGGACCTGACCAGATTTGGGGAATTTTGGTTTTCCTGATTTGGTTAGGTGTCGGAGAGAAAAATGTAGAGCTTATCAATACAGGCAAATCGGGCGACGAGTGTTGGTGGTTGAATTTCGATTTTTAATAGTGATATTACGACTCAGACACCATCCGGCAACTCGTCCGAATCTATCGATTTTGTTGATTGAGAAAATCATAAATTTCGAGTTAAAAAAAAACCCTCAACACACGAGGTATAAACTTTTTCGTTTTCGGGTATAATGTTAACAATGGCTATTTCAGGTTTTTTTTATTTCTTTCTTTTCTACGTAATTTTTTTATTTTCTTTTCTCTGTTCTTTACTAACTTTCCGTCATCGAATCCAGGATTATTTGCTGGTTGAAGCCGATTTTTCACCATCACAGCAAACGAGTCCAGGATACCGTTCATAGAAGCCATACCAGCTAAGTCTTCTATTTGTTTAAATACTTTTCCGCGTCTTTCGAGTTTTAGTTAAGTTAAATATAGTTATAATAACTGTGAAGCCACAGTGATATGCATATTACAACGGCCAATATCAAGCTGTCCGATTTATTTATTTAATTTAAATTCAAGTTCTATTTTGCTTTATTAAATTTTTTAATCTTTGCTTCATTATTTTTAATTCCACTGTTTCCAATTTTTGGTGGATAAATTACTAAATTTAAAATCAAAATTGGTGGCGCCCTCTTTTTTGTTCCTCTTCTTTTAGTTTCTCTTTTTTTGTCTTTGTTTCTAATTATTACTTAAGTTAAAGATCTCGTGGACCCACGCACCGCTCTCCACTATAAAGGCTGTCGTTTGCCAAATAACGAAAACATATAAAGTTTTAACGTTACAACTTAAAAAAGCATTTTGTGTGTAGTACCCAAAAATTAAAATGCTATTTTTATTTAACAAAAGTTGAGAATTATCCGTAATTAAGAATATTTTTTTTAATTTTTTGTTAAAAACAGAATTAATTTTTGTTCAAATACAAGAAAGTTGGAAGTGATTTACCGTAGAATGCTTCGGATAGAGCTCTTAATTTGAAACTAAGTTGGAATGGCTTGGCTTATAATTGTAACAAAATTATTTCTACCTTTACCCAACTGCAATTGGTGCTTTCTATTTTGTTTGCTAGATACGAACTGTTTTCTATCGACTAGCAGTAAATTTTTTTCTTCATCTACATGCCACCCGATTAAATTTGATGGGTACGGCTATAAATGTAAAATTGCAAGACGTGCAATTTGAAATAGAACATTATCAAACTATAAAAATGAGGAGTCAATACAATAAAATTGTTCTACTTTAAAAAAAATAGAGAAATAATAAATTTAACATAAACTTTTGCATTTTATTTAAATGAATTTTTAAATTTTTTTGAACTCGATTGATTTTTCCCTATCTCAACTATTTTTGAGAATTATTTCCCTAGCACTTAAATATCAAAATTAACTTAAATCCCAAATATTCCTCCACTCGTTCGAGACATAGCATATCGATTAAATCTCTGTAAATATTAGAAACAACAACCTTCTACTGGTCTTAATCAGTGAGTTTATTTTTGGAAATGCAAAACCTGATTGTGTTCTCAATATGGGTTTCTCATGTACGAATCACTCAAATAATTCATTTTGTTCAGTTAAAAAAAAAACCGTTGACTCCCTAAATTGGAGCAGACTGGTCAGATTTAGACAAAAGTGACTAACTTGTACGTTCTACCGATTCCGACTCCCTACGTTTTGTTCCGATTGGAACGGTAAACAGAACATATCGTAAAGGCGATAACAACTTCTCATTCACCGATTCGTTTCTTTTATTCATACTTACCTCGTGACTCCATTATGTTTTAGTAGCATAGAATTTTAGCCAACCAGTAGATAAGTTGGTGAACAAAAGTCAGCGTGAACGAGTCAAATTGATGAATTTAATGAAAATATTTTAATCACTAAAATGAATCGGACTAACCCTTCCTGGTAGACAGAAATGAGGTGGCTAATGGAAGAAAGGGAGAGCCAGTATCAGTCAAAACCACTTCTTTTATTTCTAAAAGTGATATAACTAATAGTTTAGTTTAGTGTGTGTGTAAATGAACAATGCAAGACTCCGTTTTTTTTTAATTTTTATTTATTACTCGATTCAAATTCCACAATTTAATATTTTTCTGCAAAAAAGAAATTTGTGTTCAACCTTTCTAAATGATCTCTTATTGTCTTTAGCAAAAAAAGTTTATATTCTCTTCCGGCGGAAACCTAGAGATAATTCACATATCGCGGGAAACGTCTCGAAACAATTTTCAAAATTTGTTCTGTTAAAAATTTATTTTTTAGAAAAGCGTTGATTGTATGATTTCAATGAAATATTTTTATACTATTTTCCCGAAGTTGAAGACTAAGATAATTAAGTTTTTAAATATGTTTACAATGTAACTAGACGATCTTTATTAAAAATAACTTGTAGAATTCTTTCACATACATGTAACTCTCCTTCCTCCAGAATATTGCAATTTCATTCCTTAGCTCGTATACGCGCTTCAATACTTTAACATGTAACAGTTATGTGGGTAGCAGATAAAATAACAATAATAATTATATGATCAAATTCAATATATTTTTTAAAAACAGCTGTTGCGTTATTGTCACATAATTTTAATTCAGAAAATTTGAAACGTACAGTCTCTTACGCAAATATTTGCGGCATTTGCATCACGTAATAATACGACGCGATGTAGCCAATGTAGCCAAATCGAATTTAAATTTCTGCGTATGGATTTTCTATCATCTATCCTCTATTATGCAGAGACGGCGCAAATTTAGTCAAAGTAAATAAGAGAGGAGAGACAAAAGTTTAAGAACCGTTTTTTCTATTACAAACAGTGATCCGGGCCTTTTTTTTTTGTAAAAACATAGATAAATATTTTATGTAAATTTTTATACATTACTAATGTAAAGCAGTAATTATAAAAACCATAAGTAAAACCAATTGGATTTCTAGATTTTCTTTAATTTCGACAATTGTCGCTAATAACATATTGAAACGATCAAGATCGAACTGGTTTCTGGACCTGATCTATAGTTCAGAAAGTTTAAAGATCTATAAAAAGTTTAGAGACAGACAGTTAAATGTTTTTGCCCGAATTTTGGTCAATTAACAAAATTTGAAAAGCTGCTGTGGTTATCATAACGACCAAAAAAATAATTTGTTTAAACTTGTGGCATCAGTGAGAAGCTGAGTGCCAATAAAAGAGCAATGCGGTTTTTTCAAATTTGATCTCCGAATTTTTTGACTACACATTATTGTTACTATACGCGACTTTCTCATAAAGGTAAAATTAAGTGAGTTTTTGCCCTTATATTGGTAATATATTTAGAAGTAACTCATTAATTTTGGTACACTTAAAGAACAATTCACTTAAATAGACCACAAAACTAGAAACCTGGGTGACTTGGGGTGATTCACGCAAAATTTTCAGGAATCCTGAAAAAAATCGACTTTTCTTTTAAACTTGGACGAATCGTACTTACCTCTTGATTTTGCAAAAATTTAAAACCTGTGACTGGAAATAGATGAAAATACAAGAAAAGCTGGTTACTTTCTTAGAACAACGACAACAATTAACAAAATTTTCACTAAATCGACACAAAAAATGCAAGCATGGCAAAATTGTCAAAGATTGGCGATGGTTCTAGTTTGTACACTAAAAGCCCGGGCAACTATTTCAAAGTAAATTGTGTGATTTTTTTTATTTTATGTGGGCAACTTATTCGGAAAAACTTAATCATTTTCACACATTGGGAGAACAAGTTGTATAAATAGACCATAAAACGAGAAGCTTAGATCATTTAGATTAATTTACGCAAAATTTAGGAGAATATTGATGAAAACCGAGTTTTCTCTTCAAATTTAAACAAAGCGCACTTACCTTTTAATTTTGAAAAAATCTACAATCTGGAGGTGGGAGTAGATAAAGAGGGACGATAGGGCGATTATTTTCTAGGATCAACAACGCCAATTAACGAAAGTTAAAGTAAATCAACACGATGGACGCAAATTTGACCAGATTTTCAAAGACTGGCAATGGTTTTAGTTGACGCTTGTGGACTAAAAGCAGAGGCAACTACTTTAAAATAAATTACATAAATTTTTGTTTTTTGTTGGCAATATGTTGGGAAAACCTAATTAATTAATTACATTGTGTGGCTAGATTTCTTAAATAGACTATAAAAATGGATAAAAAAAATATCAAAACATAATTGCGTGTAAAGTATTAAAAATAATAACATAGATAAATACATATTTAAAAATAATGATTTGAGACTATCGTGTTATTCCCTTAACTTGTAAAATTATTTTTCCACCATCATTACAACGTTACAGGGTTTTGTAAGCATATAAAATTAATTTTGTTTTGCTCGACCCTTTTTTTGGACTTGGTTTGTTAAATTTTAGTCATATTAGTTATAGTCAATTGCTTATAATCAAATCAATCCAGACAAAGAAAAGGGCATTTTCAGGTGTATTTTGCTTCGCCCATCTTACACTTAATTTGTTAATTTCTGGCACATATTTAAAAAACGAGTACTTAAACACAATTTTTGCAAAATTCAACTTTTGATAGCTACAGAAGTTTCTAAACAGGTCTTAAGCCTAAGTTTCCGGCATAAGGTTTTAAAAGAACGCAAAGTTTTTTCACTTTGCCATTAAAAAATTAAATTCGGACACAGTAGCCCTCCAAGCCAAAACGATTTATTTATTAGCAGAGCGCTTGTTTATAAACTGCAACAAGCGTTTTTTTTTATTTATGTAGAGATAGATTCTAGCAAAGATTAGAAGTTTGATAAAAAAAATTAAAGGTCGCAAATTCTTTTTAAACGAGGCAAATTCCTTGCGATAGCTTTTAAACTATCTAAATAAATAATTAAATCGTTTTGGTCTACAATTAAAGCTTCAACACTTTTAAGTTTTAAAGTTTCTTGTTGTGAATACGTGGATGGGGCCTTTAATTCCATTGTTTTTAAAAAATTTAGAATTCGCAAAGTAAGTGAAATTGAAAACGATGATACGATCGAATGTAGAATGTGGGTGGTGGTTTTTGTGTTTTGGAAGACAACTAACTATATCGTTTAGTTTCTTGTGAACGTGGGATCCATGAGAATTGGAAGGGAAGCAATGTGGCGTTACCATATATTAAGCGTACGGGACGTTTGCATGCGAGTTCTCATCCATTTGCCGACCGTCAAGATTGCGAAGTCATTTGCCTCCAATTCTCCACTACATACATTCCACTATCTAAATATTCGCTAACATTTTATCATACGCAAGATTCTCACACGCGAATGGATTTCGGGATTTGAAATGTAATAATGATCTATCCTTACATTTTCAAGCCTGGTCTCGAGATGCACATTTAAAATGATTATCGCCGCATCTGCACATGGTAATAAATTTTAGTTTAGAAAGTTGCTTTGTGGCGGACTATGTGTAACGAGATGTTTCAAATCAACTTATAAGTTGGTTCGATACGTGGCCTGTGGGTGAAGGCGCAGTTTGTCATTGGAAGGAAGGAAGCATCCTGTCGCACGCTTTACCTGTTGAGTCGCATGCCTTCGATTTGATAATGGACCACAAACACCACTTTTAAAAAAAAAAAAAATTACCTAAAGTTGGCGCACGAAACGATGAAATTTAGGTGCAAACTTATCTTCGTATTTTATACATAATTACGTTAATATACATCGGAAAACAAGAAAATTAGTATAGAATTCGAGTTGGACATGAAATGCCGAAGCAATCTCAAATCGGATTAATTTCGAAATACGCCCGATTTAGGCAACTCATTATACCTCAAACAATAAAATATTTCGAACACATCTCACCATGATTGAGCTGCCTTCATGTGACCATGAAGAAATTTTAGAAATTTAATACTTAAACTCTAAACATACATGAGTCGTTATAACTTCTGCTCCTAGATTTTCAGAACAACGATTCGTAAATTTTTTAGGTGCACCCAGCGTACTTAGTATGATCGTGTATACTAACACACCATCTATACCGCCTCAAAGATTTTTATTCATATTTCTACATTATTCATTATTTTGTAAGTTAATACAATTCCGTGGTTTCTAACAAATATTTTATGATACGGAATAATTATTATAATAATTATTTGTAATATTTGATCAATTTTGGCATATCTATGTTGCTTTCCTTTTACTACTCACAGTTTTGGTTTTCAATTACATACCATATCTTCTATCTAATTGTAATATTGGTCAACATTGCTGACAAACTTTCTGCTCAATAGAAAAAAAAAGAAATGTAAAGTAGATGCTCGATGTAGGGGCAATAAAGGTGTAGGCTATCAGCTCGAACTTACCTTTTTTGCTGGATGCGTGTACGTTGAATACGCTTGTTGTCGCCATGCACCCGATGCGGTTGTATCGAAGAGACGGTATATAGTGGTAAATTTGGTTTACACGCGACCTTTCTTTACAACAAAACTTGGACACAGCAAGGACGAAGATCCTTATCCTTATCTTCTCTTGGTTGATGGGCCGGAACCTAGTTTCTTTACCCCGTAATCTGAAACATAGTGGGTTAATCTTGGGGGGGGGGGGGAGTTGTGTTTTAACCAAAGGTTAGTGTCATGTGGGAGAGAATTATGGTCCTAATCGTCTAGGACCATTTTTGGCCGTTTACATCTGTGTGGTCTGTCCTCGTCGTATTGAATGACATTACGAACGAGCCGATTTTTATGGGTGGTAGCGGCAGAAAATTTTTTTGATGCTGTTTGACGCAGGATGTTAATGATATGTTGGGTTTGGGAGTCGTCATATAGGGAAATATTTCTAACGTACCATGGCGCGTCAAAGACTAGTCTTAGGGATTTGTTCTGGATGACTTCGAGTTTTTTGATGTTGTATGGGGCCGAGTGGCTCCATAAAGATGAGGCGTAGAGCATTATGGGGCAAATTATGGCCTTGTAAATTCGAAGTTTGTTGTTTGGAGATAGCTTGCTCTTGCAGCAGACAAGGACGAGGAAGACCGTGAACACATCTTTTATAGTGGAGATGGAGGGGTGGTTATGGTAGGGTGAAATGGAAAAATGGAAGTTTGAGATGGCAGGCAACCAATAATACCCAACCATCAAGGTCCACGACATCGAACACTCGATAAGGCGAATATTCAAATATATTCACATCTCAGTCCAGTGAACACTTAAATTATTAAAACTTGCATTGATGAATTGGACTATTTCTCTGATTACATTTGTTAACAAAAATAAACTGCTGAACAACAATTTATTTCCTACTTGACAAAATTTGTGCCGTCGTTGAAGCAGGGAAAACCCCAAACGAGATGTTGTGGTTCAAGATGAAGAAAGGCATTGCCCACAATGCCAACAGCCAACGCCTGGCCAAAAATGCAATTCTCACCCCCATAAAGACTTTTGTTATATGGCACCCGCGCATTGGTTATCTACCGAAGATTCAGCATACATTTTGCTTTAATATAATTTATTACTACAATTCAGTTGAATCCATGTGCAGGTTTGGTACAGGTGGAGTGATTGAATACAGTACAAAATGCCAAAAATAAAGAATAAATACCAACAGCGAATGTCTCTTCCTCTATGAACAGGCAAAAGTTAAGAAAGATACAGAAAAAAAAGAAATGACAATAATAGCCTTTGTAGAAAAATATGGCCTGACCAAACCAAGAATTGTTTCTATCACAAACAAGAGTTTGTTCTTATTATATTATTACTCACTGATTAAAACTTAATACAATAAAGAACAGATTGTAAAAGCAATTTGCTGTATAACGCGAAATAAATTTAGTTGAGAAGGAATATAGCTAAAAGTACCAAACTTGTTTTGAAGCTTTCATCCGATTAGCAATTTAAAATTTATTGTAGGTAATGGGTAAACGTTCACGAGATGGATCTAAATTAGAAAATGCCACCTGAGAGAATTTGTTGAATTTTCTGAAAAAACTCCTGTTTGAAAATTGCCAAGCAATGGTTAAAACATTTTTACACTGTGAAAATGCAACAGATTTACATAAACGATTGACAGTAATTGGTAAATAAATATTTTAACTTATTTCAAAAATTTCAGAAATACCATAATTTACGAAAACAGAGAAAATGCGTAAGTGGCTTCGGAATTTTTCAAAAAGTCGTTCCAACATTTTGTTACAAAAGTTAACAGTATCTGATAATTATTATTTCCATATTGTAATTCTCTTTTCAAAATTAGATATTAAACAATTTTTGCGAAAACAAAACTTTTCTCAAAAAGCCGTTTTTCTTTTAGACCATGAATCATTCCATTCTACACAGGAGGACTTAATTAATAAAATGAGGTGATAGTTGTTATGTTTATCCCCCTTAACCTTACACTCTCATTAATAATTGAACAGCATTACAAAGAAAAACTAGTGAACCACGAGATCAATGTGTCTTTTTATTATAATTGATTATTTTGACTTTGACTAGTAGATAATTTTCCCGCCTCAATATAAGAATGACTGTTCCTTTTTTTGCATGCAAATTTTTGCAAAAATTTGGCACTAAAATTTAAAATATTTCAAAATTAGGTGCAAATCTGTCCATTTTTGTACATGATGTTAGCAAAGATAAAGTAAATTATAACTATTAACATTCTAAGTACCCGCTAAGGCATTCAGTTATGCAGACAAATGTTTAGTAGAGTTTTAAGGAACGAGGTGCTAACTGTCGCAGCTTAAAAATTGCATCGTATCGGTTACTGTCTACTATTTACAATCGTAAGTTTTATTTGGTACCTGACGCGAGAGCTTGGAATTCAATTACCATATGGACCTTGCATTGCACTGATGTTAAGAGGACTGCATAAGAGTTTTTCTTTCAGGCGCAATTGGAGGCATTTCTTGTTTGATTCCGTTTTGTCCGCCAACCTTTTCGAATTGATTCGGATGATTCGTTCGAGTAGTGCATGCCACTTACTCATTAGAATTACATCTGTCGGCAAAGGCATCCGGCGGTGTTAGAATCCATTAGGACTTTTTCCCGGTTTCCTGACCTCTAGACTAGTATGCTTTTAGCGATGTTACGTTTCTCGGACGTTCATCGAGTCATAGTCCTGCGATGGGGTTGTGGCGTAGCATCGCAGGATTCACAAACAAACCAGCATCGATTTATTGTCTTGTAACTGGCAGAAATAATGCGATTCAAAATTAAATTTCCAGGCCCTGTTCTGGCATGCGAATGATGGTACGCTGTTGCCCTGCGGCCGAGTTTCGAGGCTGGACAGAAACTCGCCGAAATTTTTAATTATTTTTAATTAACACTTAAGTTACTGAATTAAGTTTGATTATTTTCAGGAAAATACTATTGACAATTAAAGTCTAGCAAAAGTCAAATTTATTTATGACTCTATTCTTCATAATTAAAACTAACGCTAATTCAAATTTAAATGAGAGTTTGGGAGCGTCTAGTCCCAGCGCAATAAAGCATCAAGAAGGATCTGACGTGGCTCCTGCTAGCGAGATGAAGCTGCACCTTGCAATATAAAGCACCTTAAAATTATTTTTACGGCACGTTTTACATCTTTGCACAATTTGGTTTGAATAATTTGAACCTGCCGGATAGATCTCATCAGCGACCAAATTCGACTTTGGGTTTCTTAATATCGTAAATCTACTGCATATGTTCACGTATTATCCAGAATAATTTGTTTAAAATACAGATTTACGGTACAATATGATGAGGTTGCTCGAAATAAGCCCCTACAGAAGAACGCGGGAGAACGCGCTGTTGCAAATTCTTCATAATTCCAGTGTACTTATTAACAGCACCCTTTACCCCCGGTCTTGCAATCCACCAGTCCAGAATCCCACCCCAACCCCTACAAACTTCTCGAGTGCCTGTTTTTGGATTTAATAAATGTTATCTACATTCTGCGCATAGTTTTCACCAGTCAATATGGATCTTAAGTAACTGCAATGTGATGCGTGTTCTCATTTAAATGGTCGCTAATTTGATGTAAACAAAACGAATATCAAACATTTCAGCTTCCTTTAACGGTATTAAAATTCTTTATCAATTTTCTGCATTATTAAATATTAGCTCGCGGCGATTTAGGAGAGCAAATTATTTAATTATGCTCAAAACTGTCGACTCAAGCACCCACACCTAACAAAAAGCATCAATGTTTTTTTATTTTTGTTCTCAACCAACTTCCGCAATTAACCGGATCAGTTCCACTCTCACTTCTCATTGTATCATAGCCGCAACTATAAGTTGTAATTCTACCGGCAAAATTTTGCATAAATTTCTTTAATTGCTTAACTCTCCGGGTGTTTAGCTTAAAAAATAAATCGAACGTTTAGGTGGGTGATTTTAGTTTTTATTTTTTGATTGGGTCTGAAATTTAAGATTGCTTGAAAATAATGAGTTGCTCGACCTAATCCCGAATGAACTGGTGAATTTATTTTGGAATAAAAACAATTGTTGGATAATGAGGGGATTTGTTTTATTTTTCCGTGTGGGTCAATCACTTGCATTGGCATTGATTTGCGTATTTCCTCTCACTGAAAACAATCGTGAACTACAATAAATCAGTACGGTAGATATATCACCATTATAATTTAGCGAGTCATTGATTTGAATAACGAAAGCCGGAGACTGTGCTCATTATAGAATAGACTGTTTCTTAAATCAGATTGCTGTTCAAGTCTAGATTATCTTGGCTCTTTTAAATATCAATTTCAACTGTTCACACCTCATTAAGTTTCAATTTTACAGCTATTGTCCCATCTGGGTTACAGCCTGGGGTAGCATGCATCGGAAATCCAAGCACGACACGCGTATTCTACCGCCTGTCTACCAATTATGTTCTGCGACCTTCCCACCGTCAAAGAATCTTCTTGTTGAACCTTCCCAGAAAATGATTAATAGTTCGGCTGTTTCAATGTCTGTCCCAACTTACCCTAATTGTTTTCCTGTTTAACATTTCTAAGGTATAATTGTTTCAATAAACATTTTCCATTTGTTATCATTAAAGGATTATTCAACCACCCTACCCATAATTATTGCAACGCAATTAACACTACATTAATAACAACCCGCCATAATCGTCTCTTTACCCCAACACGCATACAATTGGCTAATATTCAACGAGTTATCTGCAAATTCACAAAAGTTTCATCGAAAATCCTTCAAAATTTGACATCGCGTAATTTTGTTCCGCGAATATTCTGTTAACAACAGATTTTCGTTTCGAAAGTAGCTCGTTTGTTCCAGTTTTGCATAATTAAAACAGGTGCTAAATCGGCTATTTTTGAACTACCTACTGATAAAATCCGATTTATTTTTGATTTACGTCACAGACACACGCATTCTCTATTATCAATTTATTCACCTGTTTAATATTAAAATATTACTTCCAGTCATGATTTTGGTTAGTGTAGAATGTAAAAACAGAAATGCAACAATCTGAATATCGGTAATTGTTTCCATTACGGCAGTCATTTTCCATAATCACCGAATTACTGTTAAATAATTTGTAAATTCACGTTTTCGGTTCAACAATCCAAGCATCCGTTGATCAGTTTGCTATAAGGGTGTTTCAATCGGTTCAGATTAACAACAATAATCTTATAACCTATTGTTGACAATTAACCAAAAATTTGTCATAAATTTATTTAAACCATTTAAAGCAATTCTATTAAAACATAATTAACGATTGTTTAGTTACATTTTTTAAAATATTTTGTCGATATTTAAAAAAATACAGGGTGTTTCCTAAAAACTCATGTTGTACTTCATTTATTTATTATTCGATTTGAATTTTAGCAAATTAATATTTAACCACTACAAAGTGGTCATAATAGTGATTCTTTTAATTATTAACTTCAATGTCAAACGATGGTCAACATTTTTTTCAAATGGAAATTAATTTTTTATTGTCTTCTTTGAATTACAATAATTTTTTGTACTTGTACTTCGCTACAATATTCATGGAAAAAATAAATAAAATGTTTATAGAAATTTTTTATAAAATTTTCAATTGCACCATGAAAAACAACAATTTTATGAGCACAACGAAACATGTTTGAACAAAACTACAAAATTGTTTACAAATGTTGCTCAAATTGACAGCAACCTTCATTAATGAATAATTGTCACCCCTTCGGCTACTCCCCAAGCCGCGTTCGATATAAAATTGGGAGATATTTCAACGCAAAAATTGGTAATTTTTCCATTACAACAAGTCGATTTTCTGGAGGGGTTAGATAAACGCGATCTTGTAAACATCCCATAACCAAAAATCAAGTGAGTATGGATAGGAACCCATGAACCAATTAACATTTATTGTGGCGCCGAAACCCTTTCTTGTTGAAAGTAGACTCAATTGAGTCTTGAAAGGGCAACTGATCCAAAAAAATTGTAATTTACTCAGATGACAGTTTTAATTCTTATCACTAAAAGAGATATAAGTTTTTAAATTTTATCTCGAAATTTATTGTTGTTTATTATTATTTTAAACATATAAATTGTAAATAACTAAACTTGAATTGTTTAAATCAAAAAAAATAAAATCTAAATAGAAAACAAATCGGAGTAGCGGCTACATATTAACTTATCAATTGACATTGGCCATGATAATAATAAAAATTAAATAAAACAATTATTAAATTATTTTTTAATATTTTTTAAGTGATTTAGATACATTCGTAGCCCGCAAAAATAATTTGGCCGTCGGATTTGCTAGTTTAAAGTTTTGGGAAAATTGAAACAAACGCGCTATTAATTGAAATAAAAAGTTTTCGCAAATATTGCTATTTGAAAAAAATCTGTTGCGTCATAACTTTTAATATTGGGCAAAGCGTGGTTCAATAAATCGTAATTTTCGGTTTAAATTTTAATTGGCGGATATTTATTTCGAACACTTGATGCACATTATTTAATATTTACATTAAAGCGTGTTGAACTCGTAATAACCGCTTCAATAAAGAAGATATAAATCTTCGAAGGTTGTTGAGATTTTTAGTTGATTTACCTCAATAGCTGCTGAGGTTCAAATTTTTCACCAAAAAGCACGGTTATGAAATTTTCGTTAATTAATATTTAAAGCTTGCCAACTTTTAGAGGGTACCACTATAGCGTCTTGTTTGGAGATGAAACGCGCTTATTAGTAAAGTGGCAGCGATTTGGAGTGGCATTGGGGAGCAATCAACCGATTACAATTGTCATTACCAAATGTTTGCATTTGAGAGTCCTTAGGAGTGTTCAAGAAATAATATTTAAGCGTTTCTAGATAAAATCGATAAGCAGAAGCTTTGAATTGGGTCAAATTACAAGTCAATATTTACCATCAAGGATTCACTGGAGGAATTTCCTTAATTTAAATAAAACAAGAATTTAGCCTTTTTGTAATAAAATTATGATGTTGAGTAAAGTTTCTTTCATATTTCAGCGCGCTTATATGTTTGGAGCGGTACATGTTCACGCTTTTATCTTGTCCTGCGATATTCATTTGACCATATTAATAATTCTATTTGTGAAATTTACTTTAAAGAGGTCTAGTATTAAAGCTGTTCCTCATTGCCAAGTAGCGACAGAGTTTATTAAATACTAGAAGATTAAAATTCAAAAATATTTACAATTTAGTAAAATCCGCTTATATTTAGCGTTGTTTACAAACGAACAATCAGCGAAGACTTGGTTTAATGAATAATCAACCACAAACCGGAGAGATCAAGTCAAATTACCACACATAAATTATTTTCAGAAGGACCTATTTATTTAGGTCTGCACACAATAAATCGGTATTTAGTATTTAACGCTCGGCCTAGAAAACCGGCTTCGGGCTCTCAACACTAATTAGTGTAATTTAACTATGGGCCTCTAATTATTTTATTGCGCATTATATTAAATATTGCGCCCCAAATTAAACTTAGGTCCGCAGGATGACAAAAAGTTAATTAACCCGCATGCAATAACGGCGAAAGGGCAGCAGTGCTTCCACCCTAGCACCGAAACATCAATAAACGTTTCCAATATTCAAAATTAGTTCCCCAGATTTAAAACCAAACCTTCTATGTCAAATTTTCATAAATAATTTTTAGCAAAATATTTGCCAAATCTCTTCAAATTACGCTAATCTAAAATTTGTTTTACACAACTTAAGAAAAAATAGAATTTAAACTAAGTAAAACACGTGTTTTAAATTTTGAGTAAATCATTTATTTAAAAAAATAGGAAATTTCGAAACTGCATTCAGTTTAAGATTTCTTTTTCCAGCTCTAGTTTCCGATTGAAGAAAACAGTTTTCTCTACTTTTACAGAATCTGCGAATTTGAAGTAAATCCCTGCATCAGAACCAGAAACAACGAAAATGTAGAAGAGGGTTGGGTTTCAGGCTAAACCTTGTTTGGCTGTAATGGTATTGTGGCGCCCTCTCTCGGAGAGCTTGGGACTTAATATTTAATTGAATAAGACAGTTACGAAAATGTGATTATAGCATTAATTTGACTGACTTTAGTCAAATTGAGGTTTTGTTATCAATTAATAAAATTTCCTAGTAATTATATAAATGATTTATTGAATTATATTATTGTCATCAATGTACAAGTGTTGACTTGTTGAGGTAAGGTATATATGTATTTATTTATACATTACACCAATTAAATACATAGTAACAAATTTCCATAACAGTTTTCATTCTTAAATATATATATCTACTCTAGACAAACGATATTATGATTGTTCATTTTATTTAATTACAAAATAGTTTCCTATAAATTACTTAAGGATAGATACAACCGAGCAATAAAGAGGCCAGAGTAAATAAAATATATTCACTATTAAATGAAACAACACATAATATACACTTTTAAACATTACAACATTGGTAAACTTAATTTTAATATTGATATACCTAGTACATTTGTATACAATATGTAAATATAATTTATATACCACCAAATGTGTATAAAAAAAATGATAATCACAAATATGTATAGTTTTCATTCGGAAGACATGAAGGATTTTATTACTAAACATTAAAACGATCGTTGTATTTTCAGATGTAATCATGAAACACAATAACCGTTACAATAATTGTAAAAGTTAGAAAATTCTATTGTCCTTCATAAAAATAAATGTAGCCATATATTTATACGGATATTGTCGTTTAAATTCCATGGTTGCGATGACACTTGTTTGAAATTTATCGTAGGGTGTTAAATTTAATTTTCCCGTGGCAACTCCCATTATTACGTTTGATTTCGCAACTTTAATTTTGATTCAAGAAATTACTTAAAAATTTCGGGATATGTGGAGGCTGTTGCTGTAATAGGGTTTTTAGTTTGGTAAACGGAAGATAGTAAATCTTGGTTCCTACTAACAATCGCAAAATGGGAAGACATGGTGATATGAAACTCAGAGTGAGTTTTAATTTACAAGGAAGACATTTACCAGATAATTTTTCTAATAATTTGGGGTGACTTGAACTAATTTGCCGTAAAATATTTAATTAATTTGTAATTGTATCCCCTTTGTTTCCTCCGAATTGTGGTTCTAATTTAAATTTTAAATTAAACAATTTCCCTATATACAGTATACAGTTGAAACATAACAGGTGCGATAAAAATATAACAAGAAATATCGAAGGGCAAACTAACGGCATTATTGCGATGATGGTGGTTCCAAGGTGTAGATCGAGTTGCACTCGGGGCCGATGTTTGCGAAGGCGATTGAGTTCGTAATTCAGGTAACAATAGTGTGGTCATTTCATGTTCTTCATCATTTCTGCTATCACTTGATTCCTTCTTTTTTTGTTGTTTATATTTTTTTGGTTTTTCTTTATTTGGAATCTTGCGAGGTTTCGTGTCCATGTAGCGCGGCGTACTTGCAGTACTCGTCGATTTTATGGGCAAATGCAACTCTGAAACATTAAAGTTTACTATGCTCGAAGAAACAATAATATTGGCAGCAATTTTATTGTGATAGTCAAAAAATTACGTTAGCTATTCGCATATAAAAACAAAAAGGGCTCTTGTCCAAAATCAATACGGACTTAACTTTGCCAATTACGCTACAAATTTTTTACACCGAAATAGGGCATAAATTGTTTTATTTCCTCATTAACCCTAGATTACTTGGCAGCCGTCAGTTTTATAACGCCAAGTGTTTGCAACTTTAAATCAGTTCTTACGCTATTCTTACAAACAACCCCGATTTCTTCCAAGATTCTCCTGAAAATATAATGCGGCCAAGTATTACCCATATCGATTTTTTATTTAACTATAATGTTTGCGAAATTAAAATAATTGAGGCGATATTACCAAAATTATTGAGATTACATCATAAATCCTATAGCAACTTCAATTTTTGAGCAGTCAATGAAGTGAAAATACCAGAAATAAGTATTAACTTAATATCTTACGTCGTACATTTCATGTTGTTGCACTTTATTTTGCTTCGAATTCACGTGAAATTCAATATTCACTTTATTGAGAATTGGTGGATGCGCCGGGTGAATCTTGATTTACGCTACACGATTTCCTTTAAAAATTTATTGCGGAAACGAACTCTCTTAAGTTCGCAAAAGCACCAACAATATTAATTAACTGAAATTTAAAATAGTTTTGTTTCAAATGTAATTATGATGATTTATATAACGTTAAGAAAATTATGGTAAAATTTTGTTTTGTCTTCAAAATATTTTAACAGCAACACATTAATTAACGATAGTAATTTCAATGGGTTTATTAGTTTTAGTAATATAAATATAAATGTTTAAACCGTATTTTTGGTATTTATAATTCAATTTTGAAATCTAGAATACCACATAGGGCGTTTGACGTAACGACTAATACTGTAGGGTCAAGTCAGGTTTGGTAAAGGTTGAAAAAAATTAAAAGCAGAAAAGCAATTTTTAAAATTCTTGGAAATTCATCCAAAAATTTCTAGTTAATTTTAATAACAGACCATATTCAATTTTGATACATTTCTTGTTAATTCCATGCATTCAATATTTTTGGATCACGCTACTGACTGACATAAATTATTATATTTCTTAAAAGAAAGTTTTTAAAACCTCAAACAAATTTGATTCTTAATATTTATATAAAAATTTGAACATAAAAAATTACGAATTCTATCTAGAACATATCAGAATTTATTTATTATTTCAAAATTTTTTAAGTTATTAATTCTAAATATTAATATTGTGTTACCTTCACCAGTGTTGAAGTAAACTTAATTGTTTTAATTTAATTGAAATCGATGGCGGTAATTTTGGCCAATAGTTTTCAATTTTTGGGACTACAAATTAACCTATTATCTGAATTTATCACAAATTGTAAATTGGAGTAATTAGATCATTAGTTTGCATTGAATATGTGATACCGACTAGTTCCTGTACTAAGCATAATTATGTCGCTTCCACTAAATCGGATGTGTTACATTTCCCGCAAAATAAGTGCGGGGTTAGCAAATATAATTAAAATATTCGGCTGAATAATACAACAACCAACTATATTTTGTGTCGGTACAGTTTATTTTTGTTTCAAGTTCATTAGAAATCCGATATTTACATTATTAAAAATTGGTGGATGCGCCGGGAGAATCCTAACTGACGGTACGGTTGCTTCGATAAATTTTGTATTTAATAGATCGACTTGCTTCTTTTATTTTATCATTTCAGAAACACAATAATCAGGGTAATAGCAAACTAATTTAATTGGCAATTATTTTTTTAGTTGTTAATTATACCTAATTATGAATCACTAAATAATCACAATGATATTATTTCAAAATTGGCCTAAGTTTTATAATTAAATTTGCTAATGGCCCTAAATAATTAAGAGCTTTTGTTGATAATGATAAAAGTGATTAATATAGTTTAGTAAATTTTGAACTCGCTGAAATAAATATTAATATCGATATTTTGACTAATTGAATTAAAAACCTATGAATTGAAATTCGAATGAAATAAATGATATTTTACCGCAATTTGCATAAATAAAAGCTGTCGTCATAAATATGATTCATTTCAACTTTTATGCAATATTTACTTGACTGAAAATTAGTAAATAGCGGGAAAAGACAAATTCAATTAAAATTTCTTTTAAGTCCAATGAAATACTTAACTGAACTGTCTCTCAACTGCAGGGCAAAAATCTTTAGAATTTGCTAACCAACGTAACTGATGAATATTAAAAAATTAGTAAATCTGCAATCTTTTCGAGTTCTGTATTTGTATCTTGGTAAAAATTCACAGTAGTAATTAAAACAAAATTAATAAACTTTACTTGATAAATTATTTTCATATCAATTCATATCAATTAAAAACATGGTTTCGACTATTTTGAGTAAAACATTTCGAGGGTGATATATAAATAATTAAGAAAAAAACTTGCGCCAAATTATTGCTTCTAGAAATACAAGTAAAAATATTTAATTTGCACTTTGTGTAATTAGGCAACGATTTTTGCAAGCAGAAAATATTTTTTAATATGCTTAAAAAAATTCAAGCCCTCAAATTTTTTTATTATCCTATCAAAATAAGGAAGGAATTTCGTTTCATCTACAATTGTTTTACAATTAATTTACAACCATTTAATTAATGCAGAAAGAAAATTATTAGGTTTTTGGAGAAAATGTGTTTAAAGCTTTTTGAAATTAATAAAAGTTTCATGAATCGAAGCAATTTTTTTCAATTCAATATTGCCATAATTAAGTGGCAATTTTTTTTAAGAAGTTATCCGGAAACGAGAAATTAGTAGCGCAAACATCAAGTTTCAGCAATTTTCAAAAATTTTTTAGTTATTTTGTTAAATCATCAATTAATAATATGGTTAATTAATGAATTCAGATTTAAATGAGTTGACTTGATTTTGAATTCTAAAGAGTGAGAAAGGGGTTGTTACCTTGGAGCCGCACGACTCCTTCTGCTTTTCCGAGGGCGTTAGAGGACGTGCAGACGTAGCCACCAAAATCCTTCTTCTCTAAATTACGTATTGTCAGGTTCATAAGCAGCGAGTAATCGTTAAGTTTGGTTTCCTCCATGACGTACTTGTCATTGGGAATTAGCTTTTCCCCTACAAGAAATGTTTACGGTAAATGAAATACGGGATAAGTGTGCGGCCGTTGAAGTTATGTTGTTGATGCGTCATGAATTAGGTTTAGTGTGAAATATGTGGTGAGTGAAAGAAGCAGTCTTTGACCTATAATTTGAAATGTGTAGGTATTGGACTATGTCCAGTAATACACTATATATGACTCCATGGCGGTTAAGCTGGGCTCTAGGGAGATGCGCTTACCGTTGTCTCGCATCCAGTGGTTCATGGCTTTGGGGGATGCTTCTACGTAGCATTGCACGACAACGTCACTTGCAATTGGGGCAGCTACTAACTGATTTGAGACTCTAATCAAAGGATGAACTGTAAAATAAAAGGTTAATACAGGAAAATACGGTGATTTGAGGGGTCACTTACAGTGAACTCTCACAATCAATCGTTTACTGACAGAAGGGGGCACGCCGTTACTAGCAATGCATAAGTAAGCCCCCATGTCAGTACGATGCACATTTGTCAATGTCAAGGTCTCACCGTCGAATGATCTCAAAACTGCAAATGAGCACGAGTTAAATCAGTTGTTACATTCGAGATAAATACATAGTCAATATATTTCAGGAAAGTCAAACGCAGCCTTATACACGTATATGAAATGTACGCTCCATACGTCGCGATATTTCAAAATGCCAAGAAATAATGTCGAGCCGGGGCAGTGTGAGCCGTTCTGGCTGCGAATCGTCGCGGTCACCATCCAACCAATTGGAAGAATAAAGACAAATGTTTAGTTGGGTTCTCAAGCGCTAGCGGATATAAATGCCACTCGCAATGCTTGTTCTGTTTGATGAAACGTGCGCTCGGTCTGCAGAACAATCATTTCGAAAATTAATAATACCGACAAGGAAAATTGCTGGAACGGTTCAAGTTGATGTTAAAACACGCGCATGAATCTCAATACACCTGGAGATCATTTCTTCGATGTCTCTTCTCGCAAGATAATGGACGATTTGAAATTTAAATGAGACGAGATTTATCGCTACCAAAATGCAGTCGTGCCAAAGTTGTCAGAACTACCAATAGAGAGTTACTTGAATTTTTCATTGCACATGTTCGCCGGCGGTATAATGTAAAACGGGATTTGGCAAGAAGCCGGATTAGGTCGAAAAAGACACCATCTGTTCTTATTCTCAATGAGATATTATTTCTCGAATATAAATAAAGACTCTATCTAATATCGATTATAACGACATTACCTTGTTTCTCCCGTCCTCCATCGTGTCGCAACACGATATTGCTGCTATCTTCTCTCCTCCAAAGAACAGTAGGGTCAGGTACTCCAGTCGCGTAACAACGAAGACGTATTGTCCCTCCCTCCACTGCCACTCCAGCGCCTTCAGCCGATTCGTTGTCGTTCAAAATATCGGGAGGAATCACTACAGCCAAGTGACCCATCTGGAAGTAACTTTCGTGATATTCGCATCTATTTTCCGCAAAAATCGAGAAACCACACACAAATTTATTTAATCTATTCGGACCCAGGGAATAAAATAGTTTTATAGTTCCTTCTAGTTGTAATCGTTGCAGCTTCATAAGTATCGTAAATGATAGCTATTCAGGTATGCGCTAAATAACTGGCGGTTGCATGCACTACATTCTGTGCGCTTCCATGAATTTAGAGCCGAGCACGCTCATAACTCCTCTTACTAGTGCGTCTCTAAAAAGTAAAAAAAAACTACAAAAAAAGTCAAGCAACTGAAAATTTTGTATGAGTAATTTGCCAATGCATTTTAAAAATTTTACAATGTTTTTAAATAAAAAAGAACTTAAATAGATTGGAAAAGGCTTGGACTCGAACAATTTAGATTTGGATCTTGATATAATTTCTAACAATAAAGATGATAAAAGAGATGCCGATGCTGGAGATCTTGTGGAAGGAACTCAAGACAAAGAGAATGTCAACAAAGATTTCGAAGCGCATGTTACTGTTGACAATCCCACCTAGGATTTTGAATCATCTGACTTTTTCTAGCCTTATGTAAAATTGACATATAATTGTAATGCTTAGTCAATAAATGAAATTGTTGACCCCTAGCCCTAACTAAATATTTAAATCCAGTTTAAAAAAAATTGCTTTTTACTAATATGAAAATGCCTCTCCCAAATCCCTAGAAACTAACCCATAAAATTTATAAATTCATTGCATATTCAATGTTTATTGAACTTTACGGCTTGATCTGATTGAAGATATCTTAGGATCGATAGACAAAAAATTCTAGTTGTGAAAAATAACATGTTTTTAAATCGATATTTCCAACTTTGGGCACGTCTAAAGGTAATCGATGACAATGCTGTTTCTAAAAAAGTAAGAGCTTTCAATCGGTTCTAGAAGGTGAGGCCTAAGTTGGACAAAATTCAGAAGAGCTGTCATGCAAACAAAGAAAATATGAACATGTCCATTGATGAAAAGATGATTCTGTTTTATGGACAAGCCAAAATAAGGTAGTACGTAAAAAACAAACCAAATCCATTTGGCTTAAAATTTTGTCATTTCCAGTTCATCAGGTAAGCCCTTAAATTTCCAACTCTACAAAGGAAAAGGAACCTCAATAGAATTTGCACTTATCACAACTTTTCAAAAGCTCGATGTCGGCTAAAAATATTTTCTCCCACTGCGGCAATCTACCATTTGACATTATAGTGTCTACATAGAACTTCATCAACACATTACTCACAAAATCTACCAGCTTGACTGGAATGCTAATAATGTCTCAAATTCCAAAAAAAGACTTTACATCTGACAAACATAAAAAACCGGACGTGAAACTTACAAGCAAGTAGTTCAAGAAGATTCAAAAGTGATTACGGTGAAGCAGCTTGACGTTAGACCTGTTTATCTGGCATTTTCAGTACAAGATTCCCATTTTGGAGATACGTTGGAGCAAACCAAATTCAAGATTGTCAAAAAATGAGATTCAAGATTATGCTGGCAGAGCAACTTCTGTGTCAGTTTGCAGAGGTTACCACGAAAGACCGGAATGTTAAACGCACTCTAGAAGATAAATCCGATAGTGATGACATTGACTTTTTACTTATAGATGGTCAACCACGTGTTTATGGACTAGTACCGCTAGATGTCGTAAGACAAGTGTGTCGGGTACAAATTTTGAAGCAAAGAGCTTGAGTCTGAACTAATCTAAAAATAAATTGTAACTACCCCGCAGACTAGATTACCGTTATGGGTAATTTATGACTGTTATGGGCCACGAAATTGAACGGCCTTGTCGAATAACATTTGGCTGTTTGGTGAAAATCAACGAACCGTTATAATGGCAGGGTACGAGTACGCATTCGTTTAATGTGTTGCGGTACGTTCAGAACTGATATACGAATGATATGATAACGATATTGTTTTACCAAAAATTAGAAAATTAAAGCTTGACTGAACCGATTTGGTTAAGTTTTTAAAAATGTAAGTTATAGTCCAGATAAGGTTTTTAGGAGAAAAGAGATTGAAAAAGTTGCCCAAAAAATTAGAAAATTTTGAAAAAACTGAAAGTGCTTCTTGCTATAGAATTTTTGTTCAAACGTAGGATATGCATAATTCTTTTTTTTGTATTGTTCGTTATGGTCTTAGATACATTTTTAGAAAATAAAATTGTTACATTTACAGGGGAAAGTCGAAAGATTTGGCCTTATTTAGTTAATTCTTTTTTGTTTTGTTTGTTGTGCTCCCGGGATAGACATAACTTAATTAAAAAAAATTTTGAAAGATCTAAAGAAAAATTTGTAAAGACGTCTTTGAATAAAATTACATTTGATTTACTTATTGTTTATTTTGCTATGCTCAAATGTTACTTAACAGCTGATTGTCGAATTGTGAATTACTCAGAAAAAGCTTTTCTCTAAATTTTACTTTATTTGCACATTTTCAATAGCTTAACACAAATTCACAAAACGATAACAAAATTATTGAAATTTGGACAGGCAAACGTCTGTCGGGTCTGCTAGTGTAAAATAATATTGGGGGATATCGTTTCATTCTATAAATAGCGCTGTTGGATAGTGTTTAGCCAAAACATAAATTTTTACAAATTTAACCAGAAATTTTTCATTGTGTTGCTATCTCTCAACATTTGGGAGAAATGGAGGTTGACCATCTAGTAGAAATAATTAATCAATGGTGATGATGAAAAAGTTTCAAGAAAAGTCAGAAAACCTGAACCGTTGCCGGCCAAGAAATTTTCAGCTACAAATGCCAAACATTGCCGGATTTCAAAGACAACGAACAGAGAAATAGGTCAAAGTGCAGGAATGCTGAATGCAAGAAATTGACCTATATTACTGGTACAGCATGTAACATTTTTCAGTGTTGCTTAAAGAGTCAAAATTCTTTCTTTAAATTCCATAAATAATAAATGAAGACCCAAAGTATCATATACGATGCCTCAGTTTTGGAAAAAAGTAGACGTGCAACAATAAATTTTTATATTTTTTACGTCTTTCGAACCAGTTAGTGATAACAATTATTAAAATAATAAAAAAATTACAAGTGTTAGCTGGGTCCGAAGAGGTTAAAATAAAATTAATTTAACACGATTATTTTTGAATGTTGTTTTTTATTTTTGCACGTTCTGTTTGCGAACCATACCTGACTTCTCATCGGGTCAGTATTTATCTGGCACATGTAGGTGCCTGAATCGTTCTTCTGAACGTTGGATACGTGAAGTTTCCAAGTGTTGTGTCCGTTGTGTGTGACGGAAAGTCTTGGATTCTGCGCTACCATATGTGTATGAATCGCCAGAATTGCTTTGGTATCCGACTTAATCCATGCTACCTGAAAGTCGACGAAACTTTTGTATTTAGGCACGGCTATTTGCGTTCAAACGCGTCAGATCGAATGAATTCGTCGCGGACTTTTCTATATAATTCCATTTACGGTATTTGGCGAACGCGCTGAATGCCTGGGGCTTCCGAGGAGGTATACTCACTGATTTTATTACGAACAGAGTTGGTTTTGAAAGTAGTACGTAGCAAACTCAATAAGTGTGAGTTGCACATCTGATTGGACGTCTTTGTGTTACCTCCGGGAGTAGTAACACAATGCAATCAACGTGTATATGTCCTACTGGTGACTGAAATGGGAAGTTTGATGAAATCATTTTTCTCCACTCATTTCTGTCACCCTCGCGTTATGAGATTGAAATCGGTTTAGGGTAAAGCGATTTTCGTTGTTTTGTTTTCCAAAATTAAGTTTATACTGTGTTACGTACGTATTATGGTAAAGTGAGAAAGCAATTTGACAGTTAAATATTTAGTGTATAGACCAGAGCGTCGTCAGTGTCACTTCCGATCGTGTGTAATATGTTAACCGGTGGCGGATACGGCTGTTCGCTTCGCTGTCGTAAAAAGGGAGAAAAGATGTGTTTGAGTCAGCAACAAACGACGTATCCACGACTCAGTTTTTCCTTCTTTACCTTATAGGTCGACAGGTGATTAACAACGCATGTGAAGTAAACGTCTCGACCTTGAGTAACAGTATGGTTTTCCAAAGGGGCCAAAAACTCCGGTTCAGGCTCGGTCATCTGACCTGTAACAAAACGAAAGATAACTGCATAGCCTTGCCAACACGATAAGTGAAGTGAAACTAAAGATATTCAAGAGAATATTCTGCTGAAAGCGAGCTGTGGACGTGTTCGGCGTACAAAATCGTCGCGCTACATAAGAATTCAAATACTCTAAATGTCACATTCTGTAAATGAGACTGATTTACATTGGAATGTTGCTTATTAAATATTTAACTCACAGCATACTGGGAGTTTGCAGGTGGCGAACCTATACAGGGGCAGACGTCGCGGCGCCGTGGAGGACGGCGTAGTGTTACTGAATAGCCGCTATCGGCCTGGTGTGCAACTAACTTTGCAGATGTGGTTTAAACAACAAGGCCTGATACCATTCAAGCTATGCCTCCCTACTGTATCGCTCCGCATACACCCTTGTCGTCCCGTCACTCACGGAAAACGTCACTTCTGGCACAGTAAATCGCAAAATCATTCAACTGAGTAGTCTGTGAAAAGCTCTGGTTATACAGTCTCGTTTAGCGTTTGTCATGCTTGAACGAGATGCCGAATTTGTTGCTGCCAGTGTTACTCCGAATGCCGATTCTATACTCTCCATTGTTTTCAATTGTGAACACCTAAATTGCGAAACAAATAATTTTCCCAAGTTGCTGCCTAATGAAAGAACCGTTTCACATCCATTAATAATTAAGTTGCACCAGACAACATCCCAAGAACTGCACGTTTAGTTTTGAAACTATATTGATTTTGGAATTGGACGAAGAGGCAAATCCCTATTATTTCTTTAACTCTATCATCATTCCCAGCGAATGGCGCAGCACTCAAGCCTTCCATTCTCTAGAGCCGACAAGCTGAAAATCTGCAATGAATTTGGATACTGTGTCAGCCTCGCGCGTGAGTAGAACTGCGAGAAGGCCAGGTCAGCAACCACATAACGTATTATAAAACTCCACATTACTTTAATATATCCCAACTGTCGCCTTCCGATGCAGCCAAGTCAAACAAAAATTTTCCTCGATTCAAATAATTTTTTAAAAACTAATAAAGAATGAATTTTCACGTAATCTCTTCCATAACAGCCCTCTTCATGTAGATATAATTCTGTGTGAGAGTGCAAAATCGTCAATTCCAACGTTCTGAATGCTGAAAATCTCCGCTGAAAACAAGGAACGGTTCAGAAGAGTGACAGCGAGTCCGGTCTGAGAGGAGGGATGATTTTCAGTTTCCATTAAAAATGCCGGTGTTAACATCCCCCCGTATTAGTATGCATCTGTTCGAAAAAAGTGCACCTGCGGGTTCGCATCTTTCTCACCACAATAATGACGAATTAATTATGATTTGATTTTCGGCCATTTCGTTGATGGTTGGTAGTTGGGTGGAGCAGATGATGCCGTTGAATAACAATGATAAATTTTGGCGAAATTAAATCTATTATTTGTTTATCCCGATAGGAGCTGCCAACGCAACAATATGTTTAAGCCAGAAAACGTCAAGGGTGGCGACAGCTTCTATACTTTGTCAGTTTCTCTCAAATTTAGATGCTGAAAAAACGCTCATTTCTTTCAATTTCTGCCGCTTTTCTAAATTGATGTAGGAGTATATTAGGGACGCTTCGATATTCTAACCTTAATTAAGGGTGGTGGCGGCCGATATGAAAATAACGCGCGGTAAAGCATTGTACTTGATAATTTGATATAAGACGTCTATTTTATGTAATTAAACTGTTTTTAAACACTTATTGGCCCTAATAAATATAGAACGTCGTGGGCATAGGGCTGGTTTACCCTCGTCAATCTTCTCCTGATTTAAACTTTAACAGCCCAATTTAGTATTGTGTTTTAGCTTGGTTCTGGTTCATATAAGTTATAAAGTTGCTTCGGCCTTTAATTAGGGTGTTCCCGGTCATGAACGTCAGATCACGCGATTTCAGAACTGAAAATAGTTATTGTCAATCGGACTGGAACTAAAAGGTGTTTCAAAGTGTGTTGGAGTTGAATCGCGGTTTAATAATATTTTCTAGTTTCTTTGCGGAGTGTGGTTGAGAGGCGATCCCGATGACTATCTTACTGAACTGAAATGTGTCTCATGTGTAGAAGAAATCGGTATTGCTGCCAGAATGTTTTGTTTGGTTGGTAATATTAAATTCCTAAAATATCGGCGCTGTCCTGGCGGAAGTCGACCGTTTTTGTTGGTGATATTAAGAAGGTGCATTTCAGGTTTTGGCCGGTTGATCAATGGCCTGCATGCTATTTTGGCGGCAGTTAGAGGGTTGGTGGTGGTTTACGACTCTCCATCCACAATACATTCACCGCTCAGCATGGTGTGCTGTCTAGTAGCACATGTGAACGCTCCCAATAATAACTCACTGTCGCCGTAGCAGAATCAACAAATTAGTATTGCAGCTACTCCGACATTGCTAATCCCGGATTAGCCGGGACTTTAACGCAGAGCCACAGCCATGGCGGCCGATCGCGTTCAGTACATTCACGGACATGGGCGGCCACTTTTCAGTCTAGTCGGGGGACCAAAGGCCCCATACACTAAGCAGCAACTAAATCCACGGCAACGCAACTATTACCCTGAACCGCAGACAACACCCCCGTAATTATTCCGGAAATCTCTCCAAACAAAATGCATTTTGTGAGGAAACCTCCGGAATATCAAAGAGTCTTCAAAGCCGCGATTATGCTGAATAAATTGTTGTCAATTTACTGCAAAATGCGTTAAAATTTTACGGCTTTTGTCGCAAGCTGGTCTTGTACCTTTGCGCAAATAACGATGCGACATAAACCATAATTTATGGAGAATATAAGAAAAATGCCGTTCTAGCACACCGACACGCATTTATAAATCAACAAGTAAGTTTTAAACTCAGTAGCGATACTGTCGATTTATAACGCTTAATCTTCGTTGCACACTTGTTTTACATTTAGATTTTTACTAAGTTGAGCGATAATTTTGTGGGGATTTAATATTATAACCAGCTGCTTGAGAGACTAGATAAGTCAAGAAAGTGTACAAAGCGAGAGCTACGGCCTTTTGTTGCAAAGTATTTGTTTACTGCGGGATGATGCTCGTCTCATGCGGCGATGTCAGATGAAAGATCCCTCATAATCCAGACTTTTTCTCTCTCAAGCGCCTGAAGAAGAAAGACTGACTCGATTGTGCTAATAGCGTGGCTTTGCCTCGAGATTCGCTTCTAACCTGGCAATTCTTCGACACAACCAATTTTGAGTAAACAACCAAAATAGGAGTAGCCAAAACTAAACTACTCGTTTTTATCAAAATTAATCAAAACAGCGTTTAAGTAAAGACTCGGTGTTTGTGTCTCTAGAGTCAAATAAAATAAGCGTAAGAAACAAAATGTTCGATATTAAATCGCAAGTATTGCAACTTTTAACAAGATCATTCGAAAGTTATTTGAGAATTACCTCTAATTCTTAGAGGGACTTTTAAAAATTCTAGTCACCTTGTCCAGGAGATTGTTGTAAAATCCCATTCAAATAAAGTTATGCTTTTAGAAAAAATTATGTTGAAAGGTCTTTCTTAAAAGGTTTAACACTAAATTTTTAATGTGAGGCAGCGACAACCGCAAAACAAGATCAAAATTTAAACACTCTCAAATATTTAACTTAAATACGACACCAGAAATGATTAAAAGAGCGCAAGATGTTGTTTAAGAAGATAACCGCAGATTATTTTTCAAGATTGTGGCTATTAAAACAAAGAGGATCACATTTTATCCTGAAAGTGACTTACTAAATAAAACAAGGACTGAAAACTTAAGATATTTGAACTATGCTACCTAAGAAATCTTTCCTAACTTCGATTTTATTGTTTGAATTTAGAAAAACAAAAATTATCGAAAATGTTAAAGTTAAATTATTGCCTGGCATTTCTTAGCTCCATTAAAGATGAAAAAATATTAAAAATATTTAAAATATTTCTTAATTTTGCCAATATTGAACAAATTCGGTAGCTCTTGGACATTTAGGGAAAGTAACGCACTAATAATAACTTTCAACAAATAAAAACTGCTAAAATAAATAAAATTGTTATATTGCATTAAAAAAAATATTCACATCATTGTTGTATAGAACTTGGGAGCTGTAGAGGAAATTCTAGGGAACTTTGGAAATTATAGAAAAATGGTGAAGTTTTCCGCAATTTCTAGACCTTTAAAATTTTTGCAAAGTTTTTGTGAGCAAATCCACTTTAAAAAACTAATTTGAGATTAAGGTTTGCAAAATAATTCAAATAAAACTAAAAATATTAAAAAAAAAACGATTTGAAGTGGAAATACTTAGATGTGCGTTTGCTTTATTAGGTAAACGTGTTAGAGTTTGTACTTAATCACAAATATTTTATACAAAATAGTTGCTTTTAGTGGTAATTGGATTGAGTTGAAATAATAATAAATATTAGTATTTGATTTTATTTACAACAATGGATAAATAGCTTAAAAATTTATTGATGAGATTATACAGTCTCTCGTTACACCGCCAGCAAATATTGTTAATTAAAATATTTTAAGGTAAGGTAATGGCAGACTGTACAACTCTCAAATTGCTCAAATTGGTGATTAATTATTTTAATGACAGAATTAAATAAAAAACACTAATAGATTAGCGCCCATGTGGCTCAGACATCAATCCAACTCAACATATTATTTGGGATCAATTATGGAAACGTAGTCGCTGACGTACAAATCCTCCAATTACATTTGAAGAGTTGGCACAGGCTCTAATTGAAATATGGGATAATTTTGCTCAAGAAGCGTTTCTAGTGCTTATTCGCAACAAACCACTGTGTTGAGCAGCAATTATGTAGTCAAGAGGAAGCTACACTAGCGGTTAAATTCGAAACTATTTAAAATTATCTAAATCGACAAATCTATTTTTTTAATTTAATTTTAAGACCTTATTGCTTCTAAAAATTACTACATATAACCAAGTAGCAGATATTTCTCTTTCTTAAATTTTAATAAAATAAATTACACAGATCATGGTTGTTAATACATGTCGATTTTGATTAAAGTTTCACAAAATACAACAAAATTGATTATTTTTATTATTGTAGTCTATTTAAAAAAATAATTTATTTATAATCATTGGGAGAACTCATATCCATTATTACTCGTCAAATTATAACAATTTAGACAAAAGAAATAAGGTCACTTCTTATTATCAAAAATTGTAAGCAAGTAGAATGGGGATAATTTCTTTGAGATGGTAAAAGACATGACTAACTTATTATTTTCCAAACACCCTAGCAATAAAGAGAAGTACTATACTTGTTTATAAATGATGGTTTATACTAATATTGTTTCTCAGTATTTTAAAAATTCTTAATTTATTTTTCTTGATGTGCAAATATTGGTTGCACCGGCATGCAATAACATAAAGAGCAATCGTTAAAAAAAGAAGAAAAAAAAGATCTTTTGTTAAATACATCTCTGGTGCCATAGCAGTTGATTGCGTCTCCCACTCAATTCTGTCTCCTGAGATTGGAACTGAATCGAAGTTATGTTGCTGTTGCTATGTGCTATACTGTAGCCATACTATTCTTCTAAATTAAATAAGTGAATGTATTTAAAAAAAAAAATGGTAAGTAATTGAATTATTTTTGAATGTTGCTAAAATTGGACAAATTTGGTAGCTCTTTGGCAAGTAAGTTATTTTCAACAATTAAAAACTACTGAAATAAATAAAATTGTGATATTACATTATGTTATCTACAAGTTGGGAGTTGTAGAGGAAATTCTATGGAAACTTTGAAAATTATAGAAAATCGACGAGCTAAGTTAATATTAAAATTCGTGCGTTTTGTACATTTTTACACACTTCACAGTCTTTGTAATTTAGAGAATGATTTTTAGCGTAGTGCCCATTCTTTGTTAAAATTAAATCATATAAACAAAAAATAAGTTTTAAAACAATTTTTGAATGTTGCTATTATTGATTAAATTTAGTAACTTTCTGAAAAGCAAGGCAACAGTATTAATTTTCAACAATTAGAAACAACGGAAATAAATTAAATTATAATTTTATTACAAAATATTTTTACATCATTATGTTGTCTAGAGTGGGAAGTTGTAGAGAACTTCTAGAAAAACGACGCGTTTAGTTAACACTAAATTTGTGTTTTCTTGTGATTTGTACTTCTTTACTTACTTTACAGCCTTTGCAGTTTAAGGGATGATCTTTTCGGCCTAGCGCACAATTATTTTTTCTAAGCAAACAAGTTTGCGTAAGTTTCTAATTGTTGATTGTTTATCACACCAGTGGATTGTTTTATGGTACAAATACAAATCATAGAACATTTGCATGATCAATGCTAGTTTCGAGGTGTCTGGGTGTTTTATTGGGGTGAGTGAGTTTGTATAGAGGATAGAAGGAGCAACGTGAGTAATTTCAGTTCTGCGATGCATGTGACGAAACATGCGTTAGAATGAAGAAATCGGGTTAGCTAATGTAATAGCGGCTGTATTGCACACCGTGCCTTGAACAATGGTAGTATGCTTTGTGAGTGGTGCGCCTGCACTCTGCAACCGACACCATGCCAATTCTCAGGCGCCGCATTGAACATGCAGGCAGCTGATAGCACCCCGCATTCTACGTTTGACTAATTTGACGTTATTCAGTGATCGTGCCACACAGGTCATGCAGATAAGTGGACCTATAGTGATAATTAAGCTTCTTAACTCGACGTTTTGCAGTTGGGCCGCATATGTCGGAAGAGATTAGCAGGAGGAGTCCGCAATCAGCGCCACTCGAAACTTCTTCAGTGGCTCTTTTTAATACGACGTAAACCTGTTCGGCGTTTATATCTGACATTTATGGGCCAGTGCGCGCCCAAATTGAGCTGCCAGACGTGTGTACAATACAGTTCCATGAGCCGCACATACACTGTTCCAGTCGCTAGCCGGAACTTAACCGAGACTCAATTTACTGGCGGATTAAGACACTCGTAGCTATTCACTAACCCCCCTCGAACAAGCGGTGTTACGGTTCTTAATAAACGAAGACTATGTCATTGTCTCGCGTCATTAAACCCGAAATGCTCAATGCCGGGACTACAGAGCTTAGGTAGTCGCTGTTTTTGAATTAACTACAATTGTTCGACAAATATCCAACAGCTGAATTAAACAAAGAAAAAACATCACCGCCAGATGCACAACAATCACCACATCGCGCCCGAACCCTTACAATACTGCAAAAACAAACCCATATTCCACATATTCAAAATTATCACCCATTCCGCTTCCTCAAATTTACATATCCCTTTTTATGCAACTCTACTGACAATTAGTTCTAATCCAGGAAATGCGGGCTGTTTTGAAATTCACAAAATCCGACACTCATTGAACACAAATAATTAACTTTTTATACAAAGCTTTGTCAACCGATCGGATTCACGCCTAGATCAACCCAATAAAAAACACTTCATAACTCATTTCAAGCAGAAAGAACAGCTTCAATAGCTTTGCTCAACCCGGTTGAAAAATTATTCTATCGGGACACCGAGCTGGAATTCACTAAATCCTTTCATTTTATTGTCGAAAATCATAGCTAATTTAAATTAGTCTACGCGAGCAATCTGGCGTAATTAAATTGCAATTGTAATTAAGACGATATTTTCTTTGATTCACACGGTTCACTTCACCGTAACATTTACTAATATCGGAAGATGAAAAAACGATTTTGTTAAATTTTAAGGGCGGCAAAAAATTTCAGGATCTTGATGCAAAATTTAATTAACTCTTGTATACCGTGACAAGTTTTACTGAAAATTTTCACGGTTTTATTATATAATAGAGGAATTGACCCTTCTGAATTGATCGTTAATACGAAATTTTTGACATGCTCGAGTTGTGCTTAAGCTGGAATGCGCGGTTCCATTGACGTAATCCTGGTTTTTGGACGTTCTTTAGCCTGAAATGCTTTAGTTATAGCAACATTTCTGTAATCCTGTTTGATCGGATTAATTAAACTATGGTAAATTCCAATATAAATCTACTTACATAATTTTAGTATAGGTCAGAAATTTAATTAACTTGTTTGGAATTCCATGAAACAAATTTTAAACAATTCCGAAATATAAAAAAGTTAATTTAATGAAACCACTGCTCAATTATTAACGTAATTACCAATATACAACAATATTGCTATTTCAATTATACGTTCGATTTGTTGTGGTTTATTTTTTTAATTTTGGAGGAATTCATGGTGAAAGCAAAACATTTTTGTGTATGTCACAGTTTTAGTTGAAATGACAGCGCGAGGGTTTAATTAATCTGGATGTGGTTGATTGCTTTGATTTTGTGGAACGGCACTATTAAAGTTTGAAGAAAGGGTTTTGTGAAAGGAATGTGAGACTTAATGGCAAACTGTTGAGTTTTGTGGAGTATAACAATATTTTCCTATTGTCGACGGTTGAGGGGACATCATTAAAGTTAGTGGATCTGTGGAGGAATACAAAAGGGAAGCGACGTACCGATCTTGCAACAAATGACGGCTTCAACACAACTACCGATTAGTGTAATAATTGAGTGCGTCGAGCTTTATTATTTTGCATGTGGTAAGTTAAATGGATCGAATTTCTTTCATTGAAACAAATGTGGAAATTCGTGTTGCGAATTAGAGGGATTATTGAAGTTTTTCTTTGCTGTTTCGACTAATTATGGAGGAGTTTGTGACTAAGCAAAGCAAGTAATCCCTTATATTAATTATAGTAAGAGTTTCCGAGGCGAAACTATACAATCTAACTCCAGACAATTGACATTGTGAACGTATCATGTGCGAGACCTAGAGTACCTGACTAAGAAGTCTCTGCTGGAGAAACGTGTTTGTCGAAAGATAAGCCCCAAATTAACTTCCTTTAATTTGCCCCTGTTTAGAAAATCATCCGACATTGGGTTGTACCATTCTCTCTGTTTAGTTGTAGAAGCACTAATCCGATTTAACTAAAAACACACTTGATACTTATTTCAACATTAAGCGACATTTTGAAGCTGCATGAGGATAAGGAAGCGAACATCGACATTGTTAATGCCAATGGTAACAGATGTCTCTTACTTATTTTCATAGCCCTCTAGCAAACAACCTAAATCACGAGCGAACATTACAGAGCAGAGCAAACAATTATTGCGCAGAAAAGACAGCCAACGCTAATTACACCCGAAAAATAAATAGGCGACTCCAACTAAACAGCGTAATATTCAAATCCAAGATATCAAATAACCACACTATTCATAGTTACACCCGAGAGCAAATTCATTTCGCAGCTACATGACAAACCATTTTACTATTCATTCGCAATAGATGTGTATGTGTAATTTTAATTCAAATGTATTTTGATTTCATTTGAGATAATAAAAATTAAGAAATTTCTGATTTAAATAAGAAAAAAATTACACGAAACCTGTAGAAAATTCAGAAATTTCTCTTAACACAAATATATTTCTTGTTGAGGAAAAAAGAATTATGATTTTAATTTAAAATAAAAATTGCTCCAAAATTGTATTTTTCACCGCTGGGACTAATTTATATGGATATTTAAAGTAAATAATTCTTTGTGGCACCTTCAAAGTTTACACAGAAATGAATTTAAATTTTAAACCAAACTTGAGTTGCTTAAAGTCAACATGAATGAATTTTTGATGCTTATTTAAAGAGTAAATTCAATTTTCCTTAAAGGAAATATTATTCTCATTTTAATTTAGGAATTAAGATATTAATCATATTAATTTAATTAAGATATTAATACGAGTATTGACATGCTGTCAATTTCCATTTAAAATTAATATTAAAATGTTTTCAATTTCGATTGTATTTGAATTTCAATGTTCTGAGATCGTCTGGCACTCTCCTCTATTCATATTTGTTGTGTATTTTCATTGCGATTGAATTTCAGTTCTATTTAAATTTAACATGATATACGATGAATTTACGTTTTAAATTAAAATTATAATTTATTATTATGTCATATTAATTTTGATTGTATATGACTTCCTATGTCAATTGAGTTCATCTTGTTCTATTTCTACTCCCATTTGTTGTATATTTTTAAAGTTTTTGAATTTTAATTCTATTTGAATTTCTCATGACATACCATGAATTTCCATTTTAAATAAAAATTATAATTCACCATTTGTCATGACAAATTCAAATGGAATTGAAATTCAATTGCAATGAAATATCGCAACGAATGCGAATAGCGATAGTACCAGAGGATCTCAAATGACATAGAAATTCATAAACAATTGAAATTAGTGTAGTTTAAGAATTAATTATAATTTTACTTTAAAATTATTATGTCATGCTAAATTTAAATAATTGCAATAAAAATATGCAACAAATATGAATAAAAATAGTGCCAAACGATCTCAAATGACATAAAAATTCAACAATTAAGATGAATATTGCAGAAGCTTGAATTATAATATTAATTTAAAATGGAAATTTATTGTCTATCATGTTAAATTTAATTAGAACTGAAATTCAATTGCAATGAAAATATGCAACAAATACGAATAAAAATAGTGGCAGACGATTTCAAATGAAATAGAAATTTATATACAATTAAGATCAATATAAAATATGAATAAATTTTAAATTTTAATTTAAAACTGAAATTCATGTTATGGTAGAGTCAAAGGAAACTGAAATTGGTATTAAGATTTTAATTTAGAATAAAAATTCAATTCGCCTTAATCGTGGAATTTTTATTATCTCGTGGCATCAAAATAAATTTGCATTAAGATTACATATATTACATTGCAAATAAATACTAAAATGGCTTGCCATACAGCTACGTACGAAACTTTATCGCGATTACAACTTAAATAATTTCAGGGTTTTTATCAAAGACCGAGTTGATTTAATATGAATTTTAAAACGTTCCTTTACCGCATTTTTTTTCAGAATTATGATAAATTATTCAGAACACAAAAGCCTAACGTGTTCCGGCTGTCAATTTGCCGCCTCTCGTGGTATTGACTTGTTGTATAATCACCAGTGCGACCATTTATTTCGTCATTTAGCAGCGGAAGCAAAGTTCGGTTAAATTCCACTGAATAACTTCCACACGCGATTCCCTTAAATTCCTCCCTATTAGTTTTAGTCTCCTCGCTACAATATGTGCATCATTTAGCACTATCTCATGTCCATTACTTCAGGTATGTTCAGCATCCTGATTTGCTAAATCACAAAATTCCAACAGTATTTGTTCTGCTTAATACGAACTCAAATTTCAAGGATTTCATTTAAGCAATTTCGGTTTATCCTAAAATAATGTAACAATTATTTTCGAAAATCCCCAATTTTGACTAATTGATTGCGCTTATGTGCTCTGAGAGTAAAGTACATTTCGACAATCAATGCTTTTTATATACGATATAAGTTGAGAGGGATTCATGTGCTTGTTCACCCTTCCAAAATCACCAGCGATATAAGAACTATAACCTAATACAAAGTTTTGTCACGTACGTTGTGGTGTAAAAAATATATTGCACTTTTATGGTGCTATATTTATTACAAAGTAATGCTTTGAAACCATGGTAAAAAAACATGTGGAGTTCGACGAGTTTTGGGGTCGTAAATTTTAAAATTTTACTCAAATTAAATGCTTATTTGTATGCGTTAAGCTAATGATTAAATTTGTTACGGAACTGAGTTCTGGCGATAAATATATTAATTTTATTTACATCTAATTTAATTTCGTAATTTATAGCGCCGCCTTAATTACTTGTATAATTTTGTAATGAATAAAAAGTAGCGGAATTGAGTCGGTGACAATTTGTTTTTATGCGGCAAAATTGACCTTTTATGTTGTCTTTATGGGGGTTGATGTAACAATAGAAAAAATTACTTGCTATTGATCACAACGCCGCAAGTAATTGTTCTTGAAGAATTTCACCCGACTAGTAACGCCTATATGAAATTGAAAATTTTTTGAAGCTTCTCGACTTTGCAATAGAAAAGAATTTTCGATTATGGGAATTAGGTTGTTGATGCAACGTTTAGGGTATCAGGTGTATCAAGTTTTTAGATTTTGTGACTGGAAGGGATTGATTTCTCATGTTTTATAGAGTTAGTAATAAAAGCGTTTGAAAAGTAAACAGTTCCAGTGTGTCTGAGAATGATTGGGAAAGTTGCTTCACGCAATTGCCGTAAAACGTTGCAAGAAAGTTTGAAAATGTCGACAGGACTCTACAATTGTCTACTTGTTAATTTAAGAAAACCAATATTGGGGAATGGAGTAAAATGAAAGAGCCAAATCGATGTAGTTATGAGTTTTACCTTCTGTAAGAATGGCCTGCAAGAGAGTGCAAAAAAGGAAAGTTGCTTGCGTGGCTGTCATATTGTGAAGCTGACGCGCACACTGCCTATTTAAGACTCGCATCTTCGATTCCGTCCAACGTTGCACCGATCTCCACCATTCTGGAACCTGCGAACAAATCACTGGGTGAATATAAGCATTTTTACTCGTATAATAAATTTCTATACTAAACGCCTTGCTTTATAACCCTGGCGGGATGGGATTTAGATTTTAAATCCTGGTAGGGGTGCATGGGTTAACTATAACAATAAAGGGATGGCTTCAATTGTTCGGCAGTAACGGGGTGCCGCAGGTGCCGGAGTGGTTCCAATCTACCGTCTACAGTCTCGACGTGACGCAGCGCCTTATGCTGTCACATATACACCATGCACATTATAAACTTTGTTGAGTACATTCTAAATAAATTACGCAATATGAATACGAATATGTGAAGTTTATTAAAATGAGCGAGTTCTGAATTGCAACGGCAGTAAATTTGCAGAGCGTATCAGGAATTACGGGTATTTTATGGCTTTGCACTTCGTGGCAAATTTCATATGCGTATGCGTGGATGTTCACCAAACTCGTCATAGCGGCTATTTCCCTAAGAATTATATCAGCAACGATATGATATTTTCCGACTTTCCTCTCGAAAATGCCCCTTCAACCGTTTTAGTGCGCGAATCGAATAAAATAAAAATCGCATAAACACTGCCATACAAATCTCAGCATCCACAAAACACCATACAAACCGTTTCCTCCTCCATCATCAATTACCGCAATTAAATTCAAATTTCCAAAACTTTCCTCAACTGCCATCAATTTATTCTTCATTTACGAAAGCGCCAATCAATTAAATATTAATCTAAAACAATTCGTCGCTCGAAAATCATCAACAAACCAACAAAATAATTTTTATTTTTTGTCCAACACAATTGATAAACTCAGGCCAATTGGTCTCTTTGCATTGATTTCATTTAAAATGCCAGTACACTCGCAAAATTTCTCAAAAGACAATTAGGGCAATATCCTGACTATCCTAGCTAGTTGTGTCACACAGCACAAAACATTTAACAATTTTGTATTCAGCTTGCAATTTTAGTAGACGCGACAAGTTAGGAACAAGAATTTCAGGAAATTCGTTCTATTAAAGCGTTTACACCGACACCCTTCTTTGTATTAATTACATTTTCACCCATTACCGTCAAGGGCAACTAAAAATTTCACATCTGTAATAATTGCGTCTCAATTTAGAGTCCCCTTCAACCACTTCAGCAAATTTTAAACGAATTAACTAAATAGAAAAAAGAAATTTTTTCAATAAAAAACAATTACGTAACTATTATCAAAAACTTTTATACGAATTACTGAAGCATATAATAGGTAATTGATGTTATCACAATTTGTTTTTAAGTAAATAGAAGTAACGCTTAACTCGGAATTAACTAGAAATGCAGCTAATTCCGAAATTATTCACGATTCACATGAATGCAGTCACTGCGAGTTGAAATTTCTATTAGAATTGAAAACAACTCATCCAGACTTTGCAATAAAACACTTAACTGGATTGTAATCTCGAATAACATTTTTATTAAGTAATATTTATTAAATATGCGATTTTTGTTCAAATTTAGTTAATGCACCAATTTACGAACTAGTAGCGTCTGGAAATTAGAGCTTTTATTAAAAATTGGGCAAACAAGCAAACGTTTTAATGGTGTTGCCTTTTATAACAGCTTTAAACTAAATCAATAAACTCAATTTAAAGCGCCCAGTGTTCCGCGCTTTTCGCCGCTTTCAAAAATTTCGGTTCCTGATAGAAAGAATTTAAGTAATTAGTAAAATTTATCAATGCTTTATATTTAAAACTGGAAAAACTATAAAATCACTCCCAGGTATTCCGACTTAAATTCCCAACTGTTCATTGTTATCCTGTTATCCAGTCACATTTTCAGGCAGCCAATTCCGTTCCGTCTAACAGTCTTAAGGTAATACCTAAATTTTCACCAGATCAATATTGTCTAGAATTCGGCAATAACACTAGAAATTTTGGTATAAACTCCGAGACAAAGTAACGCTATAGGACATAAAAGAACTACGTATTTTAATGAAGCCGAAGACTTTATGGGCTCAGTTATGGACTTTTTGGTCTACGCCCTGATTATCAGCATCTTTCAGCTAGACTGAATAGTTTCATAATAAAGTTGCGCTATGAAACATACACTTGAAATTTAATCAACGACATTTTTCTTAAATTTACGCAGTTTTGTTGCATGTTTCGCATTATTTGCACCTCCAGGAATTAATGATCAATAATCAACTACGTAAATAAAGAATTTAATTAAGTTGACAATTTAATCAAAATTTCTTTTATAATCACCCTCATCGTCATGCAAATGCCCGCATTTTTAACAGCACAACCAAACTAAAAATATTGGAATTATTAAAAGCACCCTATTCTCGATTTATAACCAAAAATTAAACTGAAGTAACCACTCTCAAAAAACGTCATGACCTAATAACTTCCACAAAAATTAAAATAATTTCTGCATTAATTTTGAGTAGTTTTTAAAAATTGAATTTACTTAAGTTGAGTGATTTAATGTAAACTATTATTTCAATCAAGTGTCTCGGTTTTGTGAGATTTTTGTCGCTTCAGTCTTGATTTTAATTTGCATGCACAAACGAATATTTGTTAATAAAGTGACTTCCAATTTAGAAGCTATGAATAAATTAAAGTTTTCAACATTTTAGTTGTTGCTTTAAACCCTTTTACATTTATGTATGAGTACGTAACAAGTGTTGTTGATTTCTATTTTGAAAATTTTCAGGCTGATAAATTTCCAAACAAATGCGACAGCTTTCAGTTTCTGAAAAGAACTGGGGTTGTGTGTAAGGTTATTTAAAATATACAGTGTGTTCAGTGGGGAATATTAAGAGAAGCAGGTTTAGAATTTCTCTACTCTATAGGTGTTGAATGAAATGTTGATTAATAAAACATGGAAACGTAACAATAAAGATTTTTGTGACTAAAGTTATTTTGTTGTACATAAATCGATGAATCGACTTGAGAATTGTTTGTGATAGGTGCGAATTTCGATGATTTAATGAAAGAGGTAATTGATTGGTCGGATGAAGGAATGATGGCGATAAATGAATTAGGTAATACGCATTTCCCAGCTTCTGGTGAATATTTAATAGAGCGGGCGATTTATCCATTGGTTTTCGCTTAGGAGAGTAACATCTCAACAGCGAGCCGTCAATTAAAATTGCCGAAGGGCTGTAGGGTAAGACTAATGAACATCCTCCGAGCTTAAGAATGTGCAGTGAAAGCATAATTTTATTATGTTTTTATGGCATCGTCCTAGTGGCAATGGATTTAGTTTAAGGGCATTATTATTTTCACTTTATTACTTTGTTTGGAGTTTTGAAAAGCTGGTTGGTGTTTAGTTTTAAAGAAGATATTCAATTGAAGGGAATGGCAGCGTGCGATGCAAGAACATCGCTTCTGAACCTACGCTGTGACATAGATAAATTGGCGCCGCAGAACAATTTCCGTCTTTTAATCACACTACATTCCCACAGAAGGCTAGCGAAGAGAATGCATCTTTTGGAGGAATCAACAGCGGTTTGTAAATAGCGGAACGAGGGTATAAGAGACGTTTACGCAGGCTATTTTAATATTACATACGATGCAATTGGACGTGTTTGTATGCTTTATAGGGTGGTATCCGACAGCGGTAAAGGCGCACAATAAGCTGATAGGATCTTATGGTCATGACTTATAACGGAGACACAATGCCCGAGCAAGCACTGATAAGGGTATTGATCAATGTTGTAAATAATGAAGAAGAGAAGGGTCGATTATTCAAATGAAACCCCAGCAGAAGACAGTAAACAATAAAAACGGATAGGAACGAGTCGTAAATTGCAGTTTCACTAGCTGGGAGGCCAAATAAGACTGTGTGTGCAGTGTAGGTCGCATTTACCGGTCAGCTGTGGGACTCGCTCATCCATTTTCACAGTGTCGTGTTCTATCACAGTGCCATCTCCAGACAACAGTCAGCAGTACACCACAAAAACACCCCAATATGTAGCTTTTAAATTAATGATCCCGGCAATTGCTTCCTGCCTGTCCCGCTTTCTCTGCAGACTACTAATATTTAGCGCACCAACGCCATTTCTATTTGCTTTCAAATTTGCTTTCAGACTGACCGTTGCGATAAAATACTGCTAATATGTCAACTGGCTGTTACTGTGGCCATCATTTACTCGTTTGTTGACTGTTGCTTTTTCCGTTGTTCACTGGGGAAGGCCACTACATGCAGCCGCGCAACTATAAAACCCTCCAGCTCACGCCCCACCAACCGAACTCCCTTTTTTATCAAACCAACACCCACGTATGAATATCACTAACCACAATCGTCAAAAAACCAGGTCACCCAAAACAACCGCAATCTAGAATGTCACAAAAAACTTCCATCGACGAACACCTGAAACCCACCAATTCAACAGGCCAACTCGCAACAACACCAACCTTAACTTAATATTCACAAGAAATTATATCGAGTGATAATAGAAGGCTTCCTCTACTTATCCTGTAAATTTCCATGGAAACGGATTTAGAAATTTTTATTATTAAAATGGTACCAGTAACGTAACCGAGTGAACAATTTTTGAAATTTTGTAAAAACCAACGAAATTTAATGATCAACCAATCTTCTCAATTAAATAAAAAAAATTAGAGTCCCTACTTAAACCCATCATTAAAATTGTGTTAAAATTGTTTTTAATGCCACTAGTAACATAAAGTGTTTTATTCTTGAACTATGTAGTTCTAAACTTTGAAATACTTTGCTAACTTTTCTGATAATTTGCAAACAATTATTAAATAATTTTATTAAGTTTAAGAATTGCTAACTTATTAATCTAGCCAAACACGGAACTCTTAGTTTCTCATTATACAAGGAAAAGCTCCAAAAGTTCTTTTTTAGAAAATATTGGTTGAATACTGAAATGTTTGTCATTTTCAATCAACTTTCTGAAAGTGGTCTAAACTATTTAAACATAATTATTGGATGATAATTGCTGTTCAACTGATTTTACTAAAATAAATATTTCAATTATTGTTTAGGCAATTAATTATTTGTTAGTGAAAATTGCCAGAAATTTAAAGTTTTATTAAAATTTTAAAAACTGCGATGTTGAAAATTTTCACGAATAACCTGGCATAAACATTAGTGAAGATCGTAGTTTTCTTAAACAAAAACGAGTAAACAATTTTTAAACTTTGTGAAAACTAACAAAATTTAATCACCAACTGACCTCAAATAAATAAAAGGAAAATTAAAGTTTCACCCCCATTTAAATACATCACCGAAATGGTGGTAAAAGTATATTTGATGCAACTGGTAACATAACGTTTTCTATTTCTGAAGTAGGTACTTCTAAATTTTAAAATAATTTAGTAATTTTTTTGATAGTTTACAAACAATTATTATTATTAATTTTATTAAGTTTAGGTATTGCTAACTTATCAATATAGCCGAACACGGAACACTTAGTTTCTCATTAAACAAGGAAAAGGTATAAAAGTATTTTTTTAGAAAATATTGGTTAATTACTGAAATGTTTGTCATTTCCAATCAACTTTCTGAAAGGGGTCAAAACTATTTAAACATAATTATTGGATAATAATTGATGTTCAACTGATTTTACTGAAATGAATATTTCAATTATCGTTTAGGCAATTAATTATTTGTTAGTGAAAGTTGCTAGACATTTTAAGTTTCATTAAAATTTTAAATCCTATGATTTTCTTAATTTTTACTAGAAACTTGGCATAAAAATTAGTAAAAATCGTAAGTTTTTTTGGATAAAAACGGGTAAACAATTTTTAAACTTTGTGAAAGCCAACGATATTTAATCACAAACTGACCTCGAATAAATGAACGCAAAATTAGAGTCTCAACCCCGTTTAAATCCATCACCGAAATAGTGGTTAAAATATATTAAATGCCACTAGTAACATAAAGTTTGTTTATTATTGAAACTAGATAGTTCTAAATTTTGAAATAATTTAGAAATTTTTTTGATAATTTACAAACAATTATTATTTATAATTTTATTGAGTTTAACGCATTGTTAACTTATCAACATTACCAAACATGGAAGTTTTATAGTTCTTCACTGAGGAAGGAAAATTCTCGCAATTTCTTCTTAAGAAAATATTGGTCAAACACTAAAATGGTTGTCATTTACAATCAACTTCCTAAAAGTGGTTAAAGGTATTCAAATATAAATATTGAACAATAGTTGATGCTCAATTGATTCTATTGAAAAGCTTACATTAGTTATTGTTGAGAAAAGTAATTATTTGTTACTGAAGATTACACAGAAAATTTGCAGTTTTATTAAAATTTTATAAACTAATTTTTTTAAACTTTTACGAGTAACTTCTCATAAATATTAGTAAAGATCGTCCGCCGAATACTTTTGTCATTTCAATAGATTCTCAGATAAAAATAAGTGCACATCTTTTAAAAGTTTGTGAAAATCAACAAAATAAGTTATCAACCAATCAAATTTTCCTCGATTAAGTGAAAGGAGCATTAGATTTTTATCCACTTAAGCGCGTCATTGAAATGGTATTAAAAATCTTTTTAATGCCACTGGTTGCAAAAAGTTCTTTTTCTTGAACTAGATAGTTTCAGATTTTGAAATCATTTGACAATTTTTCTTCTAATTTATAAAGCAATTAAAATCAATAATTTATTTGACTTTGGGAGTTGTGGCGTATTTTTAACTTATCAATCAACATAACGGAACTTGGAATTCTTATAGTTTCTCAGTAAACAAGGAAAAGCTCCAAAAGTTATTCTTGAGAAAATGTTGGTCGAATACTGAAATGGTTGTCATTCTTAATCAACTTTTGAAAAGTTGTCAAAACCACTTAAATATATTTATTGAATGATAATTCCTGTTCAACTTGTTCTATTAAAAAATATTTCAATTATCGTTGAGGAAATTATTTATTTTTTACTAAAAATTACACGTTTAAACAAGAACTTTGGAGATTTATTAAAATTTTACAAACTATTATTATCAGAATTCTTGCCAGTAACTTGACATAAAAATTAGCAAAGATCGTCCCCCAAATACTTTCGCTATTCTTAAATTTCTCGCAGAGAAACGAGTGAACAATTTTTAAAACTTTTTGAAGATCAAAGAAATTTAATTATCAACCGAATAAGAATAGCACCAATCGCTCAAAATTTCTTCGATTAAATGAAAGGGGAATTAGAGTTCCATCTCCACTTATTTTGTAAATTCTAACTAAAATCCATCTAAAAATTCTTGAATGAGATTATAAAAATGCTATTAAAAATTTGTTTAAAGATATTTATAACGTAAAAGATTTAATTCTTGAGGTAAACAGTTTTAAACTTTGAGACAAATTGTTTCTTAATTTAAATAACTGCTATTATTAGTAACTAACTTCTAGAGTTGATGCACATTGTTAGCTATTTAACACAAAAATACGGAATCGTTCTAATTTCTCAATAAATGAAGAAAAATTCCAATAATAATTTTTGAGAAAATATTATCATTTCAAATGATGTTTAAATTTTTAAATGCGATGAAAAACTATTGGATGAAAATGCCTGCAAAACTGAAACTGAAAAAGTTGAAAGGCCTTTTAAAATTATGACTATTTACGGGATTTGGAGTTGGTAAGGTTTCTGCAAAATAATTGGTATAAGCAACAGTTGTCCTAATTTTGTCCTAAATTTCAAGTTTATAGCAGTCAACAAGTCTTCTTAAGTTTGGATCGTTGTTAAAATCTCCTCCCCATCGTCCACTGATCGCGTTTCTGAAGAATCAATTTAGAATAATTGCCATCAAGGATTGGTGCTCAACTCGAAAAATATCCATTTCGCTTAATTGTTTAAGAGAACAATCAAATAACTCAAATTGGTTTTAAATTTCACCAGTTAACTACTCAAGAATCATTTGTAAACCGAAAATTCAATAGTTGGAATTTTAAAAGTTTTAATTTAATTACGGATAATAGAAAAGAAATTATTATAATGTGAAAACATTTGGAAATTTCGGTTGTTTTCGGTAGCGGGAACAGGCAAAATTTGCGAATAGCAAGTGTCAGACGTGACGAGAGTAAATGTGTGTAATTTTTAATCTCACATTAGCGAGTGTGTGATATAACAAGATCGCATGTGTGGATAAAATACGGTTTCAGGACGTGAAATACGCGGGTTGTTATAAAATCACCATTAATCTTGATCTTGTTACTTTCCAATACTCACCGTCAAAGACTAGAAAGGAGCATGAGCTCCGAGGGATATAAAAATCATTTTGAATTAAGTTCGCGTTGGAGTGTTGCAACATTATTCAGTTTGACAGGGAGAAGAGTTGGATGGTTTTGTGGTTGCTTTATTTTAAATAGTTAGTAGTAAATTTTTGGAGCGAAGTAGTGTCGGGTCGGGTGATTGGAATTTGCGCTTGGTGTCCGGCTGGAGGGGTTGGAGGTGAGGCAAGCGTTGCCTTTTTTTCGTAATAATACTCCCTAGGGTGCCCGGTAAATTAGCGAAGCCTGGTTCATTATTCAATTAGCGCGAGAGACAATAATCGATACCGGTAGTTAAAAGGTAAGCTGAAGAAATGAAGTGTGGTCCCTTTGATGGCGTCCACTTAGAGACTTGGCTAGTTAGAAGCGGCAAAGTAATTCCATTACCCCAGCCCGTTGACTATGAATGCTTCCCTATCGCTAGCACTATTGGAATAAATCGCTAAGCCACCGCACTATCGTCGTCTTTGAACTCCTCAGTTACTTTCCGAAAACATTGTGGGGCATTTTTCTCAATCGACAAAGGTGGTGCACTGACCCTGTTGACCCAAACTTAATGCTGATTTATTGAAAGTGCTAGTTGGATCCGATGAGGTTTTCTCGATATTAGCCAGTCTTGTCACGCGGCCGTCATGCGCAGCGCACTTTGATTGATGATTAGGCTTCAGGCGCCACGCTCATCAATTAGCGAATGTGTCTTGAAGGTAAAGCGAAGGGGATGACGCCGCGAACCTCCTCTCTGCTCGCTTCGAAGCTTTCCGGAGCCAGCTGGGCCACTTCCAGTCACAACTCAGACCCACTCCGCCCAGGACCGGATTAAGCCATCAAGCCAGACACCCTACGACGCGACGCCCAGAAAAAAAACCACCACAAACACTCGAACCAACTGGAAATCTTACAGCGAGAACCAAACTAAAAATCTATGAAACAAAAATTTTAAAATCAACACAATTATGTCAAATCAGAACTCATCGAGTTCCCAACTCAGAAAACCAAAATTTCTAAATTTTAATGGAAAGTTTTACGGAACCAGCTGGCCCATTTTTAAGCAGAACTTATGATACTTGCGACAAAACTCTCAATACCATGTCCACAGCCATTGGGTGCTTGCAAGTTTTCTTTCGTAAATGTTTAGAAAAAGAATGACCAAACATTTGCTGCTCTTATTATACGCTCAACTATTTTTAATGCAAACCAAAGGAGAAAAAGCAGCGAAAAGGATGTTTTGGATCAAACCCTGGATTCGACGCAGAGTACAGTTGGGTGCAAGTTTTATGCTAACAAAAAAGCTGCATATCAAAGAAGCAACGCATTGTCTTGTTGTTCATCATAAACCCACAATACAAGTTCACTTACTTTAATGTTGAATGTAATAGACTCTCGATGATGCATTTACAATGAAATAGCTTGCAGCAAGTTATAGAAAATATATTTGGTAACAAATCTTAAATTCTCTTTAAAATAATGATAGGCAGCTTCATTTCCTATTTATCTGAAGTGTAACTAAACTCAGTTACAATCTCCTGGAGGACTATTTGGTTATTTTATCTATTGAGGTATTTAGGGTGCGGCTTAATCGTAGTTGAGGTCTCTGTCGCACACATGAAGCGTTAAAGGGAGGACAGTGCTTGCGTATCACTTCTTTTAAAAATCTTAAAAAAAAACTCCTAAAATGCATTAATTTTTTAAATTATTTTAAAGCGGTTGCATACAAGATCGTTTAAAACTTATTAGGTCCAAAATGTCATTATTGCGTTTCATGTAGAGAAAGAAAGTTACTATTGCAGTATCTAACACACTTTATATGACGCAAAAGTGTATTTTTCTCAGTCTCTTGACCACCGTTTGCTGCGGGTATTCTTACAATTCAAACTGCTTTTGAAATTAAAAAGTTAATTTCCCACTTTCATAAAACGCTATATCTACATGGGAGTTAGTCCCGGCTTGCTTATAGTCAGGATATGTGGTGTCTGATAGTTACTCTCAAAACTGTGTCCGCCTAAGATCGGATTAAGACAAGGTAAACGGCCGCAAAAAAATACCACAAATACTTAAACTAACTGGGAATCTTCTAGCAAAAACCAAACTAAAAATGTATAAAATAATTTTTTTTGGATGCAAGAACAATCATATCAAACCACACTCGCGCAGCGTTTCCAACCCAGAATATCAAAATTGTCAAATTTCTTTTGCTTGAAATAACTATAGGACGAGTTTCTCAAATAAACTTTAAGTTTAGTTTTATTTAGTGGCTTTTGACTTTATTTTATCTAAGTTAATGTTTATCTCAGCATTAAAACATCTTCAAACCTCAAATTCTAATAATGCTTAACTATTAAGTGAAACAATGACGGATTCAGCAACCAGATTAAACCGCAATATATAATTTTATATATTTTAATTTATTATGAACTGATTTTCACTTTGTTATATTGAAAACTTGGTGTATAAGAATACATTTTTATTGATTTCGGTTTTCGTATTTTTATTTTTAAAACTGGTATCGTCCTTTTTCTAATGTTATTATTGTCATATTCGTCTCACCTCAAACCTTCACGATTTTACGATTAAGGAGCAATTAAGTGATTATAAAATAATAAACTAATTAACTAATTTTGCGATTGTTGGCAAAAGTTTCGAGAATTTAAATTCTTGTAACAATAATAAATAAAGTTTGAAGTTTTAACGTTTTTGATCAATGTTGCTATCAAAAGTTTCAAAAAATGTTACTTTGAATATATTATATATTTTTACAACGTTCTTTGAGGGGTAAGTGGAGGAATTGAATTAAAGTAACAAAAATAGATTCATAACAATACATAATTGTAAAGTTTTATAATGAGTGATTCTATTCTCTTTGACGCATCGTTGAACTGTGCCGCCTTTGAAAGATAACAAGAAATTCTAAGCCAACAACTAATAAATAAAGCAGTCATTTAATCTCAATAATCAATTTAAGAATTTGTGTTGCTCAAAATTGAACAAACGTTTGACTTATTCATTCTTATTTATTTCAAAATAGTGGAGAACTACACTAATTGACTGCTAAATGTCTTATGAATTTTGTAGATTTTAAGTTTCGTAACTTTAAGTTGCAAATAGCAACTTGAAGACTTCATAGATAAACCAGTTTTTTTCATATTTAACGACAGACGAGTTGAATAATGAATAAGACAATTGCAGCAGAAATGCGGGGATTTCCTAAGTATTATTTCCGTTTAGCTAAAAAATTATTAATACCAACGAAATTCATATTTGATTTTTTGAATTTGTTACAAAAAAGTCTGAAACGTCATCTATTATTAAAACTTTAATTAAAAATATTTAATAAGCAATTTGGCTCAGTACGTTAATTGAAAGTTGCAGAAGATCCGATCTAGAAAGGTTAATAGTCGAGTTATTTTGCGCACATTAAATAGAGATTTTTTTGGAAAAGTAGTGAAGTTACAACGGTTTAAAGAAATGTAATTGTTTTTTTAATTTAAAATATTAAACTTGTAACTTTGACATAAAACCACCGCAAATCTGCTGTTCTTCCTGCGGTAGCTGAATCTTGGGTTCTACAAGCTGCAATTGCGGTTTCGTGAAACCTTTAAACTGTTTTTCTTTTCAACAATTTTTTTGTGATTTACCATAACACTGCTTTATACAACAATATTTACAGGCATCGAGAAATTATGCCAAAATTTTGCTATCATTTTACGATTAAGAGTCATAAGAAAAGCACTTTTTTTACCATAGTAGAGTATTCTACAACAGAAATCCTGGCGGAAAATGACATAAAAAAATACGAAAGTCACATCAGGAAACCAACACATTATTCGGAGTTTCCGAGTAGCAAAATGCCATATTTTAAATATTATGACAACTTTTTTAAGTAGCTTATTTGATTAATTTTCAAAAAAATTAACCTATTTTGAAAATTTTAAAAGTATTAAATCATTTTGAAAGCTTTGTTGAAAGCGAGGATTAAATTTCGTAATATTTTCATAAAATATTATCCATGTGGTAAAAAAGCATTTTTAGGTCAATAAACTTACCTAACTAAATTGATGCCTTTTATATGAAATATTGTAGAATTAAATATAAAAATGTCAATTAGCCTCATACATATTTGGATTATAGTCATAAGTTAACAAAGATGAAAGAAAACGTGCCAATCCACTTGCATGTTTTGAAACGATTGTATTTTTTTAAATTCCATTGTTATGAGCAAAGCGTGATTTATTTTTAGAATCTAACAATAATTTGGTTCACAAAATTTCAAAAATTTTCATATTTGAAAATAACGGCAAATACTTCTTAAAAATAATAAGGACAAGCAATTCAAAGTATTTTGTTAATTGTTAATAAAATTTGACAGAATAAAATTCCGCGCACAATTTACTTGAAATTTCAACGATTTAATATATTTCCTTAATTTAGATTTTATTAATTAGAAAAAACTTGAACGATCACAAATTTAGTTTCAATAATGAAATTATATTTGCTACCTTTATAGATTAATAAAAAGAAATTATAAAGACGCCGCAATTCTGAAAGAAACTATATTAAAGAGTAAATTGATTATTTACCGATACATTTTCGTATTTCAGGATAAGTTGAATTAAGTAAAGAAGTTTAAAAGGCAAGAAAAAACCAATACAAGCAACCGACGGTAAAACTGGATTAAAATCTCTCGCTGTTCTTAAGTTCCTCGCCTATCTTGCAGTTGCGAGTTATGGAAATGGTGAATGCTGAAACTAATTCGATTTATTTTTCGATAATGATTAAATATTTTTTAATATCTAAATTCAATCTCTTGTTAGTCGTGTCAAATTTGTTTATTTAGTACGACAAAATTTGATAGTTTTTAGTGTTAAAATTAATTTGTTGTATATTTCCCAAATTTAGTTTTGAAAGGATTTTTGTCAATGTGAGAAAGTGTTTAAAAATTAATTGAATGCTCAGCTTCAACTTTATTATGAACTACGAGACGATTTTGACTTAATCTTGATGTCTTTACGTCGGCCGCATTGAGAACAGATTTAGTCTGTTGGTAATCACGAAATAACTTGAGAGCTTGATAATGAATGATTTATTCGTTTCTGAGTGAAATGAGTGAATTGTTGAGAAATGGTGGATGCGCCGGGAGAATTTGTGCACAATATGTTAGGTGGTGGATGGTGTAAAGAGGTTGAGGTGGTTGATTTTGAATTGTCTGGTCTTTGTCTGGGTTGGCGCGACGGTCTGGTGCTGGGTCCGATCGTGGATCGTGTTCTGGTTTGAACGAGCGGTCCTCAACCGGTTCTTCACGGTTCTGGCCGGAGGGCTGCATTTGACGGTCGTGTTTATGGCAGCTTTTCATACATGTTGCCGAAGTTACATGTTCATCTACGCAAGTAATTGATTATAGTGGGCAGGAAGTGACGCGGGCTTGTAGGTGATACATCACCAGCATGTGTGTGTGGCCGGCGCATGCATATTCATGCGGTGAACGCGGTATGAGGCTCAGGTGCTGAACCACAGCGTTTCGCTATCCCACAGTCAATGCAGTGACACGGCGTACGGTGATTGATCACCTCTATTTAGCTAAATCCTATTGCCATATCAGCCTGAATCTCATTATTACGTCAAGCCAAGATGCTACTTGAGTTAATGTATGAACAATAGGCTTCCTGGCTTGCTCCGCCTGTTGCTATAATTTATTAATAGCCTAATAAAAGTACGCTTTGGCAGCCAGTTGTGCCCTATAGCGCCCGGGTAGCCCGCATTTAATACGACTACGACATTCGAAGAAAATAGCCCTCCTTATTGTCGAGCAAAAACAACACACTTTGGGAATTCTAAAATCGCACGCTACTGAATAACGACACTTAAAACTTTGGAACAAATTACTGCCCAGATTGAGTTTACATAAGCTAGAACCTAATTTAATAAATAAACCCCTCCAGCTTCATATTGACGAATCAATAACCGAATAAAAACTTAACTCAGTCTTTCTAATTCCAACACAATTACTCGTTTCGACGAACACCAGAAAATAACAAAGAAACATAACACACGGAGCTTGAATGATAGCCGCTTTGTTTTAGAAAATCACATAGCGACTCCCAAACAATTAAAAACCCGCATTAATCGTGAGTTGAAGTCTTCGCGATGATGGAATGTGCATATGGAATTTCCGGTTCGTTGAATCAAGAATGTAGAAAACGCTTAATTCGACAAATGTTTCGTGTCGGCCCTCAGCGAGATTACATTTTTGCGGCATTAAGTATAAAAGCTCCAAAACGTTCAAGACACCTTAAATAAAACAAAAAGAAGTAACGTGTAAAATTGCACGATTTCAAAACAATTTGCTTCGAAAAGACAGTACTTGCTAGTTAATAGATACGTCCGTTGATATTACTCGAACAGTACAAATATAAAAGCGATTTATTTTTAAACTTTTTTGTTGGCGGTAATTATTTCTGTTCAATTCTTTTTGTTTACGGAAAACTAATGTTCATATGTGCAATTTAAAAAAATTAATTGTGTTTACGGTTTTAAAATAATAAACGGTTCTGACGCAAAAACCTGCTCATATATTTAAACCGTAATCCTCTCACCGCTTAAATTATTACCTGCCGCAAAAAGTTAAAACAAAAGTATTTGATTTAGCAGACTTTTGTATGGTTTAAAAATTATTTTCAAAATTCTGGTGCGTGTGCTAAAATGAAATGTACACGCTGCGTAGGGAAATAACAGCGCGTTAAAGAATACAGCTGGTTGGAGTGAGATAAGAGCTTACCTAAAAGCACAACACAATTCACCGAAAGCTTTGGCACTGTTGGCACAGGTTTGCTCTTTGGGAGCTTCCCTTCAAATGTGGCTGTAACCCGCCGCACAGTCGCGTGCTGTTGGTAGCAGGCGTGCGCCATCGTCTGACCCCTCTCGACCCGCAGCTCCTGTTGCTTCTTTCTGTTAGCTGTTCATCTAGATGCTATGATGAAAAATATCTCGAATAGTCCAAAACATCATTATAGTCAGACGCGGATAAGTTTCGAAACAAACTTGAAACTTGTTGACTACTGATTTTAACCAAAAATTGCGGCAATGTTGATAAAATGAAATATTTTAAATGGTTTCTGCTTCCAAATACAGTTTGTGGTTTCGTGGTAGGTCTGCGGTATGAAGTTAAATATCAGGAGAAGTAAACGGAGACAAAGCGACCCATGCAGCCTAAAGCACTCGTGTAAACTAAATAGAAACTCTCTAGTGTGCGGTTGGGTTATGTCATAGCGACTTTCAACGAAAATATCAAACGAGGGGTCTAACGACAAAAATTTCAATTGCATTTAAAACATCCCCGACAAACAATAGGAATGGGTCAGTCAAATTCGCAGGTTTTTCGAGACCAGTTTCATATTCGCCGTAACGCCGACTCGCCACAGAAAATAAAATTATTACCCCTCGATTCGTACGTTATTCTTCGCTCTTTTTTGAGTTCAACTCTATTATATCGTGATGTTTATCGACTGCGTGATGTGCGGATTTATGGAATGGGGTTCCGTTTGGCAAATGATTTATCTGACCGTTATTATAAGTGCACCGCGTACAACTAAAAAGTTAGGCCGCATTGAAGCTTTCGTCGACGTGTCCAATATTCGGTTCGTTTATAATATGTGACTGGTCTTGATTGATGTATTAAACGGATCAGAGCTTCCTTCGGCCTTGTATTCTCAGCAAACAAAATTTGCACAGCAAATATTAGCTATCAAAAGTGTGAACAAGTTAATATGCATACGTAAATCTTGTCTATTTCGATATCAGAATAGTTGCTCCAGCTTCTGAACCTCGACTATTCCACAATTCGAACAACATATCTACGGACTTCATCAATCAATGTTCGAGCTACGCACTTGTCTCTTAACTACTATACCTCATTACTTGAGAAACAACTCGATCTATACTCCATGCATTTCCCTATTTGTTTATTCATTAATTTAAGAGAATTTGCGAAATGAAATGAAATGGAAAATTCAGATAAGAAAAATTGCTTGTCATTCCGAGTGAAAAATGCACGCAGTTTAATTAAGTTTCGAACAAGCACCTGCAACACAATATAGGGAAGTGAAGTTATTGTAGATCTATAATGAAAATATAAACAGCAATTGCAACTTCTACTATTTTGGGTCCATGTCAGCAATTTTGTTAGCCCATTTTTGACTATTAAAATCTCAAAAAAATTGTTACTAAAACTCTTGGACTTTTATCAAAGTTTTATAACAATCGTGGTTTAGGCAGGGAAATTTATTTAAGCCTTTATTATTGCAATTAGAAAAATTACCAAAATTCAAAACCATTTATTTTGTATCGTTTAATGTGATTACAATGCAATTTCGATATGTTCTATACTAATTAAATTATAACAAAATTCGTTTGACTTTAAAAATATTGTTTTGTTCCTGTCAATTTATTGACACAATTTCTGTATAATAATGGCACAGCAACTTAAAAAAATTAGATAGGTGAGTCTGCAATCGAGTAGCTAACATTAACTGTTCTTGACATTTTGTGGAGTATGTGAAATTAATTGAATTTCTTGTGCAGAAAAAGAAAATAGTTATTGTAGTTTCTTAATGTAAATGTTGAAGTAAATTGAGTATTATTGATTTTAGTTTCGCAAAATTGGAATGAAATTGATCTAGCCAGGCTTTTGATGGCTCAACACAGCAAAATCTGTAAATGCATAAGTTGATACTATTTAAAGATTTTTTTTTCTTTCTAACAATTATTTTAAAGAAAATTAAATTAAAATATTTTTTTAAATTTGTTGCTCATAATTTTTGAATAATTTCTGTCAAAAACATAAAATAATAATTTTCAACTTGCCATGAAATTGTGAATGAAATTTTAAAATGCAGTTTTGCAAAATTTTTTGAGGAGCAACAGTTCTGGCCCAGCTGTCATTTTAATATAATTCGTAAATTTAAAAAAATATTTTTTCTCCACAAAAAGACGTGGCTTAAGTAATTTCTGTAAGTTTTCTAGTCGCAAAATCTACATAATCAAACTGATGATTTACATGGTTGCACCTTCTACCAAATAAGTTTTTTAATTTACAGTAGTACTGTCACAAAGTTCAGAAACTATAAAATTAATTCAGCTTTTGCACTGAAAGATACTAATTTTAGTTTGTTAAACCACATTTGGATTGTTTTAATTTATATTTTAGGTGCAATTAGTCTAGTCTAGATTTTAGTGGTTTATTAAATCAAAATCTCTAAACAAGTAAATTGATTGCGCTTAGAAATATTATTTTCTTCTTAGCAAAGATTGAGAGAAAAACAGAATTAACATAATTATTTTCTGTAATTTTTTTTGCTGACGATTTTAACAAAATTAAACTACAAGTGTACAGAAATTATGTTTCCTTGTAAATCTTTAGCAGGAGCTAAACTTTTTGGAATTTAAATTGATATTGTCATACTGTTTCGGAGATTTTATCAAGCATGTAAAATTAATTAAGCTTTACGTATTGAAAGCAAGTAATTATTGTAGTTTGTTAATTACCTTGTATTTCGAAGTAATGATGTTGTTATTGATTTTAATTACGCAGAATCTCTTGCAATAATTGGTTTATTATGTCAAAATTTATAAGCAATAAGTTGATGGAATTCAAAAATATTATTTTTTCATGACAAGAATACTGAAAGTAAATAATAATTAGTTACTTAATGCAAATTTAGAATTAATTTTTATTATTATGATCTCATCGAGCTTTTAGTAGCTCATCTCACCAAAATTGACTATTTTTGAGATTTTTGTAAATATGTATAATTAATTAAATTAAAAGCAAATAATTATTTTAGTTTATTAACTTATGTTTTGAAGTAATGCTGTTGTTAATGTTACGCAAGACCTACTTGCAATGCAAGCTTTCTGGTCAAGCTTTTGGTGGTCCAAAATTTGCTTAAAGGTGATAGGATTAAAAAATATTATTGGTTGCTAACGAAAATTTCAGAGAAAAGAGAAAAGAGTACAGAAGCTAGATGCTCTCAAAATACTTTTAATAAAAATATAGTTTTTTGGATTTTGCGATGATATTGTAGTAATCTCTTTTTGAACTTTTGTTAAGTATATAAAATTAATTCAACTGTTCAAATTGAAAGTAAATAATTATTGTAATTTTTACATTGGAGCTTTTGGCGGCTCACTTTTTCAAAATCTGTAACCAAATAATAATTAAAGATTGAAGAATATTGTTTCTGACGAAAATTTCTGCTACCGAATTGAACTACCAGTGAACAAATACTAGATTCACTTGAAAAGCTTTATAAAAAACGACTTTTAATAAATTTTAAACAATACTATCGAAATCATCCAGTGTTTTTAAAATTTTGTTAGATATGTAAAGTTAACTGAGCTTTTACATTTAGTTCTAGCAAATTTGCGGCAATGAAAACTGTTTCATACTGCCAAAGTTTAATTTAATTTTTTTATAATTCTCTCGATCGCAAAATAAATGCTTACCAGAAACATTTGAAGACAATAATCTTTTAATAATTTGAAATAACATTGTTGCCATGAGTGCCACTTTGTGTATTTGTGAGATTAATTGACCACTTTAAACTGTAATCAAATAATTATTGTAGTTTGTTAATGTATATTTGGTAGTAATTTAGTTTTTGTAGTTTTTAGTTTCTCAAAATTTCTTGGGATGGAACTGATCTGGTCGAGTGTTCGTTGGCGAAGGACCGCGATGTGTTTTAGTGGAGCTTTGGAGTGGAAGTTGTAAGTATGGGTGGTTTTATCCTTGGGAGAAGGCATTTGTGCAGATCGAGTTCGAAGGGAATGCAGAGTTTACAATCGTGTGATCTAATAAAGAACACTACAACCAGATCTGACAAGTATAGTGGAGTGTATCGATTGGTTTCCTGGTGTTGTCCCTAAAACGGATGGACCATTCGCACGATATTAGGCGAGAAAAGTCGTATATGGGAAATGGTGTCCGTATAGGCATATCTCGTATCGCCTACTACCGAGATAGGGATACACTCAGTGACGGTCGCGTGTTCCCCCTCCTTGAAAGAAGCAATAAAAGCTGAAATCGGCAGATAAATTCGAAAGGATTTCATTGCGCAAGGTTCTGATGCTACTCTATTACGGCTAATGTACAGATCCAATAACTCCTTTGTTATTAATAGCAGTTGCTGTCAGCCTATCGGCCGCCACACCACTAACTCATCAGATCAATATCGCCGAGCAATTATCCAACTTAATAGCATATTCTCATTAACCCAAACCAAAACTTTACAATGCCCTTTGCTTGCCAATTTGTGCTCTACGTTCGCCGTAGTAGTAAGTTAGAGAATTGCAATCGCCATCGCCCGTCACGGTTACAGTCGTCCGTCACACCATTCACGCCACACTAGTTATTCAAAATAATAAGAATTGAGTTAAGAACTTAGGTACAAGTTGGGGTTATAACTACTCATTTTGCAATTAACATTAAAAGCTCGTCATTAGTGGCAATTAGCATCTGGATGAACACAAGAGACCAACAGCGGTTGAAAGCCATCGTTACTGTTCAATGAAGTGATGTAATCATTTTATTATACGCCACCCCGACGGACTGTAGGATTTCGCGTCTAACGTGGGGATCAGAGAGCGTCTACCAGGGGTGTCCCTCCTTCCTTTGTTGTCGCGGTCGGATTTTCCTCCGATCGTATCTCAACAATCTTTACTTCAAAAGCATTCTGCTGTTTAGATTTCAATACGAGTACTGCAACTCTTTCTATTTAAGAGAAAAAGTGTCACTCAAAAACGGAAGATAGCAAGTGTTACACCCCTGGTTACGGGCATCAAGTGAACTTGATTGAAAACTCGGCGTAGCGGACAAATACGACTAGAGTAGGATTTCCAGCTTCTGAGTCCCCTCTGCCGCATTACGGCCAACGCCTCTCTTCTTCTTCTGCCTCAACTGTAATTATTGCAGACGCTAAAAAAAGAAAAGCGATACCAAATATAATTGACCCATACCTGCATCAGATATCATCCACCAAAATTATTTTAAAATTTTTTGTAACCGTAAAGCGAAATGAAAACGCCTCATATTGGCAAACCTCCAATCGACGCTTCCACACTAATTTATATCGTAAGTGCGAGGGAGCTATCGTCATGCGTTCACCACATTCATTTACACGCGATCTCCTCGCGAGACTCACTTCATAAAACAAAACCAATTAAAATTAAACACCCATCCTGAGGCACTTTTTTACACAACAATAACTCAAGATATTGCTCAAATTCAAGCAATCGCTACAATTATATTACTGAATGTTTGAAAAAAAAAATGGCTTGCACATTATGGATTTATAATTTAAGATGAGTTTTAAAAAATTTAAAGATTGTTCTTTTTAATTTTGGAAATAACAATATTTTTGATTTCAGGCATTGACTAATAAATAAAATGTATTAATATTGAAAACTTGAACAAGTTACCACTTCCAATTTTATTTATTTATAAATAATTGCCGCAGTATAAAGTTTTACGTTGACAGATATCTTAAATGTTAAGCTAAAACTGTGATTATTGATGTAATAAAATTGGCATACCTTATTGTGTTCAATTTTCATAATTTTATAAAAATCAGAAATAATTAATTTAAAAAAGTATATGCAAAAAAATACTGAATTTTCTAAATATTTTATAGCAAAAAGCCCTTAAAATTTTTATCTATATCTAAAATCGACAAAAAAAAACAAAAAAAAAAGTATTCTTGTTGGCCAAGATCTATCTTTTAGGGCTGCCACTGGATTTGACTTCTAAGCTTAATGCTAAATTGTTTTCGAATTCAATTTTAAATTTGAATGTCGATAATTAATCTCTGCGGCATCCTTAGCCTTATAATAATAGAATCTAAATTGTTAACTATGTATTCTTACAGTTTTACAGCTTTGATAAATTCACTAACAAAATAAAATAGATTGTCACCTAAGATTTCTTTTATTTCGGAAACCAAGAAACTGAGTGTAGTTTGAAGAATTACTCAATTAATAAATATTTAGCTTACATTGTTTTTTGTTCTACATATAGAAAATTTTTTAAAGCATTTGTAAGGCTTCTAGCCTTTTTACGAAAAATAATGTAACGTAAATATTTTATTGTAAAAGCTGCTACTTGAATATACATAGAGGGATTTAAAATTAAAAAAATATATTTTGATTCAAATAACATTTTTTAGGCAACAATTGTTGCAGCGTTATTATACCTTTTTCCAATTGTTCACAAAAAATATTTTTCCTTGTCTACCCATTATGGCTTCGCAGTGTTTATATTTTCCCAATTGGTTTTAAAAATTTGACCATTTAAGACTTCTTCAAGCGAGAAAAGATTTAATTTCAAACAATTCCAAATTTGTTTTTTTACGTTTATCACCCAGATACAATATCATTTTGAAGCAAAATTTTTTATGAAGCCCTAATTTCTGTTAGCGCAACAATAAGCAAAATAACTTTGACAGGTTTTTAGGTAACTTTAGGCAAGTATTTGTAAATGGTTGACTACCTGTAGAATTGATTTAAAAGTAAAAATATTTTTTAATCAAAGCTTAAGCAATTATTGCATCAATTATTGCCACATGTTAACAAATATATTTGGCAAGCTAATTTAGCGTTAATTAAACTTCTTCATTTCCTTAACTAAAACGGAATTTTTTTGGGAATAAGGTTTAAATAAGTCAAAAAGTATTTAATGCATTTTTTCAAAATATTTGTTGATTGTTAAATTTTGTCATGAAGCTTGTATTTCATTGAAATAATTTCGCTTCTCAGTATAAGCTCACTGAATTATTATGGTAATAATTGTTACGACTTTTGATAATTTACACTGGATGGTCGTTAGTTTCGGTGTAAATTTGAGGAAAATATCACGAGACAAATTGTAAGCAAGAACGTCCAATTTTGGCTTTGTTATTTGCCGCAAATTTCTCGGTAAATTGGTCCAGCTTTGCTCAACACAGTCGATGTATGAATATATTACGTGTTCCCGCATTTGCCCGGTAACGAGCAACAGCAAACTCACTGATTATAATTGACACTTCCTTAAAGTACAATTTTGTTCCTTTAGTAATTTCCTTGTGAATTTTTATTTATAAAATTTCTCCGGGGTCGTGAATGTTAATTTCTGGTTACCTTAGCTGAATTCCGTCTGCGTTGTCTTAAATTCATTGTGCTTATCAGACATAAGCAAAACTGTCTGCGGAAAAACTTTGCTCTTTATTGGTCGAGTACACAAGCAATTAAGAATCAGTGAATTTGACAAGAATGGCTTGTCAGCGGCATGTTGGCTGCCCCCGACGTTTGAAAGCGCTTCAAACAACGCCCTGCACTCTTTACCCCAGTAGACTAACAGTTTATCTCATGCGTGTCAATTCATGAAATTATAAATAAGGCTGCGTGGGCGTCAAAATTTGGCGGTTATCGACGGCACGCATTGACAAGGAGAACATCCTGTGACATTAAGCCAGCTCGTGTGTGTTCCGGTGCAGAGCACCGAGAGGATTACGTCGTGGCCCGGAGGATCCTTCCTTGATGTTTATAACGAAAGCCTGTCAGCGGCTGTCGGATGACAGGCTGCGATTTCTCACTGTCAGCCCACCTTATCCAAATTGCGCTAGTCCACTACAATTCACGGCAGCTCTAAATGATGCCGCGTGACCGGAATGCGCTCGGGCATTTCGCCTCCTGCGAGTTCTGCTCTGTGTAAATAACATTCATTACAATAATACGACACAAAACAAACAATTTACTGTGAATCTCTTTGAAGATGCACATTTCTTGAATAGTTGCTTTCATAATTGTCTCTGAATTACATACCTAGAACTTACATTAAAAGTCGAAACTCTGCTTTCCTTTCTAGTTTCAAAACTAAATTCACCAGCTTAAAGTGACGGATGACGTTATTGCAACAATGCTCAATAGCGAGAACGCTAGAACCCCACTATATTTCATTCAAGTATTACGCAAACGAGTTATATACAACTGCATATAACTCGAACCGTTAAAGACATTTCTCGACATTTCCACCTGCTAGTTCTTGTATCTTAAACACGAATCTTTCATTTCTCAATACTATCCCTACATTTATGTCTTCTCCGGTTTTTCCTTTAACCCTATTTCTGCACAACTTCTCGCCTCTCTTTTAATTATTTACCATTTAAGCCACTTACAAAGATCTCTATACTCATCATTTAGAATTATTTTTTGATTAGTAAAGAACTTTTTAATTTTTTAACATATAAATTAGGGAATGCAAATCCTGGGATGCCGGAACCAAATCCCGAAAAACGGAATTTTCAGTTTTCAACTGCTTTATATGAAAAAGTATTTTGAATGGAAATGTTTTCTTACACAGCGCAATCAACATGAATTTGAAAATAAAACAATAAAAAACAATAACATAAATTAAATTCTAGAAAACAAACGAAGTGAAACCAAGAACACAAAATAATAAGACAATACACGTACTTTCTATTTTCTACAAAAAAATTCTCTAAAAAAAGAATGCAGGCGCTAAAGAATGCAATCTGACTGCCTGCAACCATCACAACTCAAAAAAATTCCAAATCAGCGCTCGAATATTTCGGAATATTTCTGGATCTCGAATTGCGCGTATTTTGACCGGGATCCCGAGATTGCATTCCCTAATATAAATATATGTCTCTTACCCTTTTTCTACTTACCCTCTCCTTGGAATTCACAAGTTTCACAAACTATATTTTTATTTTCGCTTTTACCTTACCTTTATACATTTTGCTAAGGTTCTGGATAATTTTTTACTGTGGAGTTAAATTAATTAACAAATTTATGTTAAATTATAAATGAAAAGTAAGGCGAAAATAACTTTTCTCTCTAATACTATTTTTGTTACTACAATAGTTTGTCATCAATTTTTATTATTTTATAACAATTTTCTAACGAAAGTAATTTATGCGAGCCTTTTTTTCATTTACATTATAAACGTATTCTACCGTTCAAAAGTTAAACTTCAGATGATTTAAAGATTATTGCACAGAAACTGCAAGTCAAGATAACTTACGGGGCCTAACTGAAAATTTACCAAATAATAATATAATTTAATTCTTAAATTCTTATATACTGAGTACGGGTCTGCTAAATTGAGGAATTTATTTCTTATCAGTTGCATTTTCTTTTTTTGACTTGCTCGCATCCGGCAGTAATCAAGTGATACCGCACATCGCTGCTATTGTGTTTACTGTGAAATTGGGTGAGTTGATCACTAAGCTTTATCCTATTCTTTTGATATTATGATAATCGATTAATTATGACGGCCTCTTGTTTAGATAGATCACAAAAGAAGGCAATATAGCTTTCGATCACGTAAATGCAACGTAATTTCTAGAAGAGACAGCAATAATTAGCTTTTATTAAGTGGCTACTCTTGGATTATCATTGATAACTTTATAGAAATATTAAAATAATATTAAGTGCGTAATTCTCCCTAATATAAAGAAATAAAGATTTAAAAAATATTTAGTGTGTTTTTCCTTTAGTGTTAATAATGTGGATTCGGGCGTGCGTTTTTTCGTTCTTTGTTACGAGAGAGTTGTGTGCGTTTTTTTTCAAAATGACTAACTGGTGTGCGTTTCTTGCCGCAGTGAAGTCATAAATAAATAAATGCATCACACGTATTTGGGTGCTCCTTGTATGCTGATTTTTCAGCCTTACAAAGATAAAAAAAAGTAGTACCGATGCGCGCTTATTTTTCCTTAATGCAGTTTTTTAAACACTGAAAAATTTTCAATTTATTTCAGTACGCTTGTTAAGATTCTGAGTACCGATGTGCGTTAGTTTTTTTTTAGTTTCGTCATAAAAGGTTTCAGTACTGATATACGTTAATTACCTTTAAACACGGTTGTTAAGAGTTTAGGTATCTTTAGTGCGATTGTCAAAAAAATTGAGTACTGATGTGCGTTTATTTTCTTTCAGTGCGGTAGTTAAAAATTTGAGTACTGATGTGCATTCATTTTCTTTTCAGTATGTTAAGTTTGATTATCGATGTGCGTTATTTTCTTTCAGTATGGCTGTGGGGGGTTTTAGTACTGATCTTCGTTCATTTACCTTCAGTGCGCTGATCAAAAATTTCAGTGGCAATGTGCGTTCATTGCTTCTCAGTAACTTTGTTAAAATTATCATTACAACGACATAGAAACATTGTATGGTGGCCGCATAGTTGGAAGTCGCTATTGCTTATATGTTAAATAAGCAAAAAAATAACTTAAAATTTAGCGAGAATATTTACAGTAAATTTCAGATAAATTGGCAATAATGATCTTATGGTTTAACGGAGAAGCTTAGCCGTGCATTTACAGGAAAATGGATTTGTTTTCAGGGAAGATTTTTGCCATGTTAACCACTTAAGAAGAGTTTCTAATTTTGTTATTGAATTACTTGGTTTAAAAATAAATATACTCATACTAACAAATAAAAAATAATCAACAAGAAATATTTTGACGTATCCCTATAATAGCAAAATAATGTGCGATCTAAGATACGAATCTCTACAATGTTATTATTGTCGAGAAATCTAATAATATGTAATTTGCAACATTAGTGGGTGATAAAAATTTTAAATCTAGACTTTTACGTGATTATATTTTGTTGTTAAAATATTAAACCAACTACAATTGCTTGTAATCACGAGAAAATAAATTGCTCCCATTCGTAAGACAACTTCAAAGTATGATTTTTATTGCAACCGTTTAAAGGAATTATAATTGTGTATTTGAAATATTTCAGAAAATAACTAAGAAGACAACAGTTAAGCAAATGAAATGAAATGTTTTGGGACGATGTTCGTGCTTGAAATAAACATTCCTCAAATTGTCGAAGGAATACTTCTTTGTTCTTATTTGCGTAAACGAAATAGCATATTGATGATAATTGGCACGAGAATCGAGTGTTCAGAGATTGGTTCAAATAACTAATATTAAATTCCGTACCGAAACAGTAGCATTGCGTCTCTTTGAACGAGAAAAAAACACAATCAAGCTTCTTTCGTTTGTATCAAACTGCCGTGTTTTGAATCACATGAAATACTTGTGTACAACGAAGATTCTTTGTGGTGAAAATGATTAAAAGAATAATTAAGTGCAGTACATTGTCTCGTTTAAAAGTGTCATTGTCCTAAAGGTTTGTTGTGCTTTTCGGCTTCGCCCTTCAGATTATCCCAGTTTCCTTTTCCACCCCCACGGAATTTGTTCAACGGATCCGAGTTTTATTTAACACAATCACCAAACGTCCCAGATGACGTTCCGATAACAAAGAAACTAAAAATAATTAATTATTTGTTAGAGGTTTGGATAAATTTAATTAGATTGTTATTGTTATCCAGGGAATTGGAAGAATATGGAATTCGTAGCTAATCACGCGTAGAATTTTATATTATTGCTATTGTGCGAACTAATTAACTATTGGCAACAGGCTGGACGGTAGCTCGGCTAATTATAATTCATGTCAAACCTTTGGTTTCATCGAAAATTGATGTATGCATAATACTGGTCTAAATGAGGTCAGTAATTGATGACATGTTATTTCAATATTAATGGGTTCACAATCGCTATTTATGGGCGATTCCTCCACAAACCCCATAACAAATAATTTATTTCCTAACACGCTTGGTTTACTAGTTGCCATATTTACTCCAACAATTTAACATTCAAACTGCAAGAATACTGGTGCTATAAATCAAATTTCTGCTGGGATAGCCGAGATCAATTTGAGATATTTTCATAGTTGCTCAACTTTCTATATCCACGTAATTACAAAGTTTTATATGATAATCGATAAAAGACGCGCAAATGACAGTTAAAAGAGCTTTAAAACCAGTGCGAAACGACAATCCTTTTATCGCATTAAAAATATCCTAATAGTAGAACCCCTTCAAGTTCAGGAGCAACAAGTATTTTTCACAGTAATTAACAAAGTTGTTGATTATCAACCAACTTACCCGGATATATCATCAAAATAGAGTCGTTTAAGCAAAATCTCGAGATTTATAGCACTCGTTCTGTCTTAGAAACAGTTCACTTAATTTATTAGAGGTGAAGCTGAAGAGCAATCAATATTTATTGAGTTAATATAGCTACTTCAAAAGTTGAGCTAAAGTATACAATACAGACAAAAAGTTGAACTTGAAATAAAGTTACTGGGCAATCTGGTTTCGCTCATTAATATCGAAACTTTATCAACAATTTTACGTACAGAAACTGCCGGCAACGCGTCACTCCAATAAATTATTCAACACTACTTATAGAGCTTTAATTGGAGGGATTTTTTTTAACTCAACGCCTTTACCGTAATTGTTCCCGACAACGAAAGCTCCATTGTATAAAGTGGGAAACGTTATGATTTTTTATAGCTAAGCCAGACTCCGTCAGTATATTTCTTTTATTCAGTCACGTCTGATCCGTGGTAAGCTTTGATTCGCTTTTATGCAGCCAGAGATAGGTGTATAAAACTTGAAGCGAATTGACGCATTTGACCACGAAAATAGCAATTTTACGACAAAACTTACTATTTAACAAAAATTGACACGAAAATTTGGGTTGTTTAAAAAATTAAATAAAACGTTCAAATTTTAATTACGTAGAAAATAAGTCGAATAGGATTCTGGTAAGCGAACTCGTTAAGAAAGCAAAATTCAGTTGATATTTTTGCGGGTTGCTTAATTATTACGTAATGGATTTTACGCTAACTATTTTGTTGATGAGTAAATCCAAAATAATGCAGCACTGACTCCATTTTTGGGGTAACACTTTAAGTTGTAGCTAACGTCAAAGTGTCGTTTTTGACTGGGAATAATCCGACTTACCCATTTGTACGATTCGGCAATTTCTCTGGCGCTTTGCAGAAGAGGGTTCTGGTTCTGGAGACGGAGAAATAGAAGTTAATTGCAATAAGAAGCGTTGAGTTCTTTTTAAATACCTTGTCGCCGCCTAAAGCGACTTCGATTTTGAATATTTCATTGTCGCCTAATTTGAACGATCGCTGAAACGAAGCAATTTCGGTTTTGTTGACAACTTGCGTATAACAAGGAATCACGAAAATAAAAATATGTAATAAAATAAGCGAACTTGTCATTCTGAATAACGGTAAAAAACTGAATTGTTGTATGGAATTGTTGATATTAATTTGTCATCGATGCATGTCGGGGATGCGAGTCGTATATTTATTTGTAATTGTTTAAAATGACTGGTTGTGTTGCCGGCTGTGTAGCTTTCTCGTGAAAAGCAATGTATTAAGTGGGTCAACACAAGCTACTAGGAATTAGACTCCACTTTAGAAAATTAAACTGTGACTCTTTATTTCTAATCGGATTTCTAGCAAAGAAGACAATTCTTTTGATGTGTTAAATGTTAAAAGAAAAATCACGTCTATAAATAAAGTTGGTAGTTGTTTGGGTGGCGGTTCATTTCTAGTATAAAGCCTCTAATTTCGTGTAATCCCCGAATAAACCATGCACGTTTACAACAATTGAAATACTATTGTAATCTGAGCTCAGCGGTCAGCATCAATGTTTCCACGCAATGTACTTCGGCTCGGAATTGTTGGTTTGGAGATTGCACTCACAAGTCCCTGTATCTTTGAGGTAGAGCCCGAAACTTTCCACTAGCAGGATAACTTCGGCCAACTTATCTCTGTATTTAATAAGGTATGTTAATTCATTCATCCGATGTTAGTGCCGCAACTAGAAACTCGATACAAAGCGTTGTTTTAAATATTCCTTTTGGCAAGCGACTAAAATAAATTTAAATCATTAGTCGTTGTTTGCATAAATATTGCTGACAAGGTGTCAATAGTTTCAGTTTGTTAGTCAAATCGGCAATATGTATTTGTATCTCGATATGGCACCCGTAGCGGAGTCTAAACACTTTATCCATGTTCACGCCACTCTATCACGAAAATCCAAATTGCTTCTAGTCTTTACCTGCAATCCACGAGATTAAGGCATTGTCGCTAAAAATATCTTATTTTAGAGCATTAGAAGTCTCTTAACGCTAAAGGAAAATGATTAAGACTTTAAAGTAAACACAGAACCACACGATCACAGCATATTTCCGAGCTTTGAATAGAGTTATCTCGTGTCATCAACTACCTGCAAACAAAGATGATAAACAAAGCATATCGGAATAATAAACTCGTCATGATTTACGTGCTACTGCTCATAGCGTTCGTCTACTACACGCCATCTGACCTGAAACAAGGCCAATTGTTTACAACTAAATAACCGCAAAATGACTCCGCAACAGACGAGAACCGCCACAGCTTGTTTTATAGAAACAGGACCCGACATGCGTGAACTTTTCCAGATATTTACCACAAAAACAGTTTTAGCGCGTCCGGAGGCACAATAACCGAGTTTCATTATGAAACTAATTCAAAATTTGAACATGTCGAGGCATATTCGACCCGTCTGAAATTCTTGTTGCAGTTAATATCCAACTTCGCATATTGTATTCTTCAACGTCGCAAATTCGTGATAATATACTTAAAAACACTTGCTAAAGCTAATGTAAAATATTTGAAATTGTTTGAATTCACAAAAATGCTTTTGTGACTTTAAATAATTAGCTCTGAATATTTTATTCAAAAAATAAAAATTTAAGTTTCCGTCCTCGAGAACAGTTATTAATTTCGTCTTATTAAATTTTATGGAAAATCACAAAAATAGTTGGACGCATTTGAAAGGAAATTGAAAAACTAGCACATTTTGATATTCAAGAAGATTTTTCTAAAAATGATATTTTATGAAAGTAAAAATTCCTCTCTTCTACATTTTCTTTACGTAACAATTCAAGTCAATTAAAACATTGTTAAAAACATTGCAATGTGTAAATACCGAAACCAAAGAGTGGAGAGCTTATAAAGAAGCGACGGTCGAACAAGCCAACTGGTTTGACGACAGAGATGCAAGATTTATACCAGAATAAAGGTCATTTCGAAATCAAGATCGGAAAGCTCTTAGATTAGCATAGCAGAAGCACCGCGCCGAGTGGACGGCATGGAGGTGAAACATAATATAAATATAAACAGAAACTTGAGATATATTTTTATTAGGATGCCGGTGGGTCTGATGTGTAACTCGTTAGTTTTGTATGCAGGATTGTTTGTATGAAATAATAAATCTCTTTTAATACAAGAGAATGATTTTCTATATTTGGTTAATTAATGTTTTTATCAAAATTACTTGTTATTTTTTTTATTTTAATAACTGCTCGCATCTCTGTTGCATCATATGTATGTTTATTATATGTTAACATTTTCTGATTCGTTCCGCTATCAAGAGAAATCCGAGCTATTGAAACAAAACAAGAATAAACACTGTTCGACTGTATCGAGTTGTTGCCATAAAGAATCCTGGAATAACATCAGGGCGAGAACGGGCTTATCGCTTATTATACCTGTTTAAAAAATTAAAAAACCGCCGTTTCAAGGTTATATAATTTGGTTTCAAAACTTTAAAAGTGCCGCGAAAAGCATCACCTCTTTATAAGTTCTCTGCTCTTTGACGAAACACTAATTGAAATAAAATGACGGAAGCAAAAAGGGCGCAAATAATATTATTGTAAATTGTGAATAAAGTTAGAAAAAAGTATATGGGATGACCTGATAACCCCGAGGTTGGTTACCTGAATATATTTGTAAAGAATGGATATTTAAAAATAATTTATGATTTTGTTGCCCCAAAATTAAATATTTAAAAGTTTACTGGATCCAATACAGTTTTTTGAGTATTTTTTTTATTTTACGGAAAAATAATTGTTGAAATCATTTTTATACTACAAAATTAATAAAAATCTGTCTAAACCAAAATCAAAAAGTGAATTAAGTAATATCAATTTAATGTAAAATATTTAATTTTAATCAAAATAAAAAATCTTTATATAATTTGGTACAATAGTTGAAATCAGTCTCGGTCAGTATTGGTATACTATTAAATAAACTAATGAGATTAATGGCTCAAATAACACAGGATTGATAATAAAAAATCTATTAATAACTTTATTAAATCTTGAAACTATCGAGAGGCCGTAAAGTTTAATGCATTTACTATTATTATAGTTGAGTTTTTGTTGTTTCTAATTACGTAACTACGAGGGCGAACTACTTTGTGAGATAGGGTTATTTAAAATGTCAGGCAGTGGCACGTTCACGATTGGAATGCATGTTTTATCTTCTGGAATGTTGCCATTTTGATTGCTGTTGTCTCTAACTTCATTACTGAGGGATAAAGTGGGAACACTAAAGTTAATAAAGATCTAACTTCCACTGTGCGTTTCACTTATGAACTTTAACTATACACTAAGTTTGCTTTGGATATTAGGAAGGTTTAGCATATTATTCAGAAACGTGTAAATATTTGGAAATATTTTATTAATGTTTGAATGTCGTGACAAAACAATTGTGCAATTTTCAACCGAAATTTTCATATGTTAAGAGGGTTCGTCGAGGACTTCCCAATCCCTTATTAAGTGAGGCTGTGTAAAAGTTAGAAGAGTTCCATTATATTCATCATCGATAAGCCGTTGCTGTGGGGTCTTCAAGGAGCTATAGAATACTTAAGCTTAAATTTGCCAAATGGCAGTCTGACTTCCCCTTACTTTTATTTTTAACGACCGCCACCTCCTTGCGTTGCACACATGAAAGCAAATAATTGTTTTCAAGTAGAATTTTTGTTTCGACAAAGTGGTTGTAATTAGTTTTTTGTAAAATTTCGTTGTAATTATGCAAAAGTTGCCTCATTGGGGTTCTTAAATTATTTCCATCGCAGGGTTTTATTGAAAAGTTTTATAATTGTGCGTTAAAATTCCATTATATTTCTTTGCTATATTGTATAATCAAGATGTTGCTTTTATGCCTTAACCTGCCTTTCATCGGTCATTTTCATTTTGATTACGACGTTATAATTTTTATACTTCCTCCCTCAAAATTACAATTTTTATTAGTTATAAATTCGCTTCATTTCTGTAAAATTTAATCAGGCCTTGCAACAAAATTCTAAAACTTTTCAATAATAAAACAATTCGTTACTGATCTCTTTCACGAAGCTTTCAAAAGCTTAAAACAGGTGAACAAAAGTCTTAATTCTGCTTGCTTGGCTCAAATTGCGGACAAAAACGTAGACAATACAGATATCAAGATAATAACATGTAATTCTTTTAAAGGCTTAGAATTAGTTGAAAATCACAAGAAAAATTGCTACGTTCTAAAGTTTGATTTTATCTCAATTTATATCGGTGGAAAATAAACAAAGGTCGGACTTATTTATATAAAATTTTAAGGAAACAGAATTTTGTAATTTATCACCGGATTTATCGTGGAATGACATCTACATCGCTTAATGCAGAATCAAATTAATTGCTTAAATACTTTAATACTGGGTTCGCTTGTTCGCTGCCCTGTTCGTTTCCGAATAAAGTTACAAAATGCTTCGTTTGCGCTCATCATGCATAAGCAAAATTTTAATGCAGTCAATACGGCAGCTGTGACGTTTTATTTTAAAAATTCCATTAATACAAATATTTACAACTTAGTATTGTTAATTATTGATTACTGAGGGCTAAATATTATACGACTGTTTTTAATGTGATTTTGTTTTATTACAATTTGAACTTGGTTTTAATTTTTTAATCAACGACGTTACGCAAGTTACTGTAATTGGTTCTAGGTACCATTGAATGAAGTTCGCAATGGACTCGATGAAATAGTCTACTTTTGAGTAAGTAGAAAGTTTAGTACGGACGCAAACAGAGGACACAGGGGGAGTCGAGGTTCGAACAGTATATGACATTCCGCGCAGAGCGCGGCATTTGGGAACTATGCCTTAAGTTCAGATGAAAAGCATTCCATGGAGACCACATGATAGTGAATAAACATATGGCTAAAGGCAAAACATTGTGGCCGGAGCTTATCTAACGGTCTCCATATACACGTTTATTATTTAATTCGATAGCAAACTTGTTAAAATTGATCATAATCGCAAATTCTTGGCATAAAAAGTAACGGTTCACCCATTGCGGCAATTATGATAATCTCGAACGTGATATGTAATAAAACCGTTTCATTAATTTAAATTTTTCTTACCTTTTTTAACCATAATCCCAGTTTCAGCGAATTTTAGGTCAACGCAATAAAATCCACGTATATAGTGCAAGTAAAAGTCGTTCCCATTTAGGATGTAAGTTTTCACGATCAGTGTCACTATTAAAATATAATAAAAATAAAGCACCGAGTCGCTGCTGCATAAAGTGCGGATCGATCTTGCTTATATCGCAGCATCAACTTTAGTGAGTAATGGTTTCAAACTGGTAACGAATAAATTTCATAAAGTTGTTTCCAAGTTCTCGATTCGCCTCATCTTAATCTCATTCATTAAAAACGTAATTTTTAAATCACTTCCAGTCCCGTCTGACATTAACATCCCAGAAGATTTTTTTAATTTTACTCAAATATCTACAACATTAAACGATACTAACAAAAATTGAATTTACATTTCTCGAGATAGCAAATTATCTATCACTTTTTCCAATAACCCAAGGTAATTACGACTAATTCACACTTAGCAACCTCATTTCTATTACTGCGCTGAAGTTTCTCCAATTGGATTTTGTAAAATTGTCGCTTTACGCCGCTTGATGCGATAAAAAGTAAAATGACGTGTACTTAATCCGGGATCAATAATCTGAATGACATTAGTACATTCTGCTGTCAATACTCGCTTCATTTTATCAATTTGGGGAGAATCGACCAAACATTTCGGAATTGTACGTACAACGATAATCGGGATTACACTTCCGCTGTGAATAATCCCATTATTGCGTTAATGAATTTAATGTGAAATTAAACGTTCTAGTGCAAACTCTTCTTTCTATCGGAAGAAATTGTTTTTATTTTAAATCAATTCGATACATCACTCACTACAGTTGTAATTATTTTATGGATCTCGCCACGGGTTCAGAACATTCTAGTTGTTAATTACTATTTGAACTGAACTTAATGCGGTAATATTCTAAATGAAATAGATATAGATCAAGCTATAAGTTCAAACTCGTAATTTAATAGAGTCGAAATTTCACGGTTGACAGTTTGGCATTAAGCACAGAAGCTGTGTGTGATTTCCCTTTACCAATTCCGCATCTAATTTACTCATTATTATCGTTAATATGAGAGATTGATTGCCGAAATCCAAAAAAAGAAAACTCAGAACTCGCGAAACTGTTTCATTCTAATTCGGATTTATGCGTTGTTCGCGATTCTTTTATAACCTAGCCAGTAACGCCTGGTAACTTACCATTGTAGAAGTTTATATTATAGAAATAAGCAAGCTAACTCGTGAAGTTATTTATTTATTACATTCTTTGCTATTCACATATCTGATTATTATTAATGTTTTTACGTAGATATTTGAGTTTGGCTCAGTTTCGAACGTTGAACTCTTTTTTTTACTCTGGATAATAGCAAAAGGCATATACTATATATCAAAATTTTAGCATTAAAGTATTCTTTCATAATAATAGAGCAAAAGTACGATTTAAAATCTGATTTTGAAATAAATTAAAAACGTGGAGGTGCAAAGTTACCCTCCCTTGCGGGTGAGCGTTTTATATAATATTTTTATAAACACCTCTTATAATAGATCAAGACAAAAAGGCGATGTAAAAATTATTTTCCTACAGTTTCGTATTTTTAGAAATCTATTTTCATTCAGAAAAGAAGAACATGCCAAATGTAAAAAACTTAAGAAATTTTTTAGATGTTCAAAAAATTCTTGTATTAGACAGCTGCAGTTTTATTTGCAAAAGCTGCTTTAGTTTTTGCAGTTTATTTTTAAGTTTCAGTAAGATTTTTCTTGTGAAGTAATTTTTGCTGCTGTTTTTTGTATTGTATATGGATTTACTTACCTTCTTTCTATATGGCTAAAATCTTCCATGAACAAGTTGTGAAAAAATAAGAAAGGGTCAGTCAATAAAAACTGAAATTTACGACGAAGGAAGCCGCAACTTAGGAAATATTAACGGAAGCGACCTTAAGCTGATACTAGAACTTTTCCACCGTAGCCCTTAACAGTAACTTGTAACAATTATCGAGCAGTTCTGCTTCTATTCTTGCCTCCGAGAGAAAAATTTTGTCAGTATAAAATGTGGGTGCTCTTCAGTAGTGTAAGAAATTAATAATTGTAACAAACTTACTTTATTTAACACGTTGAGACCATTTTTATCGGTAACCTGTATGTCAAGAAAATGCTTCAAAGAGTGCTAACACCAATAAATGACGTGAGTGATTTCTTAAGTAGATGAAAACAATATGTTAAAATGAGATAAAAAAATCCGGTACTTTGCCAGTTACTTAATTAATTTTACTCATTCCATCTTAAAATTCTGTTCTACTTGTCAGAAAATTTGTATTAAAAAAATAGTAACACTACGTGAAAAAAAAATTTGTTGAAGACTGAACTGGTAAATTTTTATAAGAATTAATTTCCTAATTCTACATAATTTTTACAAACTGAATTTTATTCAATAAATCTTTTATATTTTAGGCGACAAGGGAAGAGGAGGATACTAAGATTGCTAAAACAATTCGATTACTCTAACAAAAAAATTGCCATTTTTGAAAGACTTAGCTGTTTAACATAATTTCGTTACCTACCTCCATGTGACAAACACGGGTCTAACCATTCATACGTTTACACGTGTTCACACATTCACACGTTTTCACGTCTTCACGTGGACCAGCCGGTACATATCGTGAATCATTAATTTATTCATTACGTCTAAGAGGTGTGGAAATGATTTATCCAGTTTTTATGGGTCCTAATTCAGCACCTCAACAATTATTTGCCAAAAAAATTGGACTATTAACGTTTCTGAACGTTGAGAAATCAAACACGCCTTCACAAATTTGTCAAGTGTCGGTTTATGTTTCTTATTTAACTTTTATGCTTGTAACATTATTAATGTTGAAATAAACGTGACCAAGGTTTGAGTATAACAGCTGCTATTTCCTCGAAATAAAAATGTTTTTTAGTTTTTGATTTTCCTAGCATATTAGTTGTTGAATAGATATTTAGTTAAACATTTTCTCAAAATTTGCAAAAGTTTAATAACAAATGTCATACAACAAATCAGAAACGCAATGATTTGTTGCAATATCAAATCAGATTTACGACAAGCCAAATTTTTATTATTTTGAAAATCATAAAAGTTTTGTGGAATCCAAGACGCAGCAATGAGAAGAGTTTAGGTAAAACAACGAATAATCAGTGGCGCACATGCATTGATATTTTCTTCGTGCTTTAAATTTGATAATACAGACGATCCAATCAAAAATTCCTAATCCGGTTCATCATTATAGACTTTTCAGTGCACTATTCTCAACAAACTGCATTTAGCACAATTCCCGAGGAGTATTTGAATATTTCCTGATTATTGCAAACGTAAATAAAATAGTTTTGAAAGATGAAGAAAGATCGTATGATCAAAAGACCTGATTTATGTGTTGCTGCCAAGTTCTGTCTATTAAACTTCCTAATTCATTTAAATTTTGGAAGCGTGTTACCAAAAGGCAATTTCTACAGGAAACACTTTGAAATTATTATAGCAAAGGAGATTTCCTTCCTGCGGTGTGCTCTAATAGATTCCTAGAAGCTAAATGACAAGTTTTCTTTTTACTTACCTAATTTACGTTGTTGTCCGAATCCAAGTAAAATTAGAGTAAATACTGCTACAATCACCCCAACATAATATTATATTAATATATATATATATTTTATTTGGCGGTATCAGGTTTTCAGCAGCATGCTTGAATCAAGGTAAAAGGGAACAGCTTTTCAGGAAAACTCAACTTTACATCATAATAAACAGGATTTCCCTTGAAACTGGCCAATAAATTTTGCTCTTCCGAATGTAATCAATCTTAATGCTCTTTTATATTGTGCTATCCTAACATTACAGCCAAATTTAAATTTACGCTACACTAGCAAATAGCGTTCGCTAATTAGCACGCAATTTGCAACAAACCTCATAGTCAATTAATCGAAAATTATTTGATGAAGTTATGATCTAAAAGTTACTTTTCCTAAAACAATTCATGTTAATATAAACTCTGTAATTTACTCAATCGTTTTCTTTTAGATTTTTAAGTATTTTGCGGCCTGGCCACAAATTAACTCGCAATCGGTTTATCGATCGAGCAAAACGCTACTGCATCACTGGACAAACATTACGTAAAGTAATAAGTAATGTTTTATTTTCACTCCCGTTCTGGAAATGGGGCTAATGATAGGAAACAAAGAAAGTAAACACATTAATGAACGTGGTAGAAAATTTCACTTATGAGGAAGTTTCAATTAGGTGTTGGTGCCATTAAATAATCAATACATTGACATTACGTTTGCTGTGTAATGTTTGATTTGGAGAAATGGCAGGAATTACCGACACCCATACATTATTTATGTATTTCGATTATGCTAAATTGAAGGGCGGGAAAATAAAAGATTCTTGCATTTAACATTAGATGGATTACGGTTCTTACTTGAAAGCAATATCTGATTTAAGCAATTGCGGATTTTATGGCCAAATTTGTAAAAATTAAAATTCTACTTAATAACTTTTTGCTATAATTTACCCGGCGCCTCCGTCATTCTATAAATTGACAATCATTTACTAAAACATCAATTGTTTCGTAATAGTTTTTAAAATTAATGTAAACTTTCGTTTCGATAATCTGAATTTTATCATTAATTTTAGTTGGGGCTGTAATTGATTTTATTTTTTATTTTACAATATAGAAAAACTAAGTTTAGAAGAAATTAGTAATGCATTCCTCTACTTAATATAAAGTTTCTAAAATTTACCCATCCATTCCACATTTTGACGATTTTTTAGTTAAACCGCTATTATTACAAAATTGTAGCTAAAATTAACGATTAGTTTAGTTCCCTTGCTTAGAATCGCTCGTTTTCTTGAGTGGTGGTGCAATTGGGCATTTAATGCCAGAATTGACAATAATTAAAAATTTGAGAAATTTTATCAACTTTCGCTTTATACGTGATTTTGTTCAAATTCACCCGGCGCCTCCGCCATTTCGCACTTTGCCAATTTCTTAGTTAAACAACGATTATTTGCGAATTGTCGATAAAAGTGATTTTTAGATTAGTTCTTGTAATCGGAGTTGCCTCTCAGATTCAGAATTTTATATTTGAATAAATGCGTAATAATTACAATTTCGAAAAATTGATCATTTTTAGCTTTATACGTAATTCAGCTCAAATTCGCTACACGCATCCGCTGTTTTGCACAAATTTCTTATTTAAAGATTGATTGTTTCAAAACTTTTTTCAAAACTAAAATTGAGCTTAGTTTTTGCAATCGGAATTACCTCTCAAATCTGAGTGGGAGTGCAATTGCGGATTTTATTCCGGAAGGGAATTCTCCGGAAAATAATAAAATTCAGCTTTAATCGTGATTTTCTAAAACTAATCCAGGGCGCATTTACCATTTTAGCACTTTCTTATTTAAATATCAAGAGTTTTGGAATTACCGCTAAAAATAATGTTGCCTTTAGTTTTCATAAACAGAATACCTATTGGATTTTAATTATTCTCAATATCCTTTATAAATATTTAAATAACAAAATTATTTTTGCTATAGCCGCAGTTTTGCTAAAATCTACTTGTCGCATCCACCATCTCCCATTTCTTATTAAGCCTCTAATGTTTCAGAGTTATCGCTGAATTGAAATTGCGTTTAGTTGCGTTGCAGAATTTAAGTGATAATGGGATTGCGTTTTATATTTGCCTTTTGTAAATAGTGGTAAAGTATTGCTTTAATCATAATATTTGAAAAATTCATTTGGCGCCTTTGCTATTTCGCACTTTGAAACATACATAGTTTTTAAATTATTACTAAAAATAATGTTAGTTTTCAGAATCCGAATTACTTCTCGGATTTCCGTGGGGGTGCAAAATTTCTGGCGAACAATATGGGTGGCTGAGGATGATCAGCATTTGTCGCATTAAGCATTCTTGAGCCAAACTATGCAGGCACGTATTCGGGTATTTATGGCAAAATTTAAGTAACTTTCCCGCAACGTATGAAATACAGCTTTAGGGTAAAATATATTCTAGTAGACAAATATTAAATTTTGATCCTACCATTTTTTTTTAAAAATAGGCAATTACAGCCCAATACTAAAAATTGTAGTTATAGCGTCACAGGTTAGTTAGCAGGTAGTAAAATTTATACCTTAAATGGTGGACGCAAATTTATGCAAAATCAATTTTTATCCCTTTTAGCTGCCGCATGGCTGTTTTATTTTGTTTTTATTTCAGATAAGCTTAAACTGATATCCTTCACTAATAAGTGACAGATTTCGCAGCAAAATAATTTCCTTGCATTTAGTGGGGATGGTATCGAGGCAGTGCGGCCCCTCCATATTTGTCATAAATATTTTGAATATACACGTCAACCTAACCCATGATTTTCCGTGAACAACGCTGTCAACGCCGCGTCATATCCTTTCAGCTTTCATTGGACAAATGGAAAGTTTCATTAAAATGGTATGCACTTATTTATTATTTTTTACTTGCGTCTACAAATGAAACAGTTTTGAGTTTCATTTAATCAAACTGTAATGTAGCAATCAAGTAACAATTGCAGTGGATGAAGCTAAAGGAGCTTGGGTCCATAAATCCAAATTATTTGAATTTTTAACTCTGCTTTACTAAGATAAGCGAATTGATCATTGATTTTGCAAAGCACGTCCTCGACTTCTAAACAATAAATTTGTAATGCCACCCCATAATTTAGTAAATTATCGCTACGTTTGATATGATTAATAAGATCCATAAATGTAATTTCAACAGTTGTACAAATATTTATTACGTTTTAATAGCCAAGAAGAGTGGCTACGAATCTATTTATACGGTATGAGAATGCCGCCCTAGAATACTATATTATGCTCGTTGCAAGATTGTGCTTGCTTCCTATGTTTATTTTCGCATTCGTATTGTAAATCGCGACAAACGACGAGATTTATGAAATTGACAATACGCTAAAAATTAAACGAAGAACCCCACTGTCGTAATTAATCGTTTTGTAAAATATTTGAAGAGGGATTAAGCATTTTATTATTTTGACGCTCGGAGCGAACTTTAATTACACGAAGTCGCTATTAATCAAATTAAAATTTTTAGAAATATTTTTCCTCATTATAAGTTAAACTCAATAAGAATTAACGGAAAACTACAAATAACAAAAAGTAATTGTCGAGATCCTTCCAGTGCAGTGATATGGTGTTTCTGGAAATCTTTAAACAACGGCAGATCCGATTATCCCAGGCTCGAATCCTAGGAAACGTTATCGGAGATTTCTGTTCTCAATTATCTTATATAAGAATTTTATGAGCGTCAACACTCTCAGTTGCTATTTAGTTATTCGAGAAATGCCATTCAATATCCTTTGTAACAATTTGCAGAACATGCTTACTGTTAATAATTAATTGAAATGGTTTTTGTGTTACTTGCTTAGAAGTAGCGCTAGTAAATTATTTTATATGTCACGTTACACAGCAGAAAATCTCGTCATGTGTAGTAAATATTTAAACTGAGAATAGCTACGTCTCGAGAAGAATAGGTAATTGTTTTGTAACTGTATTGACTGTAGAAGTAACTTTTCATATTCCCGGAAATTTGTCGTGAAACCTAAATCATTTACTGAATATTTCATAAAACGATGACTAGCAAAATCTCTCTGATCTATACGATTTAGTTCATACCCTTACGCCGATGCTTGTAAATGTCCCACCGCACCGAATAAATTGCATCATTTGTCTAACAAATTGAATTTTATACAACTTCAGGTTATATTTTGTAACTCCAAGAAACAGGTGCACAATCCTGGATAACCCCACAAATCCTCAACTCGTACCGAATTTTAAATTTTTTAAATAATAAAGTTAAAATTGGAATTAATTCTCCCTCGCGTGATCCACGGTTAAAATTCAGTCTCTCGCAATATTTACGATATATTTTTCCGCAGTTGAGTCCCCTTTGTTTGAGTTTGGTTTATTGTAAATATTGTGAGCAGTTTTTATCCCAAGGGTGCTATTTAGACAACGATCGTACCAATTATGATTACAATCTAAAGTTCACAGTCGACTTGCGCCAACTCCTAGTACAACCCCAAAGCGCCTCTTTAGGGCGATCTAAACAAACAAGATTTTCGCGAGTTTTCTGGACTACACTACAAACACTGGGGCGTAATTATTAGCCGGTTGTTAACATTGCCCCAACTTCCGACAAAGATAAATAGTATCGAACAGTGGTAATCTCCAAAATTTACCAGAAATAATTTAAAGGGTTTAAAATATTTATCACTTTATCATAATTTATAATTATTAATTTTCGTATTTTGACTCAAAATATAATTACAAGGTGTTGAAGGGTGACACTCTCAAGTACTTTTCTTTGTTTCGGCAGCTATAAAACAATAAATATTTACTTTGGCTTTAATTTACATTCAGCGCTCAAAATTATTGATTTTAGCAAAAATCTTTTCCTGTAAAGCCCGCAGTTTTCTCAAATTATCATAAAATAATAGTTGCTAGTCCTACGTTTGGGTGGCAGCACTTTCCAGTGTTTTGCAATTTTACAGATTCTCTCAGTTGCTCCGAAATTGAGCTTTTCCCTGCAGATAACTTGATCGAGAAACCCTGTAGTACAACATTAAAGTCAGAGATGGAGTGGTTAGTAGGTGTAAGTCTTTTGGAGCTTAATTTAGCATTCTCAGCGGTTGGCAGACGCTCATTCTTTCATTTTATTCACGTACTTGATACAATTTTCAAGAATTATTGCAACGTAATGATGATAAATGAAAAAATTCGAAATAAAGAAAATGCAATTACCAATGTTTTGAAATATTGGCCTTTGTAAATTTTCTTGGAAACACAGGGTTGGACATTTCTTGTATTCAACGTTTTTCCTTGATTGTGAGAGGTAACCCGATTAGATAGTAAAATTTCACTTTGATTAAAAGAAATTTAATCACCATTTGAAATATCGACCCAGCTCCCTAAACAAAAAAATTATTAAGTCATTGCGGATTCTTAGATAAGTGTAGGGTAAAGTCAACTAATTTTATTACCTTTATTACTGAAGTTTACAACTCCGACGATTTACCGGCTTGACCGCTTTTATATGCGACTTAGTAGCGACCACACTTAACCTTTCTTATTGTTTTGCCTTCCTTTATTTGCATTTTTGTTCCAAAGAATATTAACGATTTAATTTTGTGGTCTCTGACTTTAATCTTCAGTTTTATTGAACCCTCTTAATGAAAAGTGGTAATAAAATAACCGCCTGTCGCACACTACGAATATAAGTCCTACTGGGCTACTTCAATTTAAAAATTATTAGCGCTTAATACCACATTCTCTTTCTGCAATAAGGTTTGAAGGCGGACTCAAAACTATTTTTCGAGCAATATCGCGCTTAGTATTCAATCGCTATTCATAGCACTATCGAAAAGTTTTAAAATAAACAAATATGTCCAATATGACAGCATAATTTGCCTGTCAGGAGCATCTCAATATGCCACGACCTTTCGACTAGATTTTGTTAATTAATAACACTAATGGAGCAAGAGCAATGCTAGCCCAAAGCCATACTAATTGTTGTAATTATTTTTAATTGGCGCGCGAACCAGTATTTCACACCATTTAGAATCGACAAGAAATTTTTTAATGATACTTACGATTAACAATTCGTATCGTAGATGTGTATTGGAACAGTTAGGTGCAGTAAAAACTTGTCTCGCTTTGTAGAATTTTTTATAAGATTTATAACAATTTTAAGTGTGAAAACGGTTGCTTACAGGTGGCAATAATTGTAGAAATCATTGAAAACTAAAAAACAAATTAATCACAAGATAGACTTTAAATATTTTACAAATTCTATGCACAAATATATCATAATTTATGAATTCTCGACAATTTTCAGAATGGTTTTTGCAATAATAAAAACGTTAATACCAGACAAAATAAATAATTTTTCATTACATGGCTAAATTATTTAAAATTTTTAGTATTAAGTTTATTAGCTTCATCTTCATTATTGATGATATTACTAAAAAATACTTTATTTTTAAAAATCAATTTTTTTCGGAATTTCTATTTACATTGTAACATTCTTCTAAAAAATGTATAACAAAGAATTATTTTTACATCAATTTTATCCAGTTTTTCTTCTGAGAGAAATAGTTGGAGGCCTTAAAATTGATTTTCTATAATAACAAAATAATTGTGCTAGGTAACTTAAAGCAAAAATAGTTGAAATGAGTAATAATTGCAATATTTAATTTTGATCTCATGACTTATTTATTTAGAATTTTTATTACTAAATTTATTAGTTTCATCTCTATTACTTATATTATTGTTACCAAATAATTTTATTTTTAATAACTAATTTTTTGTTAATTTATATTCACATTGTGAAACTCTTCTAAAGAATATATAACGGAACTAATTTTATCTAGCTGCTTTTCGGAGAGAAACAGTGGGTGACTTCTAAATTAATTCCTTATAACTAAAATAGTCAAAATAAGTAAATACGTTTAAATTATTAATTGTTTTACATATTATAAATATTTGTGTATTTATTATATAATTAATTATTAGATCAATAGCTGCAATTAAAATATTTTTTTGAGTCAACAATGTTATGAACTAGCATGTAAATTGTGTATTTGACAATATTTTTGTTGATAATTAGTAATTTATAGGGTGTTTTTTTTTTGAAATTTACTTCCACCAATAGATCCCAATTTGCTAGTTATTTTTTTACTCCCAAATCAACTTTAACAAAATCCCGATACTAACGTTGTTACGGTAAATATAACTATAAAAAAATGTGTTTTTAATAAAATATAGGTAAACTTGAGAACTTTCTCTGTTTGTTCAATTTGAGTTCGCGTAGAGTTATTTTAAATCGAGACTTTCAAATGTCAATATATCTAATGCACAATGCATTCAGACCATGATGTCCTGATCACTATCTTATTGAAGTGCACCTTATTGTAAACAGCATTCACGTTGCAGTTTTGTTAAAATCTTGCCCTCAAAGTTTACTGAAACCTAAACCTTGTTTACTAATGTAAGTAATATTTGTTGTAGATAGTCCAGTCACTAAAATAGATTACAAAAATAATTCTTGTCTAGATATTGCATTATAGATGTATCCACAAGATTTTCAATACAGTTGAAAAGCAACGAATCTATTATTTGTTTCAGCTTTCCAGTGTATGTTTCAATTAGAATTTTAAATTTGGAAACTAACGTAAAAAGTAATAATATAATTTAATTGTTTAAAGGATTTTAAGGAATCGAATAATAATTTTAGGATTCTACGTGTATGTTAACTATTTTTGCGCATCATCTCTTATTTTACGTAATTAAATCCTATACATAACATTAATATAATTATTAAATCAATAAAATTGTTTGCTTACGTATTTCATTAAGTGTTATTCGCGGTTTTGCAACCGGTAATACAGACGTGTAATGACAAGCAAATAAGCTATTAATAGAATTAAACAGTGGCAATTATTCGATCTACTAAACGGCTCATTTGATTTAATTACATAACTGCCTTCAATTTTAAAATTAAATTTATTAACACTTGTCAAATTACTAAAAAAATTCTCGCACCTATAAAGAAATAACAATCAAACACTTTTATTTGTGAATTAATCTCCAAAATTTTCTCCCACTTTTAATAATCACTTTTTTATCAAATCCAGAAAGAATATTAACAAAACTTCTTTACTCCTAATTATTTCATTATAACTTGTAACTTATACGTACCTATTTGTATTGAAAATTATTTTATTAGCCCAATTCCACCAAACTAATCACCTACAATGCACAATACAATAACATAAAAGGAAATAATTTAAATGATTTTTAATTATATTGAAACTAAGTTTGAGCTACAATTAAATAAATTAATCGCATTATAAGCTCGTACATGACTATTGTGGAATGCTCGAGTGCATAGTGGACAAATAAGTGTAATCAAATGAACAAAGTTGTTTTCAGAATTTGTGTTATGCCTGGATTTAATAGAGCGTAGCTCTAATTTAGTTAAATCAATTGTTTACTGAGTTAAATAACAACTTAGAATTTAATTATTTATTGAATTTAATAACTCTATATTTATACATTAATTACATTAAAATTTAATTTTTGCGGTTTGACAATTGAGGTAGAATTCTTTAATGATGGGAAAAAATTATAAATTTTATAATATAATTTTTATTCTTTAAGAACTACGTAATGTGTAGAAAAAACATTGGTCACTACGCCGCTGGATGTAAATCGAAGAGAAAGAGAGAACAAAACGAGAATGATTCTACGATCCTCAACTGAAGTTGGGCAAATACATTTTCTTACTTTTGTAGGGTTCTGTGCAATTGTTTTTAATCAAACTGATTTAGTGACGCAGTTATGATTTATTAACTGAAATTTCACCTGAAAATCTAATTTAAATACAGTGGAGTGTGAGTAAATTACGGAATTACGCAAATAAGGGAGTGTTATTCGATTATAAATTTTTGAGTGTCCGCCACTTTTCCGTGAAATGACCGAAGTATTTATTGGGAGATTTGGGGGAATTGTGGCGGGACAGTGAAAGTGCGCGGGATAATTTGTCGCGTGGCCGTTTAGTGAGGGGGTCGGAATATGTCAGTTTTATGCGATATTGATGCGAGGGTTTCTTTGTCGGCAATCGAGAAAATGGGAAATGTGTTTCCTAATAGCAGCTCGCTATTACAAGCATGATCGGTCCTTTACCGGCGCGTATGTGGCCACGCTTCGAACAATATAGCACCGAATCCGCAGTCCATCAGAGCTATTGCCCACTGGGGAAATTCGGCATTCATGATGTGATTCGCGCTAGTTGCAGGCATCAATAACTGCGGGTGCCGGAATGCAATCACTCCCTGCCACCGATACGTACTAATGCCCCAAGGAGCACCAATATTCATGTATCAAAATCATGCCCATTATAGACTGCAACACACTGACCGGCACTGCTGACGGTCAATGTGACCGCTAATCCCCGGCATGAAGCGCTCTAAACGTCACCCATTCAAATTAACATGCGACCACTTTTTAGACGAGTCAATTTCAAAAAATCGCTGCATGTGGTTCGCTAATAAAATGGCAATTATGAAGCCAGCGAGGGATTCACCAATTATACTTCATGGACGCAAACCTTTCAAGTCTCCCGGGGGACGTCACAGCACTTCTCTAACAAGAAATAGAAACAACATTCACCTGACACTTACCGAAAATAACTTGACATTACTTCACAATAGTTATACGCGACACCTCAGTTATAATATGGCATTGATACAAATTTTTCCGATTTTCCTAATTTTAGTTACAAAACCTAACAAATTATCGCTTTCATAATATAGCGTCATTTCACCTTCAAATTCAAAGATTGTCATTAAATGTCAGATCTATTTATAAGGAATTGACTTTAAGTCGATACTCTGATTTTTTTTATAGTAGAATTGTATGAAGAAGCTTGTGACGCAAACAAGAAAATCTTCAATAAATCTCCTTGAAATCTCCCAATTCTTTTTGGTAATTGATAAAAATATTTTTAGACTTGTGCAAGGAAAATTATTTACTTTGCATTTTTGCTACATTATAATAGAAATTATTATTTCGTTTTCAGAAAATTCTCACTTTATCGTCTACATTATCTGAAGTTTCAGCTTGACGCGGGTCATGCTAAGAGAAAAAACGATATAATAATTCATGACTCTTAACCTGCTCCTCCGTACTCACAAATTTCAACCAAGATCCAACCCCATTATCCATTTTATTCAAACGGGTAACTTTAGAAGTCGGAAGACAGTTCGACTTTTTACCTATTTTTCTCTATACAGAAGCCGTATTTAAAATTTTTTAATTATTAAAAAATAGTGTCACAACTGATTGATTTTTGTGTTTGACTTTAACTGCTGTTGATGGAAAAATTCAATTAAATAAAAATTGTAGGAGGATTAAAAATATATTATTTTTATTATATATTACCGTGTTTTTTAGAAAGTGTAGAAATTTTCGTTAAAATCTACAACTTAACTAAAAATTTGGTGTACGTGTAAATTACTTTTTTCAATAATACTTACGTTCTGATTAAAGTACAAACAATATATTTAGATAAAATTATATTGTTAAGTACAGTACGATATTCAAGTCTAAAATTACATAATTAATAAAGAGACGGGGTTGCATGACTATAACCACGCTCAGAAAAAAAAACTATAGGTATTTCTCAAATACGAATCTACGTTGTAAGATGTATCTTTTTTTGTATTTATGTTACTGATAATTGTTACGTAATCTGTCAGCAGGAGGTTTCCTTGGCCGCTTGATGCCGCATCAATGATGGCGATATAAATTACCAAAATAAATAATTTTGTGACCTTATCAAAAGTTAGAAATTCGTTGGATCATATTATGATCAAAGCAATAATACGTGCAACATGTTGCTAATCACAGTCACAACACATGCCAAACCCACATACAGTGCCCTATTACTTTTCCTCAGTAATGACAACCCACAGTCACGTTTCAGTGCATCAAACGAATTTACTCTCATGTTAGAGCATTTCCAGTTGCATACTATCCGATTAGAAGTTTTACTTCAGATTACCGCTCTCTATAATCTATTCAATTACTTTACTGTTTTAGTTTGGTTTAGTTAGTTTCGTTTTTTTTTCTTTAAAAAGAATAATATCTTCAATTTTGATTTCACGTAACTTATTGAAGGTTCAATTACTTGAAACACTATTGCTATTGCATATTAAAAATTAAAGGAACAACAATTGTGAATTAATTAAATAAAACCGACAATAGAAAAGTATAAATAAATTTAGTAATAGAATTTTGTGAAATCATATTACAAAAGTTTTCGATAATTCAATTCCAAAATTAGCAATCAAATTTGTGGGTCACTTTCTGCAGTTTGGCTAGTTATCTTTTCGGTGTAACTCTTAATCTACTAAATGGAGCAGTAAGGAGATGAAGTCCTGTGGGACTATTTGTTGGTATTTTACGGTGACTGGTGTGAGGTTTAAATGGAAGTGTCTGGTCGGCGGAAGTGGAAGTGGCGTCTCGGAAAAGGTTTGTATGCAAAAATTTTGTTTATAGCGTTGTAAAGAGTGGTGTGATTGGGTGTTAGGGTGTAGGTTGTCTTTCAAGTTTGTGTTGTTCCAAGTATCGGTTGTAGGGCGTAAGTTGAAGTTTAAAGGTTGATTTAGTCTAAGAGGCGTCGACAATATTAAGACGGCCTTTGGGTAATTTACAAAGCGAGTGTTGAAGTCGAGTTGAGATGTGAGGGTTCGGTTGGAGAACGCGCCCATGTCTGATTCAGGACGTCCGAACGGTTAAAGGCCGGTGGCTCGAAGAAAGCTCACGGCTAGCGAAAGGAGCCGAGCCGCAGACGACCCAGAGATTTACGAGTATGGCTTTTCTGTAATGGAGTTTCCATGCTTCGACGTAGTTTTATGTGGCTGGCCGCTATATAATGTGCAGAGATTGCCTCACTAGTGCACCTAAGGTGTTGCCCGCGGCTGTTGCGTCAGACGAAGCTTGTTTGTAGAGCCCCGATTGTTCGCGATTTAATATCGAGGGATCAACGTTTCTAAGCCCTAACGCAATGCCTATAGTGAACACTATCTAGGCATTGTGATAGCTCCAAAATATGTGATGAGTGATGAAGATATGGGGATGGCCGGTGAGCTTTTCCTCTGTACACCGGTTTGTAAATCACGAAGCTGCGGCCACCTCGGCTGGACGCACGCCGATAAATCTGCCAGATGCATACGTCGGTCAGCGTCGGCGTCGCACCATCTCGCATTACACTAGCCAATGCCTTCCAAACCGCAACTATAAATTCTCTGCCGACCCTAAAAACAGGACCCGTTTAAAACTCATCATAATTACGTAGTCATCGCCTCCATTTCGCTCTATATTCAAATAATGTCTCAGAATATACGCTGCGTAATCATTTCACAAAGTTTATTCATCAAACGGCACGGGAGCGTATGCTTTAAATCCGATAATACACAAATGTATTATGTATATTTGTCCTAAAAGAGTATGTCGACGTGCAAGGAACAATGCGAAGGTGGCTCAAACCGGGTTTTAACCAACGGTAATTGAAAACAGAGGTAATTAAAGCGAACTGAACACCGCTACTCCCTTCAACTGCGAACTGTCAGTTAATTAGCACCTACTCTCAACTTTACCCATGCCGGCGACCCATCAAGAGACCCCAACTGATAGTCCAGTCAACTTAGAAAATTTAACGGAAACAACTTCATGCTAACAATTTTCCCTGACAAGTTCTTGTCGTCGATCAAGTCAACTTGCACATTAAAAAAAAAACTATGGAATAACACAAGATTCCTGCTTAAATTTATGCTAAAGTTTTATATTTGTTTTCAATCTTAAGTCAATCGCTCATATCTATTTAAGTTTATAAATAATTTTAAAAGAGAATGCCTCAGTTTAATATACTTTAAAATGACGCTCTAACAATGATTAAATAATAATTCCAAAGATTGAAATAGAAAAGTTAAGATTTCTAATTTTGCTCGAAATCGTAGTAATTTTAAAATTATAGGCTAATTGTTGAGTTGATATATCGTGTTAAGTGATTTAAGAAGTTTCACATAATACAATTAGTTGTTCATCGAAAATATTTTGGATTTTTTCTATTTGGGTCAATTAAATTTTTCTTAGATTCTAAAATGGAAATCGATTGCTCGGATCTAAAGAATAAAACATTTTCTAGTTTAATTCGTTTCACTGCTTTTTATTATTTCATATTTGTTACTAAATCTAAATAATTTTCATTTTTATATTTTCCGAAAGACATGTAGAAGAACAGGCGTCAAAACATTTATTTAGTAATTGCTAAAATTACAAATAATTCCTTAAGAATTATGCATAATCCATATTTTTAACAACTTTCAAAAAATCTTTTGCAATAATTGTTAAATTGCTATTTAGTGGTCTTTTTTTAACTTGCATCCTTTTTGGACAAATCACAGGTTATTCTTTTCATTTTAAGCATTTTTTTAATAAAAATATCGAAAAAGTAACTGCAGTGCGAAAATAATTATCTAATTATTGCAAACACTAACAATAATTGTTTTTAATCAAAATTTAATAATTGAGATTACCATCCCATAAATGTGAATAATTGCTATTCTTTAACAATTCTGTGGCAAAGAATTTATATTTACTTGCTATTTAAAAACTTTGATCATTTGAAGTAAATCCCATTTATTCTTTTTTTCTGCTGTCATTTTTTAAATATTATCAAGGTATCGAGAAAATGAGCTAAGTTTTGGTATAATTGATAATTTTAAATTTGTCAAATTTTGGGAAATCTAAAAAACAATCTTAAACCTTTTTGCTTTTTTGTTAAATGTAAAGTTATTTTCATCCTCAAATTATGTTGGAAATTACAAAATCAGTTATATAATTATTACTTAATTCAAATCTCTTTCGTCATAATTTTTCAAATAATTTAACTATTGGAAGTATCAAAAAATTTATTAGAGTTTTGATCGTATTTTTAATTTAAGGTATATAAGATCTTTCAATTTTTTTTTAATTTAAGACAATTTAGCACCGTATTTAGAATTCAAATTAATACTGTGAATATTCGCAGCTGAGCTTTAAAAATAGATGCTGTAAAATTTTGGAAAAGATTTGTTTTAATTATGAAAGGGTCTAAAATTTATTGAGTCACTTTCCAAAAATCACAAGTCTGATTAGGTGCTTAAATTTTTAGCGCCGAGACCGATTGTTAAATTCCGTAAACCTTCCTCCAACAGTCTTGGGTAGCGGTCTATATAGTCATTTTCTGTTTGGTAAATAAATGGGGTCCGCGTCCATGTGATTACCCTCCTTGGCCTGGGTGTCAAGTAGAGATAATGAGTTTTACATCTATGGGGTGTTGATGCGACGTGTTCTGAGTTTTCCTAGGTGATGGCAAGCAGCTGGGTAAGGCGGCATTAGCGCCTTGATATATGATAACAGGGAGCGCTCCCGGATGCCTTATCAACTGATTAACTCTGCGACTGGCCAAGTGCAGAGAGCATCTCGTCTGCAATTAACGACCATTCATCGGGAGGCGGCGGCGAAGAAGAAGAGCGTCGCATGCGCCCTGCCACCGGACTTGTAAATGCCGGAGGAGCGCTTCCAGCCTCCAGTTTCCGTGGCATCGTGTTGCCCGAAAGCTGCGACTGTTAGTACTCCGGTTAAAGCTCGCCCAGCACGTCGGATCGCTATTAATTACAACTTATTACAGTAAGTAAAGGGACACAATATTTATACCAGTCGACTGCTTAACCGAATCTACACCGCATCTTGCTTGTTTTAAACGCCACAACTTATTTCCACCCGCTTGTTCAAACTTTTCAAACTTTGTGTATTGCTGAAATTAAATTAAGGAACAACTTTTGCGGGCCAGTCATACATACAAATCGACAAATATATTAACCGACGGGCCAATTAACGCCGCCAACAACTTTCAGAACTATTTAGAGAAGTCACCCTACCGGCGACAAAAATTTTGTCACTCATAAAATAGCAGTCAGTCCTGAAAAAACTCAGAAGCCTAAAACAGCTTTGTCCGTATTGAAAACGTAAAGGAATTATATTTATTTAATTTTTTAAATTGTCGCTTTAACTTTATTGTTAATCCGCAGTTTTTGTATGGCCAGATAAATTATATCTAATTCAAAACTGCGCTTTGACGTCATTTAGAGCGAGGTTAAATCGATAGTATTCACAAATGCAAAAATGATTTTTTGCTGCATTTGAAATTGAATTGTTGATAAAAGTTGAATTAAGAGCGCAATACTTTGCAATTACTTTGTAGCCCATAATGTTTTATTTACACAGATAAATGACTAGTTACTGAATTTGGAAACAGTTAAAAATCCTAATGCGTCTCTTCGATATGTCAAATTTGTTATAAATTATCGCTCTGAAGCCGGCTCAATTCCGATACTCAAACACACAATGAACAGTGAAGCATTAATCAACATTACTTTGAGGATAATGCCGGATTCTGTTATATTTATGATTTTTTTGGCAGCTTAAACCACAAAATTCCTGTGCGAATTTGGTTAAGCGATTTTGTACCGTAATTACTGATTAACGAAATTAGCGAGAGATCATTCTTAATGGCCTCGCTTTATTGAGTAGCGGCGGCAATATTGCAAAATTCAACATCAATCGTTTCTGAATGTTAGCTAGTTAAAAGTTTCTTTGTGGATTCAACAATAACGTTTGATAACCGCGGGGTGTTAAAATAATGAATATGGTTACATTCTTATATACTTTATAATCCTTCCCTTAGGAATTTTCAAGATAAAGATTTTCACCGAGGTTTGAGAATTAATTTAATTGCTTGATTAAAATATAGTTTAAAACGCTTGTTCAAAGTCTACAGCACAACATTAAGTACAGTGGTAAAAATATAGCGAATCTAATAACAGTGTTATGTGTAGCTTTAAGTCTTAACTAAGTTGAACAGTAATTCCTGAAACCCGACACTTTTCCAGAAAGAAAAGTTGATGCGTTCAGTTGATAAATTCAATTAACTTCCAGGGGAATTTTAAAACCCAGTTTGGTTGATTTAACGTATCAATCAAGTTTTAACAATAAAACTGTTAGTATTAAATGCTTGTGTTTTATAGAAAATTTTAATTTTGGTAATCAAGAAATTTTTAAGCAAGTAACTCGTATTAATAATAAAATTGACAATGAATTCGAGAAACAATATTTTTAAATATAATTTCTAAATAGATCTAAGTGTTGTCCAAATAATTGCAAAACAAAACTACGCAACTATTTATTGGTTATTAATTGTGAAATTTATATTTAGCAAATTAATGCGACTGTATGATTGTAAATTTATTTGAAAGCCAAGCTTGCGGAAATTTAAATAGTAATTCGCTGAATTTTTCCATTTAATGAAAAATCTCTTTTGAAAGGAATCCTAGATGATAAATAAACTTACCAGCATAATGTTGCTGGCAACGTATTTAATCCGCATCAAACAAAGACATAAACCTACGGAATTGCTTTAAGTTACATACATTATAACGTTTCAAAAATTCCACAGCGCTTTTCAACGTGGCAGTTATTCAATTTTTAATAGAACGAAAAGTAATTATTTCTAGAAAAACAAATTTTACTTCATTTTATAAATAATTAGATTTTGAAATTTAAAATTGTTAAAAAAAATCACAAAAGCACAACGCAGAAATAAATTTCTTTGAAATATTCAGGTTGTGGATTTGTTTAATCTCATTTAATTTTAACGAGTTTGTCATTGTAATCTAATTGGACATTTACTCAATGTGTGAAACATTAGGAATAAAATTTGAAAATAAAAATGGTTATTTATTTTATATCATGCATGTTCACACGTGTTGTAAGCAGGACTCGCACTGTTTCTCGAGCTTTCGGTTATCGCGCCACCGCCAGCTGACAACAGTTGAACTTTTAATTCCTCAACTAATATCTGACAGTTGGGCTTACTATTTGTTCTTTAAGTAATTCTTTTATTTATCGTGACAAATTGAATAAAGGGAATTGAAATGAAAAATTTGATATCTGTCACAGCGTTCTACTCTTCATGCTAAATATTTGACCCTTCATATTTAAAAAGCGTAATCCATTATAAAAGTCGATCGAAAGTGGAAAGTTTTCAATTAAAAATTAGTTAGGGGATGTGACTGCCGCAGCCGCAGTAGTTGGTTGATGAAATGACACTAACACTCTTATCACCACACCCAAAGACGTTTTGGCACATTGATTCTCGCACCTTGCCACGCAACGATCCAATCCATTCTCAAATAATCATTTGAAATAACGAATGAATTTTCTCTCCCTATTTTTGTTAGGTAGTATAATTTCCATAAATTTTTGAATTTTACTGAAATGTAATTTCAGTTTGGATCTATGATCAGTAATCAGTTAGTGACGGCGATGTGTTCGTTGGAGTGTGAATCAGTCCAAATATTGAGATTTATGCCTAGGGCTATCTTCTCGGTCGCAGCTACTGAGTAATGGGTATGACGATCTGCATCCGATATTGAATATAACACAACATCGCCATCTAAGAGATAAAACTTGTCACGGAGCAAAGCTCGAAACCGGAGTAAATCGGAATTAGGGTGAAGAAGTTATGTCTACACATGCAGATTTTGTGAGATTGAGAGATCTTCATCGGAAGGTATTGGTTCGTGAAGACATCGTATAGCCATGCGCGTTTCATTACCTGTGCCATACTACGTGCGGTGACAAATCGCGTTTTACGTTTACGACTTAGACATTTGCGGTACGAAGCGACAGTAATTGCGGCGGATGAGTTTTCTAGCCCCGTTCCCGTTAACGCTCAGGGACGGGTTCAGGTGCAGCCTAAGGAACCGCAACGAAGAGACACAGTTTCGAAACAACAAACTCTAATGCCAAATTTGAAATCTCGACAGTTCATAACGTTCCAAACTGTGCGAGAATTTACTAACAATTTATATCGACAAACATAAAGTACCTGCTCAGTTATTAAATTAATTGCATTTCCTAAATTTGCGGATTATTGCCAAACCTTCAACACACCATTGAAAATTACTTAACGAAAGAATTGTAATTTTAATTCATCAAGCAAAAGCTCGATTTTATAAAGAAAATAATTTTATATAAGCATCATTATGATTACTTAAATCAGATACAAATCGGATCAATATGTAATAAAAAATACATGTGATTTCAGTTCCACCAATAATAGAATTTCAACTAATCAAATATAGAAATTTGGTTTCAATGATTACGGTGATCCATCATTGCAATTATATATTAAACAACAAACACCATTAACAACTTCTGAAGCACTATATATAGCAATTTACATTTATTCATCTATACTGCTGCCCCACACCCGTCAAAACAATTTAGTAAATAAATAAAGTTAATTTAAAATTTAATGCGGGCCACCAACTTGCTGCAAACTCTAATTGCAAGTGACATGTGAGATGCAACACTAAATTCTACAAATAAATAGCATCAAATCGTACCTTAGCACTTAAAGTTTCTCATAACAATAATTTCTTGAATTTTAATCGATACAGCTAAAGTATTAATTACTCTTTATAATAACAATCCAAAATCTACTTAATTTTGTGCGATGTCACAATTATTCTTAATAATTTATTGAAGAAATTTTCCCAGTACAACTTTTTACTAAATAGATAATTAAGAAGAAATACGTTTTAATAGCTTATGTAATTCTCAATTAACAACTGCAGCATAATATTTTAAATCTGAAGTTACGTAATGAATAATAATTTGCCCTGGCTGCTCTCTACAAATTATGACAAGTAGATTATACAATTATGCTATGAGTATTTTGCTTTCTACAACTAGTAAGAGACAGGTGTTGTAGCATTATGGGTGATAAAATAATCTAATAAATTAATGGGAGAAACAATAAAATCTCACCTGTCTCATGATACTACTCGAAAAGTTATAGAAATTCTCGTCCCGTTATCTAGCTTTTGTTAGATAATTTTGGTTTCTTTTACAAAAATCGAGTAACAAGTTTACGAGTAAGCATCAAAGAAAAACCTCATCATCACCCGTGGAGATTGCTACAAGTTAGAGAATATTATATTCAACCTCCGACCATTGTTGCCTTTTACGGGTTTCTTCGATTGGTTCTATTTTAATGTTACGTAAATTTTCGTGGTTAGTTAATAATTAAGTTATTGTTATAAACCAATAAACTTAATTTTGCATTTCAATAAAAATTGTGGTAAATTGAAAAATTTAATTGGAAGGTAAAAATGGTGGATGCGCCGGGCGAATCTGCGTGTAAATAATTTTGAAATTTTTAGCAAATTAGAAATTTCGGCGCATTGAAGCCAAACTGGTGACAAATTTACAACCAATTTGTCCCGTGCCATCATAAATCGGACAGCAAACAACTCACGACATTCATGGGAATAGCGTCAGTATAAAGAAGATTTAGCGCGTTTGCCACAAAAATGCTCTTGAGAGAATTACCGCAATCAAAGTGTAACACGGGCATTTGGCTCAACATCGTACATAATAATTATTATTGTGGCAATTAAATGTGGAAAATATGAAGGTGCTAAGTACTCGGCATGATGTTTCCTCAAAGTAGCGAAGTTAGTTCATGCGAATGAATCGCGTATAATGGTTGAACATAATTGCATGAATTTTAATTGTTTGTAGTAGACCAACCGCTTCGTAAGCAATTATTAACCTGAGCTACAATACCATGTATATTTGTATATTGTTTGAGTTGAGGTACTTACATACGCCAGGTAGAAACAAATTTGTTGTAACCCGCCCGGAGTATTTTGCCTAATTAAATCATCACTAAAATCGGTGAAGAGTGAAAAAATGTCTGGATTGGAAAGTGAAATTATGCGTTGAGTCAACCGTAAATATAATGTGGGAGATGAAATTACGGTTTGCCTTTGCTAATTTTTATGTAGCGATAAAGCTCTTTGTTGTAAAATCTAAGCACCCCGTTGTGAGATACAAGTTAGTGTTGTTGTTGTAATGAATCGTTATAGCCAATATCGCCGCTCCACCCTACTTTCATCGCGAGGTTGTGGCAATTTAGTGTAACACTGGTCTATTTTCCGTCTATTCGTGAAGACAGTTTGCTGGTGGGGCCGGGATGGTTGTCGAATTATGAGCGGCCGCCCCTGCTAACGGCGGCCGTTTACCGCCGCCAGTCGGCCAAATCAAAGACAATGATAAATTATTCTCCACTATAACAATGCCATTAGGGTTGCTTAAGAGCGGGATGCTTTCTTAATTCATTGGTCATTAAGGATGACCGGATTTTTGGTAGCTGGCATGCTCGAATGTTGATGTGCTCTGCTCGTGGCATAATTTGAGCATATCTCGTTAGGGAACGTTGTGGCGCGGGTGGGCCTTAACGACAATCCGCGATGCGCCTTGCTCGCTATTAGCCGAGATGCACGGATAATTTATATCAGAGAAGCAATGAAGCAAAGACGATGGGTGGCCGGCGAGGAGCGGCAACAGTCTGCGGTGCGAGGCTAATGAGGTTTCCGCTGTTAGTACCGCGCCGGGTGCCACCATCCGCCCAGATATCAATATCAATGTGAGTCTTGTTTCAGACTGACGCGGGAAATGTGAGAATGACCCGGGGTTGCAGAACTGCCTTCAGGCTACCCCTAGCCGTCTTACTGGCGCAGCTACTCCTCACTTCTGGTAAGTCGACAACACCGGAACCCTGCTAACACACAATTCACATCACTCGACCCACACAAACATTCCCCGCCAACCAAATAAAGCACCGGAGATGCAGAGGCGCAAAGTCATGATGAGATAACCGCCACAAGGTTAGCCGAACTCGAGAAACAACCCCCATTATTTTTATTTTGAGACCTCTATATGCAATACCTCTCTAAATTGTACAGTACATTCACGATAAAATGAACCAATTTTTGTTGAACAAACATTCAACCTACACAACCTCTCGGGTTTTTCCCCCATTTATCTATTAAATAAACATTTTTCTTATAAGTACTTTTGAACATTTCAGCTTATTGATACACAGTTTCGATAAAAATATTGCAGCACTTTATGTAATTTATCATTTTCAAAAGAAGCCTTTTCGATTTTTATGACAGGAAACTATAGCAAATTGAGAAACAATTAAAGGTAAAAGTAGAAATTAAGATTTAACAAAAATAAACTTTACTAAGAATCTAATAATTACAATTTTGTTTTTTTCCTTACATTAACTAGTTTTAATTATTACAAGAATTAAATATTTTCAAAAACAAAAGTTTCAAGTAGAATTTGCTTATTTTTTTTATTTTTAAGTATAATAACGTACGTTTAAAAAATAGAAATCGCTTTGTTGGATTTCTTCTTATAACGGCATGCCGTCCTAATAAATGGCAACAAACTTCTTAGGATTTTATTCCCCGGCCGATTTACCAAAAATTACTTTTTTTTAATAAATTTAATTTTAAAATTAATTTAAAATTTAAAATTAATTGATTTTTTGGATCGTCCTATAGGTTAGAATTTCTTGAATTCCGTCTTATTTGTGACGATAGTGAACCATTCCTATTAATTATAAGACTTAATCTCAAAATTTTGGCAAAATATGCCCGATGTCATTATATCTCTTACTCGCTCCCTAAAAAAATTCACAATGTCAACATTCACAAAAACTTATACAAAATAATTAAAAATAAAAAAAAAAATTTTACTTTCCTTATAACATTTTTTATTTTTTGAAATTATATTTGTTCGAATATGAAACTAATAACGCAAAATAAAGTTAATCAGGAATTATTTCAGAAATTATAGTTATCTGTTCGAACGCTACTTTAAATACTTTTGTATCTAGACAGCGTTACATTGAACAAGCAACTGCAATCAGATTTTTCTAGGGACACTACTATTCCAACTTTTTTTAAAGAAACCGGAATTGGATGCTTCAATAGCTAATTTTCTCTTCTTAACGATATACGAGATGATCCACTTATTTTCACTCATATAGAAGTTATATGAGTTTAAAGGGAACATAGAGAAAAATTCTGACAAAGAACATTCCGACAAACTATTAAAATTTATGTTTAAAAAAATTTTATTGGGACATTTTTTTATTTATGTTCCAACTTTTGCAGCTATTTAAAATTATTAATTTGTTCACAGAAATGGCAAATCACGTAGTTGAAGCCGAGTTTAACTTGATCTAAATTTTTGAGGACTTCAACATATATTTCTAAGCGTTTTCAATTTGATTGTGCATATAATTTTATTAAAGTTTTCTGTGAAATTGAAGTTGGTGAAACGGGCTAAGTTAAATAAATATTAAATACTTTTTACGTTGAATTAATAATTTTAGGAATATTGTAAGTACATTTGTTATGCAGCTAATACAAATTTTAAATTCATTAAGAGAAATTGATATAAATGAGCAAAATTGACGTTTTTAAATTTATTTTGAAATAAAATCGATGTTAGTATTAAATAAAATTATTCGAGAAAAGCCAGCAATTAAATAATTAACAGTTAAGTTAATGCCTGTTATGTTGATAAATATTTCAGGAACGATTCAGAATAAACAAATTTATAAAAAAATTACTAAAAGACTTTTAATCGTTTTTCGAAATCTCTACAAAAATATGCGGTTTGGTATTTAATTAAGAAATGCTAGCAATTTTTTAAAACTGGAAAGGATTTGCAGCTAGCTTTCAAGACATAATTAAAAGAGTAAAATTGGCATAATCGAATTGTTTTTTATCGTGAGAACGCTGTGTGTACAAGTTAATAAATTTAAAGTAGTTAGTCAAAATTTATAAATATTATGCGAATTGAATTTCAAAAAGCTGAACTAGCTAGAAGAAGTCAAAACTTCTAATTTGTAATGAGACTCATCTAGCTGTCAAATGACTCCGTTTCCCTAAACGCTTGCTACTATTTACGACTTCTAGTTCGAGCGTTATTCGTCTAACAGTCAGCTTCGTCCCCATAAATGGCGGGAATAATTGTGGCAAACAGCTTGAGTTTGTGATAGCCAAATAACTAGTGTCAGTACACAGAACTGACATTCACTTCAAAGATAAGACAGTGCAAACTTCGCGGTCTTAGCTTATCACGTAATACTCTCTTGCGAATTTCACGGAACGAATCCTCTCTGAATTAGCGTTGGGAAGCATAATACAATAAATTGTTCTCTTTAAAGCGTTTTGGTTATTATTTCAACAAAATAAGGGACGGTTTTGTAACAAACGGGGTTAAGTTTCACGTTATTTTGAGAGTTGTCTTACTAGGGTCAAATCAAATTGTTATTAATTGAAACCAGATTCTAGGGATGCCGACACTCTAAACTAAGTTAATCTTCAAAATAGAAACTTGTCTCTAGTTTCTGCGATTATAACTGATTTACGCACCAACACACCTCAGATAATATTTAGTGATTAAAAAAAAATTGCTGGTTCTTCAAAATTGATCAGTCAACTTGACAATACAATTCTTAACATCTACCACGAATAAAACAATCTAAACCAATTTCAATGCTAGCGAATTTTAACAGTGGAAATAATTGCATTTAAAAAATGTGATCCAGACGTATCAAAAAATATTCTTTGGAAGCAATGCGTCGGTTCTGACTGGCTTATTATTGTAACGTTTTGAGTATTTCGGTGAACTTTTTGCAACAATTCCAATAATTGGAAACTGGGAGGAGAACGAAGCGAGGTGATGCGAACTCTTCAGCTGTTCGTGTTTGGGGGTTGTACTGGGTGGTTGTTGGAGGTGTCGAATGGTCCCATCACTTTTGTGCTTTTTTAATTGAATCTGCTGTTGGAGCATAAAACTACTATCAACGGCCCATACCGCGATGCTGATCCTATTGGCCCGACCGTGCCGTCCAAGACAAATGCGATGTCACGATCCCCAACATAAATATCGCCGTGAACCCGTGTGCTTGGAAGTGAAGTTATTATGGGCTAACCTCCGGCACCGACCTCACCTAGTCCAGCAACAAATTGCACGCTATTAATCTCACAACAATTCTTTGCATAACCCTTAATTACATGCGTGCGAATTTGTTTATCTTCATACATCATTAATTACCTAACGAGAAATGTGCGTCCATGACTCCCCGTCGATTCGTCTCCGGACTAATTAAGCGAACAATGCGATAAAATCGGGAACTCTAACATTGATCTCCGTGTTGTGGTTTATTGGGAAGGTACTCCACACCACTTTCGTCTTATTTGCATGCGCACTTACCTTCCAAACCCTTTTATCTCCCTCCATTATTTAAAGTATCTTCATTAAAACTAGCACGAAAACAAGCTGCGCTTCTAACGATATTACTTACGTCTTATATGATTCATTCTTACGGAGGTCTGTCGCTATCTAGGGAAGTCCTTCAACCTTATCCACCCCTACCAAATATCGATTGCTTATTTATGGTATATTTAGGCTTTTCCTAATTTTCTACTTACCCTACAGCCAATATTTACCCGATAAACAACGAGAAGGAATCTAGAAAAACAAGTACCGCAATTTTAACGGAGTCAGACGACTAAATTTGCGCCAGCATGACGGAATAAGGGATAATGTAGTAGTTCGATTGCGTGATTAATAAACAAAAATTATTCAGGATTATTATTATGTAAGCGATAATAATGGATTTAGTCAGTGATGAGAAAAACGCTTAATCCGGAGTAAAAAAGTTAACAAACACATCATAAATAATTATACTGTTCATCATTTCCCGAATTCTCTGGAATAATGAATGATAAAAAGGGAGAACGGGCAAAAGTGTTCGAGGGGTCCTTAAGTGTTTAGTGTTTTGGCCGGGTCTTATTTAGGGCTTTAGTCCGTTATATTTCGTCGACGCTTTATGAAATTGGTTTCGCCATTCATCATAAAGCCAAACGCATCCTGTTTGTCTCGGTCGGTTAATTGCGTTTCGAATAATTACTTTGACCATTCCGGCGATTCTTAGTGATAGTTAAAGAATCTCTATATTTGTGTCGTGAAACTGCGGGGTGTACGCTCAACATTGTTGATAAAGTGAGTTAAAAGTAAGCTCCGTCCGGCGGCATATGATTAATGTGGTCGTGTGATTGCCAAAGTTGGAGTCACGTCTGTACAACCAGGCCGTACTGATGGCCGTTTTTGCACGAGAAATACTCAACAAGTTGAATAACACGTAGGCGTAATGCACTTATGCCCAAATGCACGTCTTAATCTCGATAAGTATGGGTCTAGGTTGTTAGTCGGTTGCGCGAGTCGATATTTGCGAATCCAATGAGTGGCTGTCATCCCCCCCGACTAATGGTATTGACATACCAGATTCAGTTTGCTTAAAAACCACAGCAAACATAATCGTCAAAGTTAGTGCTGATAAAGTAATTCAGCTGCACTTTTCTCTGCACTAGAAAACGGTAGGCATCTAGAGGCGGCGATACTATATCAATAAGCTAGACACGAGCAGGATTGCTGACGATATTGCCAAAGAAATAACTAACACCTACATATGTATCCCTTAAAGCGGATAATCTGTATCTCTGACAGGTGTCGCTAGCGCTGAAACTTACCCCAAACATCGAAACGCTCCAATGACACTCAATTAATTCCACAAATTTACGCGCTTAACAGATTTTTTTTATCAAATATTCCACTAATTTAAACGTTAAATAGTAAACGTTCAAGTTTTTTTTGAGAAAAGCTTTTACTGAAAATAGGCTAATCAAGCATCAAAATTATGCAAGTTTAATTTATCTTTTCATTATGCATGATACATCAAAAGTCTTCGCTTATAACTTAATTATTCGGTTTTCGCTTTTACTATCTCGCCGGTCTTATTGCAGTGAGTTCAATCCATTTCTACATGGGTTTCTCTCAAACGTTAGCAACCTAGTTATGCAAAATTCATTCCATTTATTAACATACACTAATTTAATTAAACTTTCATCCACTAGAGCACACCGGAAATTATATTCACAGTTTGCGATATCATAGGTGAGTTTTCGATTTTTATTAAAGTAATTTTTTTAGTTATCTTAAAAATTTAGAAGCAGTTTTTAGAATAAATTCAATGCAAACTCATATTTTTTAAACTTTTATAAAGAATGCTGAAAAACACTTCAGGCCATTTCAATAAATTGTTCTTAAAATCGGAAGAATTTTTCTTGCCCTCGGAAGGCAATGGCAAGAAACTGATTGAGACGCTACCGAGAACCGCCTCTCCCCCAAATTTCTGCGGTCGTTCGAATCCGACCTAAATTGTAATTTCCAAATGTCTGTGCGAAATAATAAAGATACTTACCACAAACACGTGTAAAGAGGTCGCTGATACTTGTAGCAAGTATGAAAGCAAAAAAGAAGTTTTTTTTAAATTCTACAATATAAACGCTTCTCCACTTGTCGGCATTTGCTGAACGGTTCTATTGAAATACTAGTAGCATTCAATATCAATATTAAATTTACTGAAACACAATGTTTTTTTGCTTGTGCCCTATATAAAGATTATAAAAGTTTCACTAGGATCATAATGGTTTTGTTATTCAGCGAAATTAATTAATTAAATTAAATTTAAATTAAAACCAACCATTGCCTATTACATTGAAATATAGACTATAGCAATCACTTTTTCATTACCCTTACATTATTTGTTACGGTTTTAATTGAGTAAGCCGATCGGCTTTGCCAAATGAAACATACCTTTATTAAATGGCAAAAATTGCCGCAGTGCAGGCGTGCCTTAAACTGACCTTTAAGTAATATTACCTCAAAAAAGTAAATAAAATGTTTGTTGAAATTTTTGGGTGTCTTTACAAAATTTATAACTAATAACAACACAAAAGACGGTCAATATCATTATTATCAATCATTGTCATTTTACAAACATTGCTATCACTGTGATAGTCTTAAGGAATAATAAAAATATATACCACGGATCAACATATTGAAAGTGTATTTTGATTTCAAAAAATTGTGGTCAAGCAGTGTGCTTTTAGAATTACAACTTTTTCGATTCAGAAATTGCAGAAATTTAAAAGGTATAGAATAGGGCGCTTAAGTATATACAAAAATTCTAAAAGTTTTACTTAGAAAACTGCAATTAAAATTGCTGCAAAATTTTACATGAAGTACCGAAACAACATAAACTTAAGACTGGCCCACCCAGAGACTGCAAAAAATTTAGAAAAATCTTTAAAGCCGAAAAGAGCAATTCAGCTGTTTTAATTTAAATGTAATACAACTAAATATTTCCTATAAGAAAATAAATGTAATTTTAAATTCAATGACATTTTCTGCAAAATTAACCAATTAAAGTTAATAAAATCCTATGGTAATATTGTTAAAAACTTTTTTTTTGACGCTGGAATTTTTGTGAAAATTTGCAACCAAATTAACGAACACGAAAATATTTCTCGTATTTATAATTTCATTTGTTTTATTAATAAATATAAAACTAACATTTTCAATTATACGCCAAAGCTTTCTGGTTTAGTGCAAAAATGTGAAGGTATGCATTTGTCGAGTTACCAAAAATTATTTTCAAACAAACAAAGGATCAGTTTAATTCAAATTCAACTAATTACTTAAAATCTTTGTTTGGGAATGTCTTAGTTTATAAATATTAACATTAGAGTGTAAAAGTTTCAGGTGTATCGTAATTAGAAGCTCTTTGTTTCGAGTAGTTTCAAGTAAAAATTTAATGAAAATAGCTATTTCATTAAATTAAAATGACGCACAAACATGAACTAAAAGTTTCACAGTCTAATAAAGAAGTTTATTAAAAATATTAACTTAAATTTTCTTCATACCATTCTGATAGAATTTCTTATTTCGATGTACAACTTTTTATTCTACAAAAATTTTTGCTGTCTTAGATGGTTCTTCATTCATTTATTTAATTAATTGCAAGTATGAGAACCGAGCATTTTGTAAATTCCAGTAAGAAAATAGTGTTGCCGCAAGTTATTTGGAGAAATAAAATAATGAGAAATTTTTCTCTTACTTTAATGGACAAATAGTCTTAGGTAGTGCTAATTAAATATAAATTAATACATTCAGTAGAAACTTTTTTAAACTGCGGAACAATTGTGGAATAATTAGTAAGATTTTATTTTATACCAAATATGCTAGACAAAATATTACTAGAACTGCTTCTAAATAATCTTTTTATCTAAAACAATAAAACAATTGTAATTTTCCGCATATCGACTAAAATTTTGAATTAAATCGTTACTCAAAATTTTCCTTAAGATTCACATGGAGATTATAGATGGCTTTTGTAGTATCATTTTTGACTATTAAAGTAGGATTTGATTGAGATTAAAATGTATGAAAATGTTGATAAGAAAAGATTTTGCAGTCAAAAGTCTTATTGTTTGTGAAGGCGTTGCGGTGTTGTTGGGAGCGTGTATAATCTGGGAACAAGGGAGCACAATCAACAAAGATAGTGGATACTGTAACTAGTTTTCGCAAAGATAGAAAATAGGTTGGCACTATAATTTTTAATGCCCATTGTGTAACTGTATGCACTGGGATTATGTTAGAACCGAGGAAACTCTCAGGAGCTTAGCGCGGTTTGAGATTTCATTAAACGGCTTTGAACGTAACACGCCGATAGGTTTGGTCAAATTCGCGTATTTGCGAGATGCGTCTGGGGATTTTCACGTGGGAGTGTGCATTTTTACATTTTTTCCGACTTTATTATTTTTATGCGGGTTTGAAGTACCCTATATAAGGCCATATTTTAACCAGCTCAAGGCACCTTGATATTTGCGTGCCGAGTTTGATCTCACCCCAGGCGATGGAATCCACTCACTTTAGATATTGTCGCGTTAAGTTTTCAGCGCAAAAATGTTTTTGAACCAAGCAAACCTACCATATAGTTTCTTATGGGCCCTCGAGCAACTTCCCGCTTCGTTTTATCTCTCAATAAAAAAAAGTACATTGTTGAGCGAGTTTTTAATAAGTTTATATGAGTTAGGGGGAGTAATTCAAAGTGTGTGGTGCTTGGTTTAGCAGTTTTAATGTTGCGACACGTGCAACAGCTGGCGATATAGGTGAGGCATAGCCAATGACCGAAGTCGTAGGATAATCTTCGGGATAATCAGCCATTCCCAGCACTAACGAACACGAGTGCTGAGTCAGCTCAACACCAAATGTCGTTCTAGGATAATCATTTCTGACTGATGACTACGACTGCATTGATTTAAGCCATTCTCTATTAGTGAGACCGTCAGAAACGCCGCGCTTCACTTCGTCCTGGCAGGCGATAACGTTGACATCTCCGGTCGGGGTAGTTGACTACGTCTTCCTTCGCCGCTTTATGATTACCTGCGGTCTAGAGCACCCCGTATACGACACAGTATATTTATTATTCACATTTATTCATAGTTATTTAAATGTCGAGATTTGAGTGCGATTCCAGAAGGCATTTCGCGATCCGCTCAGGTAAGGCAGTCTGGATAAGTTGAGCTGGGCCAGCTGTCTCTCTGTTTTATAGATGACAAAGAGCACTTTGGCGCGTTATGGTCGTGCCGGCTGTGTCGAGTTGGCTTGCATATATCCGCCCTCACGAAGGGAAAATCATACCTGTGTGTATTGTGTTCCCTTCTAAGTAGACTTTCTGCGCAGAGCGAAGACTATTCCGTGGAGAATTTCACCGCCAAATGGAGTTACTCGACGACCCCTCCTTGTTGACATATCACAACGCTTATTAAAAAAAACCATGATTTCATAATTTACTATCTAAATACCAATTACACACGACTCATGCATTATTAAACAGTTTTTTTACAAACTACCGTCTCAAACTTGAAGGAGCTACTCACCCGCCTCTTATATATAATTAACAAAAACTCACCCCAAACATTCGAAAACACAATCTTCTCTTATTGCCACACACTCACAGCGGATCTTTGCAACAAAACTAACCAATTTGACCTCTATAACTAACTCGCACTAATTTAATTCCGCCTTTGCCATTTACACAATTAAAATTACTACCGCTACCCATCCAAACCAAAATCACTTTCAATCATCCTTCATCTTCCAAAATTATATTTTTTTCTAATAAGAAAAAACCCTATTTTTAAAAAGATGGTTTTTCATATAAAACAATTTTATTAAAAATACAATTCTTAATAAAGAAAGCTGCTAAATGATTTTTCTTTAAATAAGCAGTTCCGGAAATGTAGTTAGATTCTTGTAAAAGCTGTAAAATGGTATTTATTGATTAATATGTTGAAAGAATTTAAGTCAAAAAATAATAATAATAAAATAACACTTTCAATAATATAATTCTTGACTTTCAATAATTTTTTTTTCTAAAATTTTTAGTTTTATTATGTATCATTTATTTTAAATGCAGAAATATTGAAAGGAGTTGTCCATTTTCATCAAATCAATTTAATCATAAATAGAGAAATATTGCAAATGTAATTATTAATTTTTTGATAAATGTAAACTTCAAACAATCTCTTTGGTTAAAACATAAAAAATTGGAGCTACTTTCTGATGAAGAAAACTGCAACAATGAATTTGCAATTAGAATTTTGTTTGAAGTTTCCTTGCCGGAAATTCCGGAAACCTCGTATAACCGCTGCAAAGTATCCTTGTTTCTGGAATAATTAGTAACAAAAACCCAATTAAAGTAACATACACAATAAAATGTATATAATTATGGCAACACAACGACTTTTATACTTTTCCTGCAAGTATGTTTTCAAAGTTATGAAAATTGAAGAAAAAGTTTTACTTCCGATCTAATTGGTATAATAAGCAATAAAATTAGTGGAAGTTCAGTGCAAGCAATGCTTAAAGACCTCAATGGATTCAAAGCATAAATACGCGAAAGCATACCAGCAATATTTTGATGCATTTATAAGGAAGCGCTAATTGTGAAACTAAAATAGCAAGGAAATTAATCTAACGCTAGCTTTGAATCAAGCAAAATTGTCCACTTTGTTGAGGTTAAATCTGCCAATTAAAAAGTTTTTGACTAGTTTTGCTGCATTAAAAATAATACTAAAAAACTTCATTTAATTGCAACCGCAATCATTTAATTTATTAATCAATTATAAAAACATTTTTTTCAATTCAAAATTTATTTAAAGCAATAATTAAAAGGAATTATGGTCAAATTCGTCGACGCTGACTATGGAGATCTTTTGTTTTCTACTTCAAACAGAATTTTTGTTTCAAAATTCTAATAAAAAATGTTTGAAAATACAGCTGCAATACCATTATCCTTTCCTCTAAAATTTTGTGGTAGTAAATTTGTGTAAATTTTAAAGAAGTTTTTTTAAATAAAGTAAATGATGGATTTAGAAAACTTATACACAATAAAGGTTGCATATTTATTTCAATGACTGAAGAGATCAAAAAATTGTCTTAAGTCGTTTAACACGTTTTTCATTAAAAGATGCTCTTAAATCAATGGATAATTATTAAATTGGGATAATTTGTTCTTTAATGTCAAAACGACGGTTTTGAGGTTAGATTAGATTACTAAGCAGCGGATTTTGTAGCAGTAACAACCAATTGTTAATTAGAATTTGCTTGAATTTTGACCTCTAGGCATTTCAAAAATATTTAAACGGAGATCAAAGAATAACAAAAAAACTAAATTGATGTTTTTCTAAAAGCTTTGATTCCACAAAGAATTTTAATCCCTCTTGTCACACAATGTTTTTCCGTTTTTTTCTCATATGCCAACAAAGCCATTTGTATATTAATTTCTGTTGATTGCGACTATTTCTCGATGACAACGGCAGGCACATCCGATTTATTCCGCTTTCAACGGATACAAGCATGCGGGAGACACTGCCGCCAAATTGACATCGCCATCAAAGTGACACCTTTTCTTAGTGTTACTTAGTACGTTTACACTAGAGATTTATTTCATCATAAACTCTCAACTATCGGAAAGACATTTTCTTGGTGTGTTTATACCATGACATAAATGCAAATGAATAAATACCCTCGTTGAGAGAAAATGCTCAAACAAGATATCATCAAATTCTTCACATTTCCACTCAGAGTTTTTGATAATCCGATAAAGCGGCTGCAATAACAATTTTATAATTTCACGAGAAAGAAAACCAAAGTCTGGGTACAGTACCAGCTATGAAGAAGAAGTGCCTTATGAGCCAACTCAGAGTTATTTAATAAACGCAATATTGAAGATTTAACAGAATAACAAAAGTCTGCCAGAATGCTTTCAACGGATCTTGATAAATTTATAAATTCAGTAAGACTATTAGTGTTTATGTTAACATATTAACTGTAAATCACTTTAGTGTTTAGCAGTTTTCTGCAAATATTTTTTCTAATATTCTCTATATTATAATTTCAGTTAACACTCAATAAATATAATAACAACCAAACAACACATAGAAAAGGTCCCTAGAGCTTCAGAAAGTATTGTTTTGTTTTAACTTGCAACAAATTTGTCAATATCTTAACTTTGTTTGTGAACTTTTTAGTATTTTTACTAGACACATTCACGCTTCGAGGCGACTAATTCTCAAAAATATGAATCAATATTCTTTTTAATTATCAGAAAAAACAAATAATATAAACCGAGAATTTTATTTAGTTTTTTAAGCATTTTGATGATAAAAAATTTATTAAAATTTCGATTTTTTCTTTTCTTCCAAATTATTTCTTTTATTGACTCAATAGAAAATCGTAAAAATTAAACAAATAAACGTATAGAAGAAAGCTTTAGGTCTTTTTAAAACGCTGTTTTGCCTTAATTTGAAACAAAATTACCAAATTTTTTGACGTAATTAGTTAACATTTTATGATTGTAATTTTACTATTTTCACCCGGCGCATCCACCATTTATTAAATTATTAACTCTTGATAATTTTACAATTTTTTCTTGGAAAAATAGAGGAAATAAACAGAAAGCAAGCATTTAATTATGTAAATATTTTAATATTAAAAAATCTATGATTTCTATTCTTGTTTTTACCGAAACTAAACTAAGATTTGTAAATCCTGAACAAAGAAATATATCAAAGAGATTCATGGATACCTAGAAAATGATTTATTTATTGAAAATTAGATTGTTTTTGTTTCAGCTAATTTGGTTATTGTTTCCGATCCAAATTCAACTTTTTTTAAATCACGCACTAAACTTTTCTCGAACAAATATTATTTTGCAAATTTTACTTTATAGTCGTTAGAGTAATCAGTAAAGCACACAAAAGATGAGAAACCGATGTTTGTGCTAAATGTTTAAACATCTTAATAATTGAAATTTTATCGATATTGTGCTTTTACAAATTTTTTGTAAATTATTATTTTTACTGAGTCCCAAGAAAATTGGTTTCTCTTAATCAAAAAATCGCCTCTAAAAGCACAAATTCAACTTAGTTGAAAACAATATTATGAAAGTTTTAATTGCGTCATTTTCTATAATTTCTATCCCACATTTGGACGGATTATTGAATATTGCGTAATTTATAGTAGAATGATAGAATCAAGTTACTATAGAGTCAGTAATAGATACCATTATGTTACTTTGACTTTGCACAAAACAGTGTTTTCAACAATTTATGTGAAACACCATTTCATTGTGGTCTTTTTTACAAAATTTTAATTAACATCAAACAAACCGCTTCATGTATAAAATTAGTAGATTAAATGGATGAACATTGCATCGATAATAGAGCTCTATACTGAACATACTCATTTACACCTAAAATTTGCAAAAGTTATTTGAAAACTTATTGCATTTGCCTTTTATTTGCTTTTAATTATTACAATTAATTGTTTCATGTATGGAGTTAGTGAATTAGATGAATATTGCAGTGGTAATAATACGCTATAATAAACATTTATTTGCATTTCAATAGGTTTCATATGGTACTGTAGTAGAATTCAAGGGCTGGGTGTGTAAATAAAAAACCCAAATTTTTAATTCTGACTTAGTTTAGTAAAAATTTTAGTTCTTCTTTTATTAATTGATTACTCAGTTTACAATCAATCTTTATGGGTCGGCGAGAAGACAATCTTCTGATGCATTTTGTATTGCTGCTCTTGATTTTGCACATGGTTTATTAAATCTCAGCATGAATTTGTAGTTTTTCCAAAAATATATACTATTTAAAGTTTTCGATCTAAATTTGTACAATTGTAAAAAAATTTAACTCTCTTATCTACAATTGCCAGGTTTTATTTTGCCATTGTTAGACTTTTAAAATTCCTTTAAGAGTTGATTAAAATAATGTACTTGCATTCGACATAACGTAGAAACTCGAGTAGCTATTGATGTGTGCATTCTGAAAAATACTTGCATTTTTATACCTACTTTTTCAAAAAGTTGCAAATTTATACTGCAATTCGACAAACCAAGTGTGAAATCAAGACAAGTGGTACAATAAATATCAGAAAATTATCTTTTTGCCAGTTCACAACAATTGATCTCTATCCGAGCAATTAATTAATGAAAGGAGTCTCGAAAATTTTCACAAATTTTCGTCAAAACTGAAAATTCAAACTTCTTTATTTACACACCTAGGACCTGAATTCTACTACCGTATAAAAGCTATCGAAAATTGATTTACTTATTTACATTTGATAAGTTGCACAGACTGGGCGTTTCAAATTTGCAAAAGTTTAAATTTTTGTAGACTTTTTGCAAGTAACTGAAATCTATCCGAACAATTAAAAAGCCTAATGTAGAAAAATAAGAGAAGGGCGTTGAATTCTATTAGAAAATGTTATTTCGATTAGGTCAATGTGATTGGTCTCCACTTTAGTATTTTTGAAAATATTAATCGATTGAGGTAGAAAAAAAATATCGAAAATATTGAAAGTTTTGATAGGCGTGTTATTGTTTTATCTTAATCTTACCGATTCGTAAAACAACAATTCAAGCAGATTTTGATTCAACGCTTAATTTTGAAGATATGAGAATTTGAAGTTTCTAATATAAACTTTTAACTTTGGAGAAAAATTGAATTTTTTTATTTACGTCAGGATTTTTGTTTTACCTTTTTTGAAAAGCCCTTTAGAAGTCGATTAAAATGGTGTACTTAGGTTTGATATAGTATAGAAACTCGAGTAGTTATCGAGGCTTTAATTTTGCAAATACTTGTATATTTGTAGACTTTTTTGAAAAACTGCGGATATACCCTGAAATTTGACAAGCCAAGTTCGAAATCAAGAAGGTTGAATCAAAATTTATAATTTTTGAAATTTCAATTTTTATTAGATACATATAATTTTACTTCAAATAAATTTTCTTATAATTTTAATTCTCTTAAATTTTCAACCTTAACTATTGAAAGAGAGTAGTTTTTCAATTATTGAAATAAGGTATTCATTTCTTACCCCAAATTAAACTTGCTATTGAAAACCACCAGAGCCACCTCGAGAACCTAAAAGAAATTTTCATTTTTTCGTTTAAGTCAAATTATCCTCACAAAGTTTTTATTCCGTTTAATTAAACGGAATGACACCTTTCAAGGAGTCTAATAATATTCTTGCTTTTTAAATTAATATTTAATTAATTTTGTGTAAATAAATTTTAATTTTGTCAAGTACTTAACCAGATTTCTTTGAGAATTTTTATAACTATTTAATAAGTTAAACATTATTTAAAAAAACTGACTGCTATAAAAAGTTGAAAACTAAAATTCTAATGAGTAGATTAAGAATTGCCACTAGGAATTTCATCTGGAAGCATCTACACCTGCTGAAGTAGTTTAACTTTGATGTGCTTCTCGTTCTCAACAAACACGAGAGATAATCGATAGAACGTCACGTAATAGCTGATTAGAGTATGCACCTCTTAACATTTATAGCGTGTCGTTTATTACTTTATAACAAAATTAAATTAAAATTTAATTATCTTTTCTCTTCAGAAATTTGCAACCGACAGTAAAAATATAAGATTGAGATGTAGAATAATATTTATGTGTTTTTTAATTGTTGCTATTTTCGTTCCAACTTCAAATAAAATTAATTTATTTTATTGAGGTTTAAGTGGAGATTATACAGAAAAAAACAACAGCTTCGAATTATTTAAAATTCTTGCCGATTCCCACTCAACTCGTCTTGAAATTATGCAATCGTTTTTTTAATCAAAAAATATAGCAAGCATATGGCAAGGACCCGTTGCTACGTGATAATTTTAAGGTAGCTTTAACATAGAATTTCCAAGAGCTTCATAGTTGCACCCACAAATCTGTTTACATAATCACAAGACCTTCCAGTTACTAAATTAAATTAACTAACGTGGTTTTCTGTACTGCTATATTTGGCAGCTACATGTTCACGTTTTTGCTAGGTTGCGTTAAATTAGGTTTGAAATATGTGAGATGCGTTGAAATAGGCGACGTTATTATACCATCCCTTAAAAACTATTTCAATTCTCGTTTCTCGCCAGTTTGAGCTTAATTATCGCCGATAGTTTGACGTCAACTTGAGAGATATCCGGAATTGTATTGGTCTTTTAATTGCGGTGAATTAATTTGAGGTTTCGATTTAATTTCCAATGAGGTACTTAATATGTTTGATAGATGTGGCACTATAATCGAATATCGCAGTTGCAGTATTTGCGTCGCGTAGCTTATATTATTTGGTCTGGTGAGCAAACGTCGGTTATCCCGAATGGGAATGCAGGGAAATTGTCAGTTCAAATCCGCCGCGGCCGTGATGTAGCCAGTTATCCTCCTTATTAACATCCCACCCCAAATACGTTCGCTCTTTACTGGACTAATGTCCTTAGTAAGAACTAAAACTATTATCTTGAAATAAATTTATTTTAGCATCTTTTGTTGCGGGGCAGACTAATGGAATTCCGGCCAGCAAACAACTGTTCCAACAGCGTTAAAATGTTTAATGCGGAGACCACAAGGTTTTTATTTATGAAACAATATGTTGCGTTTTTTAAGGTTGCAACCCATTTGTATGCTTCTGGCAGCTTCGGATGGCAGAGGCATTCTGTGCCATAACGCACTTCCGGTCGAGGAGTTTCAACAGGCGTTAACAGAGTACGCTGCCGTCGTCCCTAATGCCTAAGCTAGTTTTGTGAAGTTCATTTCTAATAACGATAACGCAATCGGGAGACAAACTCCTTCTAGAAACGATTCAAACTACTTTACTAATGAAGTCATTTCCAAAATCCAATTTAGTTTCACCAAATTACTGTTTAATGCCTTAATTTTGACTAATATTTTATGACGCTTCCGTGGATCCGTCAAGGGAATATTTTTGTTATCATGAAACTGGACCAAAACTACCCCTAAAACTAGTGTCATCTTTTCATGAAACCTAAGTGCTTCAGAAATTTATAATGGAGGTGCAGTCGAGAGAATTTACTCAAACTACACATAGTGTGGAATTAAGTTTGATAAAATTATAAAGTAACGGCTTGTAATTAAGACCTAGAAGCTAAACACTAATGAGGTTAAAACTTACCGTAAATACAACATCTAATTTTATAGGAGTGGCATTTTCAACACGTTAGCGAATTTTATTTTAATTTCCAAAAGGCCACTCCACATTGATGAACCGAAACTTAGCTTCTAGTATAACGCAAAAAAAATTACGTTGTTTTTCAGTTATAAAACAAATTCCGGATTCAGTTAAAGTTCGCGAATTGTATTCGCGATAACGAAAATCATTTATTGAAAATCGAATTGGTTTATGTACTGTGAGTGAAAAACTTAATTGTTAGCGTGCGATCGTGGCGCAATTTGTGCGAAGTAGTGGACTGGTCGGGGCATGTTTGTGTTAATTTAGAACTTAAATCTGATAAATTCGTGGCAGACGGGCAATTATTTACAAATGCGGCTGGATACTGCTTGGCATTATATGCAGTTGGTCGAAATTCGTTCCCAGTACACCGGAAGTATTTAATATCAAAAGTTAAAGTGAATCCTTATCAAAGTCTGATAAATGCGAATTCACGGTTTATCGTAACAAGTAATTTAACGGAATTCGTCGAGAAGCTTCTGGTGCAATAATAATAAATAGAAGTCCAGCCGTTCCTTCAGTTTTGTTTATCGAAACTACGTGGTCAGGAGAGGCAAATAATAGCTGTTTTATAGTTACTTTTAGTATGTCGTTGATTCGTTGAAACCTGGAGCAGGGTTACTGTTAGGGACTTCATTATCCATTTGTCCGCCTTACTATAGGGCTGTACGCGTAACTTTAGTAGGATTAGCCAACTTATTTTATCTTTAAGGTGTAGCGTCTTGAAAATTAAGTACGTGCTGCTAACGGCAATAGGGACAATAACATTAGGTTTGTTCTTATACATAACTAAATTTCCTAAATTGCCTTAAATAAACGGTTACTGAAAATTAATTAACTAAGTAAATACAAATTAAATTTGCGGTTCTGTACACTTTTATACTAATTTCTTCATTAGTATTTCATGTTTTATTCTATCCTTCCCGTATAAAACAAGCCGTGTTGGCTTAATATAATTAAATTAATTAATATTTATTCTAGGCGTCTCAATGACCTTTACCTCACTATAATATGCCACCTAAAATTTACTGTTTTGCACATCGCCTGCGAATTGGTTTTAATTTAAATCTTATGAAATTTTACCGGATTTTTGTGAGTAAAATTGAAAACAATTGGAGCATTTCCAGTCAAAGGGGGAACGGCAGCTAATTAGTTGATTACTATAGAAATTATAGAAAGGTTAAAAGGAGTTGTTTTTAAATAAGTCGAGTTTGCAAAGTTTTACTTTCATCGTTAAAACAGGCAACTTTGTAATATTTACTTTCATTTACTGAAATGTCATTATAAACGATTTACGCTGTTTGAGCAACCTGTACATTTAACATTGGTTAAAGTTTCTTTCAAAAAGTTTTAGATTCAATATAGAAATTTTCCCATTGCGCTCCTCGCTTCTTATATATTTATATATCACTTGTTGAGACTTAAATTTATTTGATACTCTCTGTATGCAAGTTTCCAATTGATTCTTGGGCACCAACTTGTTCGCTACTTTAAAGTAACAAAAAGTAAAAATGAGAAGATGAATAATAATAGAAAAATTCAAAGCATACTTTAACAGATTTTATTGAGTTTAATATAATTTAATATATAACAATGTTAGGTGAAAAATTAAAAAGTCTAGTTTTTTGCAGTTTTTTTTCACATTCTACTTAAAGCTTTACTGGTAAAATATCAATATGTTAAACCTGTCTAGACTTCACCACTGCTGTCAAAACCAATTGCGGTATTGTCGTTATAAATTAAACGGTATGGATATTTTGTGAGAGCACGCATAGCAACCAACAATATTGTGGATATCAGAAGCTTTACTTCTAATACCTAATACATAATTTAAAAAATGGCATTGCAACCAATCTATGTTTGTCACATGTAAGCGGCGGCAGCTGTAAAAGTCGGAGGGTTAGTTCTTATGGGCACAAATATCGACGAGAGTACAACATTTGGAAACTATCAACGCCTAATAAATTTAATCAGTAAAATACAAATTTTGTCAAACAAATTATGAAGAAATAAGTAGAAAATGGTAAATTATCTGACGGAAGTGAATAAATAAATAGCAAATAAATTAGCAAAATTAAAAAAAATCTATGTCGTTGAAAATCCAGGAGTAACTGTCGCCCTTTAAACAATATAAATTTTAGATAGCCACTTGGCTGGTAAATACCTTTCTCAAGGGTTCTTTTCAATATATATGGAAAATTTGGCTCCTTATTAAAGAACCCTGAAATCAAAATTAAGGACTCGCAATGATGGCAAATAGCGCACCTCAAACTTCATCACCACTAACTCCCACTTGTCAGGAAAAGAGGCAGTGATTTTAAAATTTCAAATAAACTAATTAAAAATAAAAGGACCAAAATAATATATGTAACTGCTGATCAAACCTTGACACTATTTCGATTAATTTTGAGAAAATCGATTGATTTGAACCAGAAATCATTTAGTGCCTTCGAGTTAAAAACAAAAATATTTACAAAAACGCCTTTATTTAGTACTGTAGAAAATTGAATTATTTATATTAAGAGAGATAATTTTGATATTAATAAAAATAAAACTTTAAAAATTAGTGCAATCTACTGCATAATATATTCAGACGCCAGGCTGAAGTAAATTATATTAAATAATTTATTTGAATTAGAAGGTGAAAAGGAGTTCAGCAAAATATTCAAACATTGATCAAAACGTGCTTTATTGTGCCTAGTTTATATATGTTGTTGGCATAGATTAAAATTGTATAAATTTTTATGGCCTAGTAGCAAAATCAAATCATTTGAATGGGAGTGCTCTAGTTTCCCAAAAAATTTCTAATTGAAAGATTTGCTGAAAAATGCTTATTTCAATTATTTAGAGTTGTCTTGTTTAATTATAATTAATTATCTCGATAATAGTGTAGGTGCTACGTAATTAGAATAGTTACTCGAAAAGCCTAACGCAATTCTTCTAGAAATTGTTGTTTCTACCCTAATTATTAAAGAAACTAACAAAATTATTTTTCCAATAGCACTACTTTATATCAAGAAGAGTTTTTGAAAATTTCATGCGAGTATATATTATGTAAAATTCTGGAAAACTTTATCGTTTTTGTTATATTTATTGCAACTAATATACAGCGAAACTAGGGAAAACGGGACAAAGCAATGCTGAAAAAATTTAATGAATTTGGAATAACATACCATCAGTAAGTTAAAATTGCTCCAGTTATAAAGAACCGCTAGTTAGAAAATTAAACTGTCAAAAAACAAACTTCGAACCGCGCAAAATCTTAAACTTCGTTAAGTATGAGTCGTTGAATTCAAAAGTTTCCAGTAGTTTTGCTCCATCACCAATGTTGAATACAAAGTTGTTGGTTATCCAGTTTGTTTCTTTGAATTAGGATTAGAAAAATTAATTTTAAGATATTCATTCCGAAAATATTAGCTTAAGCCTAAACAATATCATATTATATGCGCAAATATTTAAAACATTCAAGATTTTGTCCAATAAACATAGAAATCAAGAATTGGACGTTATCCAAATACTTGAATTTCGATTGGGAGCGAGCAAGAGAAGACATCGTGCTGCATCAATGTCTGTTTTGACAATGATGTTGATTTTTTGATTTCTTATGACCGATGAAACTTAGTTCGATTTTTTTATTTAGAAACTTAACAACAATCGATAAAATAGAACCGCATTGCTTCGATAAGGAATTACAAGTTTTGAGGTTAGAAATAAGTCTTGGTTCTAATTTATGTGATTGCCATAGAATAGTTTCGATTAGCTATTTGGATTATGATACAACTATAACTAGATAATATTATCAAAATATTGCAATAAATTTAATTTAAAAACGGAAAATGTAAACTACAGATTGAATTAATTGCAAGATTTTTTGACGCAAAAATTTAGATTCAAATTACATAAACATTCCCTTAATTATCAAATGTAGTCTTTTTAAACTACAACCTCTTTCCCCAAATAAATAACCAATATTTTGACAAGGAGATAATAGAATCTTTTTTTACAGAGCGAACAAAATTTTTTGGAAACGAAAATAAATAACGTTAATTTATGTAAAAAACATTCACTTTAATATCTATAACTCGCTAAGAATTTATCAATGCACATTCGTATTTTGTGATTTGTGATTTGTGAATTATATTTTCCTTCAAAGAAAGCACCTAATTCATTTAAATTTATTTTAAAAATATTTCAGCTTTTGTATTTTGTAGTAAAATTTCAGTAAAATTTATTTACCTTATCACTATTTCATTGGAATTCAACTGGTGAGTAAAGCACGTCGAATAAGTCAACTAGGTAAGCCAATTTTGTTAAAAATTATTTATGCTAAAAGTGTGAAACTGCTTTTTGACTGAAAAAACAGTTCCATACTTTTTGACTGCTTTTATTGATTTTTGTTGCTTTTGTGACGTAAACTACAGAAAATTTGCCATTCAGCTGCCCTGAAAACAGGAGTCAGGCCTCACATTGCTAAAAAAGGTATAAAGTTTTTTTAGGATTTAATTATTTGGTTTCACAAAAAATCAACGGCCTTAACAATAAATTAATTTTGAATCTCGTCCTTAAACAACTTGTGAAAATAACAGAAGGATGTAAAGGTTCAATTCTAGGGTGTGGCCCCTGTCTAAGCAGCATTGTGTATTAAAAAAAATTGCTAGTAAACCCAGATCTTCATTATTATAAATAATATCTGATATCTTTGTGTAAATTTTGGATGGATTTTAGATAGACCAAATCTCAAAGGAATCTAATTGGCAATCGTAAGTAGGCATCGATATCCGCCCAGCAAGGAAGTGAAATTTTACTATCAATTCAAAACTTCAAAACAATTGATGTAAAAAAGTTACCCACATGTTCGGTACAGTTTGCTACAGGAGGAATCATCGAAAATACAACGCAACAAACGTGTAAATTACAAGAAGATGAAAGAAGAAACTGCACTGTGAACCAAAACAAACTTATTATCTCAAAGTATAGTTTTCAAGTATTGTAAAAATTTTAGGTGTTTCTTTGTTTAAACGTTACACTTTGGTTACAATTTTGGATAAGTATAAAAGAGTAGAAAAAGTGGTAAAAATTATTTTATAGGTGTAATTTTAATTATTTATAGGTGTGGATAGTTACTATCATAACAGTCGTTAAGAACATATTGTTGTGAATTTTTTATAAAAAAACTTTCCTATGAATGTTTCAGTGGCTGCACTTTCCATTGAACAATGTATATCAACTGACTGCAAACTTAAGGTGAACGCCACTTACTTCCACAAAGGTAACACTTTTGAAAATCATAGTTGTTCTTCTCGTATCAGATGAGACAATTATTTCGGCAAAGTGTAGTTTATACAAATTATGTGTTCGCCAAATTTTTCAAATTTTTAACTTGGAAATTTTTTTCTAACAATTAACAATTTCATTCAAAAAGCATCTTTCCGAAACCCGTGTCTCAATCGATGTTTGTGTTCTGTATGCTTTTAGTGTTTGTAAAGTTTACGAGGTTTTGGAAATTTCCGATCGGAAGATCTATCGCGAATCATTAATGATCGGGGTGTTACATCAAGATCTGCCGTTAACATTTAGTGAATAAAAATCTTAACCATTATAGTAGAAGTTTTTTTTTCTTACAGGGTGAGGCAAAATGTAATTTATAAAAACTTAACTGTTTTTGTTGAATTTTTTTTTGTTGTAATGAACGAATTAGTATTTAAGAAAATTTTGAAACTCATGCTTTATTAGATGTTTATGTTTCTTATGCCAGAGAATGGTTCAAAATTATTGTGAAATTTGGAAAATTGTAAAAATTTTGGGCTTGCTTGAATTATTGATTTTTAGGAAATTTTCAGGTTTTAATAGGGCAAAATCTAATTTATACAAACTTTACTGCTATTGCCAAATCTTTAAGGGTTTTTAATTTAGAATTCTTTAGTTGTCATTAGCAAATTAGAATTTAAGAAAATTTTAAAACTCATGTCTTATTTGATGTTTATGTTCTTTATGCGAGAGAATGGTTCCAAATTTTTGTGAAATTTGAAAGACTGTAAAAATGTTGAGCTTTGAAGGGTTTTCTCGAATTAAACATTTTCAGCAAATTATATTAAAATCCGCTAGTAACGATTTTAACGATTATAAATGTTCTTCTCATAGAGAATGAGACTATCATTAAGACAAAATGTAGGTTATATAAACTTTACTGTCGATACCAAATTTTTAAATTTATCACTTCAATTTTTATTGCATGCAATTATTAATTTAATTATCTAAGAAATTTGTCCAAATTAATTTCTTATATTTTCTTTCTGTACCACAATTGGCTAGTGTTTTCTGTAAAATTTGGGAGGTTTTGAAAATTGGCATTTAGATAAACTTTCGTGAATAATTAATTATCGAGCATCTTATATCAAGATTGGCCGTTAATTTGTCCTCAACAATTATTGCGGCAAAGTATAAGTTTCATTTTTTGCCAAATTTTTAAGTTTTTAATTTGGAATTATTTTTATTTGTAATTAACAAATTAATTATTTAAGAATATTTTCAAACCTCACCTCTACCGGATTTTTCTACTAGAGAATAATTTCAAATTTTTGGAAAATTTTAAAATTTTAGACATTGAAGAGCTTTCTAAAATTTTTAATTTTTAGCTAATTACATCATAATTCAGTTCTAACAATTAACCAGTAACTATTTTTCTCTCGCACAGGACACGACTATTATTAGGACAAAGTGTAACTTTTATAGACTTTAATGTCTGCCAAATTTTTTAATTTTCACTTGAATTTTTTTTGCGTATTATTAGCAGATTAATAATTTAAGAACCTTTGCTAAATCAATTCTTTATAATTATTTTTTGTGAAAAATTGGCTTGTATTTTTTGTTAAATTTATCAAGTTTTCTTGTAATTATCGACTTAGTTATTTAAGAATTTTTTGAAAAACATGTTTTAATTGATGTTATGTTCTACGAAGACCCTTGTATTAAGAGGTAGATCATTACGAAATTAAATGTTAAATAACTTTGTAACAATCAGTTATTAAATTTTCCGAAATTGCTTCTGTTGTGTGAGTTTCGAGGTGTTACAAACAGAGTTGGGGTGAAGGGTGTAGAACGGGGGCAAAGTAGGACTATTTGACGGTACATCAGGTGGGTTCGACCCTAGTTAGCAGCGCGAGTAAGGGGTTTATGTAAGTTTCAATTTATTGCGGACAAATGATCGAGCGAAGTTAAGCAGTTTGCATATTCAACAGAACGTCACTTATTAAGCTGAGTGGCTTAATTTCTTATTCGATCCATTCTAATGCAGATAAAGAAGCCGACAAATGTGACGCTTAGTCTGTCAGGGGTCGGGTGGGCGTCCCATTCTAATGAATTATCATTTGGTCTTAATAATTCCGCTGCCGATCGACGCTGAGGCAACGTCTGGAGCATTTTCAAACCGCTCTTTTCTCTGCATTTATCAAGAACGTAGCACATGACACTTCAATAATGTAATTAAATCCGCAAAATGGCCCCACTGCTGAAATATAGCTCAGATATTATAATTCCCAGTCGCCGTTTCTTCCGAGGAAGGCGTTTACATTAAAAATTAATTATCCGTCAAATTATATGATTTTTCAGTTGCCGCCAAACTCTCAGGGCACTTTACCCTCATTATCTCCCCCCGTCGGCCGTTACCAAAATCATTCCAAGTAATAACTACAAATTAATTAAATCCACTATTACGTTTTTCTTTCCTCACTTTCGTCGCATTTATTAGAAATCTTTGTTTATACAATTAGTGAAGGTCTTATTGATTTTTGTGACAAAACACGACCACAGATTGACGCACACGAGGCTAACTCACTTATTACCAAGCAAAAACGACAAGGAAAATTTATTTTACGGTAAGAATTGGGCTAATCTCAAACCATATGCATCATCCTTTCAATCTCTAGCTTCGCTAAAGCCCCACTAACGCCTCACCTGATAAAGATGAATGAATAAACAGTAACCACTCAGATTATTTCAAGAGCTCACTCTTAAATTATTGACAGGACTCACTGAATAATTGATTCTCCTCAAACGTCTGATAATAACTCCCTAGATACTTTTTCAATTCGCAATGGAGTTAGAAACTTTAAATTCTCCAAAAGATGCCAATTCTAGTGACAACTTCAATTATTAATAGCAATGCAAACGTAGAAACGTTATTTTAAGCTCGAAAGGTATCTCGTAGCAACTACTTAATAAAAGACAATTTTGTTTCTTAATTTATCAAAATCGGAAGTGCATTCTTGGGCTTATCAAGGAAAATTCCGTCGATTTCTAATTGCCAAATACTTAGAACAATATTGTTAATTTGATTTAATCACGAGAATATTTCCCAAATCTAATTCTGTTCCATCTCGAGAAAATACAACGAAAATATGACGTTTACTTCAGTTACGATGACAAGATTATAAGATTTCACTTCAGAATTTAAAAATTGATACTCGTCTAAAATGTAGCTACAAGTCATGACTCCTACTCAAATGATTATTTAGTAGAACGTAAATTTTCGAAGGAATTTTAAATAATTACTTTAATCAAAATTTTTCGCCTCCATAAATTAAATAACGATAAAGCGTAACCTTTAAAACTCAGTAAATGCTGCTTGAATAATAAATTACGTTCTAAAGTTTCACCTTACTAGATTTTTGTACTGTTTGTTCCTCTTTGAAATTAACATTAAATTTTAAGAGTTACAATTCGTCTCGTAATAATTGCATCAAATTAACTCAAGCAAATTTGCTATATTTTTGTAAGTGGCTACTTTAAACATTTTTGTAACTATTAAAACTAGTCTTGTAGGAACTTGCTGAGCTTTTCCTTACCTATCAATCTTTCAACTTTTAATTATTTACGTGTTGAGATAATAAAAATAATGCTTAGCCAGTTAAATATGATCAATTGCTTTGCTTCCACTTTCAGTTTGTATAAAAGTGTGGCAAAAAGGGTTTATCAAAAAATTAAATGTGATGTAAGGCGATGTTTACTATATGTTTGCCTTTGACAACATCGAAGCTTTCACGCGAAATCACTTTGTCCAAGTCCTGGCTCGCCGTCATGCATTATCATCAAGGCATTATCGCTCGTCACGCCGGATTTGCCGAAAGCACAGCTTTTTCTCCAAAGTACTTAGTTAAGTACGCAAATTTTTCTGGAATGTTATCGCGATTAGACCTATTTTATTAAGACATAAATGCCAGTCTCAGTATTGGTCTATTTCCGCTTTGGGGATAATTTATATAAAAATGCAAGCTAAAGCGGAATCGGTACCTTCATTTAAGGATTATTTACGTCACCTATTTTTTAAATATTATTTATATTTTTGTTTATTTATGTCACTTATCACTCTTTCTAATTAAGGCCCTTTTTTCACTAACAGTTATTTACGAAGGAGCTTTGTAACGGTAGCAAAATAGCCTAATAAATTTCAATTTAGGTAGAAACACGTGTTATGATTAGAATAAATTCTGCAACTTTTCATTCAGTTACGGGAAAATTATAGGATAAGCATCCAATGAAACATATTGGAATACAAGTCAGGAGCGTGAGAAATTTAAATAAATGTCAGCAAAATTAACTTGAGAAATAAAGGAACATAGTTACTGAGAAATTTTACGATTGAGTCTAACCGAGCAACCGGAGCTAATTTATGTTATTATTACTAAAAAGGTCGTGAGGTGGATTCGCTGAGGCAAGTTTCACGAATAAATACTGGGAAATGTGTGAAAAGAAAATAAAGTGAAAACACCGCATTACGAGGAGATATATTTGGGAATTATGCGATCTTATTAGGGAAATTACGCAATAAAATCCTTTTACAATCGATTCTCTTTCCCAATGTAATTAAAAATCACCCCAAGGCGCCTCGATGGCAATCTTAAAACTCTGCAGAAATATTCCTAGTATCGTTCCAATTGTAGTATTTGCGATTATTAATTTTTCTCACTTTAAGCTTGATTATATTTCTTAATTGAATTCAAAGAAACATTTTTGCTACTCCTCGAACAAAAAATTGTTTTCGTCTAGATAGTTGAAAATGGTGAAATTCTCATTAATGATAGTTCACTAATTAACAATCGATAAGTGAGTTAATTTTGATATAAAAGCGTTTTATAATTCACAATTAAATTTTGCAGTTTTGCATTAATTTTGCTGCGGAGCATTTCTTGTTTCGAGATATTCGTAATTATGGCGTGGACTGAGATCAATCGGAGAGTTCGGTTGACGAATGGTCCATTAGCGCAAATATTACAATTGGGGCTTAACAAATTATTTGAGCTAAATAGGGCGGGCTTGGAATATTTACAACCTTCCAGGAATTTGCTTAAATTTGTTTGTTGAAGGAATTTCTGTCAAAATAATGAGTACATCCCTAACAGTGTCGTTGAAAATAATTTAGGTACTGGTTGGGCGTCGACGCGACCCCTGAATAAGGAAACTTCTCCAATCTTAACAGTATGTAAAACGCGATGGAGCTCTTAACTAGCTAATTTGGATCTTGTTTGGGTTTCAAAAGAAATTAATTATTGACTTCTCTTAATTGGTGACGTGAGTTGAAACTTGATTGCCGATCACACGTGGGGCGACAGATTGTCATATCTATTTATTACCCTTGCCCAGATGGCAAGCGACCGCCAGAAGGTGTTCTGCTGTAAATATCAGGGCTGTACATGTATAATGCAATATTTCCCATGCTCGCAGCGCGCATGAAATAGTGAAACAGGATGTGGTGATGCGGCAATGCGCACCATCAGGTGCCGACCGAGAGTTACAATTGCGATGTGCTTACACTGCTGATGTTAGATAAATTCAAAATTAGACCAAACGCATAAACCGGTCAAATTATGCCACCAACTTTCAAATATTTTGAGCTGTAAAACAACCCCGGAGCACCGGAGTCTAAATTGAATTTTTTCCCACCCCTACTAACACAACACACCCTAGCAGATATCTTAACAAAAATCATCACTAAATTTCTTTACATCATCCCGCTTCAAAGTAGTTGATGTTACAGCAATAATTCACAAGTCTGGTCTCTATTCTGAAATTTAATGCTCTCTTAATTTTAAAATGCAAACAGATAAAAGCGCAAATTGTAGCTTCGAAGCGATGATTTTCCCTACACATCTTATCTTTGCTAGTCAAATAGAAAAATAGAATTTGTTTGCATAGTGCAAAACTGGATTGTGTAAAATTGAATGCATTTACGACAGCGTCTACTCCCTGTAAAAGTAAAAGAGAATCTAATTTATCTTCACCTGAATATTTACTGTAACTCTTAGGATATCTTGTCAACCCTAATTAACAGGTTTCACATACATTATTACAGTAACAATTTTTTTCAAATGTCATCGAGTAATTTATTACGAAACAATCCGTTTGTAAAGTGTAAATGATTTTATTTATTTTTGACGACAACAATATTTGTTAATTATTTCAAGTTGAGCAGTAAAATGATAATAAACATTATTATCATTTCTTATCTAAACATGTTTTACCTTTGTTCCCTTTGTTTCTTATCCTTCCAGAACACCTCTCGTTATCATTTTTTAACGAGATCGCTAAATTGCATTGCTTGTGAAATTTACAATCAAGTCAGAGAGTGTGAAAATTCTGCATTCCTTTGTTAAAATTGCCACAAAATTGTTATTACTTTCTATCTGCACATTTAAAATAAATTTGAATAAGTTAAAACGATTGAATTTAAAATTAATTAACCTAAATACGGATTATTTTTCCGGCTTAATGGTATAGGGTGGTTTTACTTTTGATTCGTAACTATTATCGTGAGGTATATTCATAATAATAATCCCGCCTGGTTATGTGAGCTCTGGATTTAATTATTTAAATATGATGCCAATCTAGTTGAAGACTAATGAATAATTTGATTCTATTAATACCATAGCTTCAAAATAAGAGTCACTCATTGGTATCAATAATTTAATGCATTTTTCTTGAACAATTCAACCACACTTTGCTCTGCATTCATCTGGAATATCTTCCTAGTATTGAATTTTTTTTTTTAATTTAATTCTTAATTACTCCTTTGACGTGGCTTTCCACTAAAGCCAATTATCAAGAAATAAGTTAAAATCGGCTGCATGGAACAGTCTGGCTGTTTATAGTTACAGGAATATGTTCTGTCCGTTTGTTGGTAAAATCAATGTGACTTGATTTAGTGTCATTAAGTGTTATCTTCCACTTTTTTCACCCTTAGGATTTATTGATTCCTAACACTCTATTTGATGTATCTTCACTAATTTTACCCAAAGCGAAGGATTTTATCATATTATGTTCTAATTCTGGAAGATCCCACGTATAAAGCAGATACCGAAAACTTAATCTTAGGGTACTAATATATTTTCTAAAACTAAAATCTACTTCTATATCTACTTTTCCTTTGTTTTAAGTGATACATTCAATTTTTTTGTCTACAAAAAGTATCTTTGCTTTTATGTACGAGCATTAAATTATTGCCTTATCGAATTTTCACTCAAGTTTAAGAGGATTTCTGAATAGTCAAAACAAGTTTACTATGTGAAATTATTTTTCAAATTTATTTTCAACTATATAAAAATCAATTACCAGCCAATTTTAAATTTTCTGTAGATGTTGCTTCATAATTATAATTCTTTATTACACTGAAGGGTTGAATACTTTTTTCTGTGGTTAATCAATAATGGTATCATTTGCGTTAATAATTAATAATAATCACTGAAATAACTCCAGTTATTTAACTGGACAACACATTTTTAAGAAAAATATTGTTTATATATTTACTATTGTTACTTACATTTTATGGTTCTACAACCATTTGCATCGTTGTCTGGATAAGCAATGTGGTAAGTTTTATATGTACAAAATTTAATAAAAATTAGTTAGTAAAGACACACATCAATATTTTTTATATCCAAAGCTAACTGCAATTTCCACTGATGATTGAGGATACGACGTAAGTATCTTGAAGGAATTACACATTACGCTTCGTTTTGGGTTCCCTTTGCGCTCTTAATCTCTCATCTACTTGTAGAGATGAATATTTCTTGCTTATAAAATTTTGCTGCAATTAGCTGCAGAGTATGACTTAGTAATAAGAGTTTAATATTTGTTAATGTTTTGCCGGCTGATTGTTTCTTGTCTTGTAAATAATTCTTGCTTATATTTTATTATTTTTTAATTTCGCATCCCCGACTGCCACTGTAATTTTTTTATTTATATTATTGGTCATGGTAGATAGTATTTATTGAAATATTTTTATTACTTGTTGATCCATTTAAAATAAATTTAAATAAAGTAACTTAATAGGATTTAAACCTATTAAATATCATAAAAATAACTTATTTTTTTGATGTAATGGTAAAGGTTAACTTTATTTTTAAATCGTAACTACTATAGTGAAGTGTATTCAGAGTAATAATGCTGGCTCGTTATTTGTGCTCTGGGTTTGGCGTACGAATTGCAAACAGCACCTGAGCACCGTCGTTAAGAAGAGCCTTGTAAGGTTCAAAAGTTGTTTGGAAATCATGGAAACTTGGCCAAATCCTGAAATGTAGTCATCCCCAAATTAAGTATCAGTTGTTTTCTAATAAAGTTTTTTCGTGGGTTTCGACGTGAAATCGAAAAATGTATATGGGATTAGGTAAAAAAGTGTAATCGAGATAGATTGGAAAGATAAGTTTGGGGATTTTTCAGAAAGTTGTCTTTGTGTGTATCTAATATCGTATAAAGTATCTAGTACCGCCCTGGCAACACTCCGAACGCCAGTAAATTAGAGGAGGTAGTAAACGTTTAGGCCTCTCGGGCAAGACGTGAAGCATTGTCGATTGCAGCAGGTGTTATTGTTGTCACTATAAATTATTGGCACAACTTTACCTGTTCATAATGCCCTCGCTTTCGCAATTATGTAAATTCACTACCACACTAATTACACTTTGAACATAAGCTTCTTGCACTTGAACAAATCAATAACAAAAATTATTGTAGATGTTTAGAGGCGTTCATTATGTTAAAGGGACATTTCCGAGCATACGACTCCACTATAAATCTGAATTCTCTTTCACGCTTCCTGGCTTCTCCACGAATTTCCCTTTAAATATGGATGTTTAATTCTGTTCCAAAGTAGATTCCTACGTGCTTATATTATTTCAGCCACTTTCAAACAAACTTTATAACTACTTGTGTGCAGAGGCTGGATTTTTATAACATTTCTAATGTGATGCCAATCGAATGCTGCTGAGCTGTATTTACTGCGAAACTCTTGGATGCGTTTTGGCAAATTCACACAAACAATGCGCGAGTTGGATAAGGAAATTACATGTTTAACCCCCGAGTAAACAGAATTACAATTTCAACCTCTCTCACTTTCCAAATTCAATTTTGTCCCTAATTTTAACTGGAATTGTCGTCAATTTATAGCCACTAAACTTATTACTGACACAAAAACGTGTTTTCTTAGGCAAATGCGAGTAGCGCTTCTTACTCAATCTGATTGGAAATTGTATTTACGAACAATTAATTTTGGGTAAATAATTAATTTCTATGCAAGAAGAAAATTACAAAATCTCTGACCCAAATTCTGCTTCCATATTAACATTAGTGATGGTCTGTGTGCTACAGGAAATTATCCAAAATTGAATTGAAACGTCAAATTTAGAAAAATGTCAACACAACGGAAGCAACTTGATTGTTTTTTAGAAAAAAACACGCTTCAAACAAAATTATTCACTCAAAGCGCGTTGAAAGAAATAATAAGGCGTCGCCCACTAACTACGATTTACTTATAGTAAAAGCTTTTGAGATCTTGAAATAGCGCCAAATTATTAGGGGAAATTGAGAATATATTTGGTTATGTAAGCTTGATCTACTTGTGCGATATTATTTATTCCCTCATCATGCTTCCTTTCAGGATAACTGCCAATTCTAAAACAGCATTTGAGTTCTTTGTGCATAAGAAGGAACAATATAATCACAAGAAGTGCATATATCAAAAACGTTTGATCATATTTACAAAGAAAGCAATAGAAGGAAAGCTAAGACGTTTGTATATAGAATTATTGAAATATTCCTTACGAAAGCCGTTCCGGATTTTTTTAACTAATTCATGCAAATATTCAGTAAGAAATGAAATTATTTCCAGATACTAGCAGCAATTAAATTAACGTCAAATTTTTTTAAAAGTGTCTGAGGGATTACTAGTTAGTTTTAATTATTGTTGAAAAGAGATCATAATTTCAGTTTTGCTGAATTAACTTCCATTGACCTCACGGCTCGACGTGTCTTAATGAATATTATTAATTGTACAAATCATTAGTGTTAACGATAGTTTCAAAACTGGGTTTAGTAAGGGATTTGAAAACAGGGCTGAACTAGAGCGATATAACTAACTACGAATGTTAATGTGTCTTAACCCGGGGATTTACATTGCAATTTTTCAGCACGAAAACGCAATTTTTGTTCATAAAATAGGACGACTTATCGCAATATTCCAGTCTCTGTAATGTGACAGAATTTAGACAAATTGTTAAATTCAGAACTGGTGGATTTGCCGCAGCTTCCATGAACGTAATTAGATAATTTTGATTTTTGTTGCAACTTTATCTGTTTTATCGATTGTTAAAAGGGGGATTTTAATTAATTAGAAGAATCGGGGTGATTTTGGGCAAGACAATTTTGATAATTATTTAGGCCAGTTTATTTACAATCGTAAAACAGAAACAAAGGTAGGGTCGACACTATTTAGTTAATTTAGTTGAATGGAATCTTGCGGAAATACGTGGAGTCAGTTTCGTAATAATACTAAAACGGTAACAGCAAGTTATAGCAGGTCCACTGAAACGAGTACCATACGTTCGTTACTTATCGCTTTAAGGTCTGGCGATTTCAGTAAATGCTCGGAGCGTACGCCAACGGCCTAAGCTCTGTCCCATGGGGGTGGGGGTGCGAAATGAGGGTGGTTTTAAGACGCAATCATGAGGTTACTTGGCGATAAAACTTTCCTATCGTATTTTAATATAAATTTGCATGTTTTTGTTAATCCCTTCTTGGGGTTTTGGGACTAGAAAAGAATATTGGAAGAGTGACGGCTGGTTGAAGTGAGTTAATTTGAAAGAGTTCTCGAACCGCAAGCGAAGGCGGCTGTCCGTACACGCCGCGGGTCCCCGAGACACGACAAACTGTTTTAACTCAAGTTTTAATAAGTTAAAGGATTAGCCTTAGGCTGTCAGAGGTTTTTCTATTAAGACATTACGTCTCTCAATCCCTTACACCCAAAATCGGGTCAAATTGAAATGTGATTTTTAATGTTAAATTAAGATATTTCCCAACATTAATTGTTTCTTCCCGAATTAATGCTTATTTCTGTCAACAGTAGTATTTGGCTTCCAACCTGAATTTACGGAGCCCCTTCTTAACCTAACCGTTCCTATGGGACGGGACGCAACTTTTCGATGCTCGGTTCATCATTTAGGAGGATACAGGGTAAGTTTTAACCCCCAATTAATATCACACAATCAATCCCCTACCATTACTATTCACTTGATTAATGCCGTAAACTTTTATCGCAAAATTAATCAAACACATAAAACCATACAAAGCAAGCGCTCCACTCGAAACATCAAAACCACTCGGCTTTGTTTTTAAATCGCCGAGAGGGCAATATTGAAATTTGTTGCTATAAAACTTAACCTCCGGTAAACAGAAAAAAATTAAATCGTTGCGCAAATCCGCTTTAACGGCAATAATTTCACAAAAACCTTTATAAAGGTGCGACAAAACATTTAATGGATAAATATGAAACCTCTTTATCAGCTTTTAAGTCTACTACTTTTACAAAAACAAATATCAAATTGTAGTTCAAGTTATCTCTGTAGGGTTTTCAGCAAGCGAAGCTATTACACAAAAGAGTTTGGAATAGTTTTGAGCAAAAACCTCTTGATTTCGGCTAATTTCCAGCTGCGTTGACGTCATTTGCAGCTAAAGTATTTGGGCTCAATTTTAGTTTTTAACAGAAAATAAAATTATTTTTTTTACTTAAAAAAATTTGCAACTTTAAAATTGTTGCAAAACAACAACTGTTTGTTTAATCAAATTTTATAATTCAAATAACGTCCCAGAGCAGACAAACTCGAATATATTATCCGTGTGGACATAAAAACAAAGGACGATAAAAATGTGTCCGCTTAATATGTCTTATCAAAGCCATTTGCCACAAAAAGGACGGGCTCACTTAGTCGATTGTATCAAACAGAATTGTAACAGAAAATGCGGCAGCTGAATGGAATTTACAATTATTTAGTCGAAGCGCAACCGCGCTTCTGATGCAGGGCTGACAAGGCGCTCCCGTCACTTGATGCCAAATGGAAAATTAAGCCAGAACCAGACCAAAGGAATCAAATGTCACTGCATCTCTGTGTAACTTTTTAGTGGCAACAAAGCTGCGTTAACAACGTGCAGTTCTGTCAGGTTAAGTTGACAATTGTGAGAAATGGCGGAGGCGCCGGGAGAATCTCGTTAAATTTGCTGAATCGGTAGAAACTTCTTAAAACTTACAACAAAAAATTGCGTGAATCCCTTGATAATCACTGAACGTAATTTTTTATACGCAACAAAAATTTAAACAATTTTAACGCTAATTTTCTTTAGAAGTAGAATCAACAGATGAATGTAAGGAGAATTTTTAGTATTTTTTTGCTAAAGAATTTGGGTGGGAATAGGCGGAAATAATTGGGAGAGTGATTTTTCAATTGGACTATAATATGATTGGTTGTGTGGATGGTTTTGGTAACGTGGCATCGGCTATCGCTATTTGGGGGTGTTTGGTTAATCCCGGATGAAAGTAATTTCGTTGCGTGAGGGCTTATTAGAAGGGGTAAATATTGGTGAAAAAATGCCGGATCGTCTGAAATTGTGTTTGTTGAGGGAAGGTATCTGTGGCGAAAGAACAAATAATTGAAAATGTCGAGCACGCGGCGTGGCTTGGCGGGCAGCGGGTTGAGGCTGCTTCTGATAAATTGACTTCATGAGTGCTCTCCAAACCTTCTACCTGTTGCTGGCCACTAAAAACAACGCTTCTACCATTACTATACATTTGCAGATCATTCGCTGTCCAGCGCCTATAAATTATATGGGAAACCGATATGCGCAATCATCCGGTTGAACAGAGCGTGGATGGACTGGGTTTTTGAATAATGATTATGATGTTAGTAGAACGGTCGTAGTTTGGGTAACATCGTTGTCATTTGGGCTAAATCGGGTAGTAGCCCGACCGCGTTGGACGCGCATCTGCTCTCCATCAGATGTCCGGATTGATGAAGAGTAGCGCAACGGCACGCAGCTCGACGGATGTAATAATAGTGCAGATATGACAAATAGCCGAAAAGCGCCACAAACTTGGGATCATTTATAATACACACAGCTGCGAGGTATAGGTCGTGCTCGTGACCGATGGCTTCAGCATCGGCTTCGGCACGGCGCCGCTTCCGTACGCCCTCACCATCCTCTGACTTACCCAACCTAGATCAAATCGCTCACCCTAAACACATCACATGCAAATCCACCACGCCGCCAACCACCACACCGTACCCAAACAAACATCATGCCGCCTCGCAGAACTTACATCATTACTGTCGACACCTCACCTGAAACTGGACCGATCGCCATCATCCCCTAATGACCCTATATTTATGTCCAAGCACGAAGTCATTACATAATACTTTGAAATGGTTGAGACGCCAAAATATCAAAGACGTCTGAACACATATCCGCTTAAAATAGTGCACCTAGTTGTGGCATTATCAAAACTTTGCATTCTATTTTATTAAAAAATGCAAACTCAAGTTTATTTCAAGAGAATCTTAAGAGTTTACTTGTTAAAATTATAAAATTAACTTAATTGTAAGGAGATACATTACAAAATAATAATTTGCAATTTCTAAAATAACCGAATTTATTTAAGAAAGTCACGATTTAATCTAGCAACAAGAAAATTGACGTGCCGTAACAAAGCTTACAATATTTTATTTCAATTTTTTGTATCGGTTGTTCTGGATAAATATTTCAATACATAAGTTGTTTACTTTTTGGCCGATTTCAATAAATCAGAAAATTATACCAATTATTTTTAGGAAACTACAACAATACTAATTGTCTCTTTAAATCATTGATGAGGGCCTGAAAATTAAAAGACTCATTGGTTTTTATTATTGAAGTTTTGAACTTTTTTGCTAATAATTCTTGTATGCTTCATTTGTGAGAATATTTAAATTTAATTAATTATAGAAATGCAAATTGTGAAAATAATATAAATACGTTTGCAGAAACGCAGTTGCAAAATAACGGAATTTAGCTAATAAAGCAAAAAACTAATTTAAGTTAGTTGCAGGAAAACTGCTAACATTTTATTTCCATTGTTAATCTTGGTGTTTTCTTAAAAATGCCTGAAAAATCAATAATAAACAAAAGATAACTAAACAAAGAAATGGTTTTACCAAACTCAATGAAATAAATTCTTAGTTTTTAAAATTTCAACAGTGCCAGTTCCAAAAGAGACCTAAAAAATTTGTGCATATTATTGCATTATTAAATTTTCTTTTTTGTAATAAATAACGTAACTAGTTTTCAACATTAAACACATAACATACTTTTAAAGAAAAATATGGCAAAAATCCAATTTATAAAGTAATTGGGTTCATAAGAAAGCAAGAAAACCGATTTAAATTAGAATCGAGAAACTAAAAGTATCAGAACTAAATTTTCAAAGTTTTATGTTTATTGCTACACCGTATATTTTCTAAAAACTACTTAAAACTTCTATTAACAAAAAAATTGTTTTTCTACAAACTGCAATAGAACTGATTTCTTAAATTAACAAGGGCTGACATGCTAAAAATTCAGACACGTTGTAGGCGTATTTGGCCTGAAATTGTACACTTTATTGTGCCATTATCAAAGTTTTGCGTCTTTTTTATTTCAATTAAAAATTCAACTTTTAATTCATTAAAAATATTTAGACTGCAATCTACGAATTTAAATTATTAACGTAATCGTGGACAGATAAACAACAAAAATAACAAAAATTAGTTAATTTTTTTCAACTGCAAGAATATCATTTGTAACAGAGTTGACCTTTTGAAGCAAACGAAATTAATTTAAAGTAGAATCGAGGAATTAGAAGTGCCAGAGCAAAATTCTCAACGTTTTACTTTTACTGATATACCGAATATTTTATTAATAAAGCTTTTTAATAAAATCAAAAATTTTAAAAATAATTTTTTATAAATTTCAATCAATTAATTTTATTTCTTTCTAATAATTGTGACGGCAAAATTTAAAGACTTTTAAAATCAAATCACTTTCAATTCGCTAAACTACAAGCCAGCTTATCTGCAAAGAAAAAAGTAAAACAAGATAAGTTTTAAAAATGTAGTAATAAAATTTAATGTTTTTTTGAATTTACTACATTAAATGAAATAGTTGTTCTTACATACATGAATGCTACAAAATTTACGCAACAACTAATTAACATTAAGCAATTGCCATAAATCTAGAAATTAATGACCCTATTGGGCTTGGATTTAAAGAGTAAAGCTTGTCATAAAATGGTGATATAAAGACAATTGCCAACCTCAGTTCTTTTTTATATTTATTAGAGATCGATGTATAATTTTTAAAGCAACACAATAATATTAGAAACGGCAAGTGTATGTTTGGACCTAAAGCTGACTTAGTTTAAATAAATGAGCAGCGGTATTTATAAAGAAATATAAATTAATAATTAAGCCGTAATAAGTCGAAAAAACGAGGTAACTTATATCAAGGTAGTAGAAGTTTAGACGCAAAATTTCCTATGCATCCCAACTGTCAACTCCTATTTAGCATCATCCCCCGAAATTAATCGGCGTCGTGAGATTTGTCGCCATGGCAAATTTTTCCAATCAAGTTCAATTCAATTTTTGATTAATTAATTTTGCTTTATTCCAATTGTGGTTGTCAAGTGGCAAACTTTACTAAAAGAACTAGAGAAAAGCTATTGGCATTTGAGGCGGATTTATCATTATTTTGCCCCAATTAATTTATTCACCCTTTGTTAGAACAATAATAACGTTTCATTTGCCAATGTCAACATTAATTGTTAATATAAGTACATATTCTCCACGTTCCTCAGTAATATGTGTTTAGTTTATATTTGATCTAGAAAAATAGTCTCCGATCCAGTTTGTGCACGTGTGCGTGGAAACGTTTTACGCAAACACGAATTTGACATTAATAATTCTATAAAAATATCATTACTAAAATACAAGATGCAAAAATTCTACTATTTATTTTATATTTATGTATTTTAATGATTGGTTTTAATTGAAGCTTATTTTTTTTTAATAAAATAAACTAAGCAGCTTTGTATCTTTTGTCTTTTTGTTACCATCAATTCCCTTCATTATGCTATGTTACATTATTTTAATAGAAAGAATCTAATGAATCTAGTTATGTAACAATACTTCTTTTAAGTAAAGTATAAAGAATAATTAAAAAAAATACCCAATTTAATTGGATGCCTTGACATACGTACGTTGATAAGTGTTCCTCTATTTACAATTTATCTGTTTATATCTAATTGGCACAGTTTGCACTTGAATTTCAGAGCCAATTTACATATTGAGATCAAAGGTGCTGCCGGCGCGTCTAGCGTTAGCCACATTACGAATAACTTGTTGCCGTATTGACAGTTCGGAAGATGATCTGATTGCAGGAACTTCTACTACGTTGCCTCTGTCACTAACAAAATCAATAAGTCATCAACGAATTGGGACATACAGTTTTTTCCAACTATTTTTTAATCCAACATCAGGCAATTTAATATCAAATCGACTTCTAAATTAGCAAATATTTGCATGAAATGTTAACTAATATTGAAATAAATATATATTAACTATTGTCACTTACTTACTTATATATTAATTATCTAGTAAATAATTCAGCAAAGAGGGAATATTGTGTGGTTTCACATGGAAAGGAAAATAAAATTCCCTCTAAATTGCCAGTAATTTGGTAGCAAGTAAAATGCAGATGACAGTTTGAATTATTTCAGGGCTTAATGAGAATATAAACATAAGAAGTTATGCACATAACGTAAATCTAGAAAATTTGATAAATGAACTTTTGAGACAAACTCATTTATTAAACGTTTTTATTTTCCAGTAAGCAATTAGTCATTTTCCATTTATTTCCAGTATAACATAATAATAAACAAGTCAACGTGGCTAAACTAATTCAAATAACCATCCATTTACAATCATTTATAAAATTCTTAACAACCATATTTAGTTATTTATGCTCAAAGTAAAATGGCTAATAATTAAATTTGGAATTAAAAAAATCGCCTCATTTTTGCTGCTTTATTGGTGAAAATCGAGAATTTAAGCGATTGACGAGTTCGTCGCAGTTATGTGATCAAACTTTTACTTCAGTAAAAAGCAAACGTAAAGCACTTACATAAAAACGGATTTTTTATATTCCATAATATGATGCGATAAATGACAGAAAGCTTATAGAAGGCTAAACTGAAACAACTCCCCATAGTCCAATAAAAGTTTCAGCATATCCAAACCAAATTTGCGCGACCATTTTAGAGGCAACGAAAATATTTTTATAATTTAACAGATTTCAGTGGCGGTAACCCTTTCGTAATTGTTGCCAAAAGCTTGTTTGCGTTTTTAAATTAATTAATTAAATGCAAAAACAAGTCGATTGAGCTCAAACTTGTAATATCTTATTAAATAGTCCAGCTATGACTCGGCAACATCATTAGTGTACAAGAAAAAAAATTTCTGGAATATCGAAAGAAACGGTAAAATCATTACGTCGGAACGATTGTTCGAAAATAGAAAATCTCGCAGTTACTGGAACTTCCAATTCATTAAATTTTAATTGCTGTGAAATTGAAATGAATACCTTGAATCTATTAAGGAAAATATCTCCAGAATGATGATTATCGTTTTAACCGCTTCGTCAATTTTCTACCTCTATTGTGAGTTTTTATTTGCAATTAATTGTCAAAATATCTTCCTACGATTTTTTTTTATTCAATAATTGATCCAAGTTGGGGATATTTGCAAGGGTGCTGGCGGCGTCCTATAATTCCTAACATATGTACCTTCCAGTGTGACAGTAATACCAACTGTGCGGTGTGAATATAGGGAAATAAATGATTTGAGCTGTTTAAGGGCAGAATTTGGCAGCGCGTCCCGTCTGCTTCTCGTCCCATGTTAGAAAATACATTCGCCGATGTAATTGCAGCACACAAGTATCTTTATGGCGGAACATGCTTGGCAAATATTCTAAAGGGGTACATTAAATAAATTTCTTTGTCTGAATTTCGATTATTTACAACTTCACTTCCCAGAACTCACGTACTTTTCGGTTACTTATTACTACACATATCGCCAGTTAGGGCCTTGGATACGCTAGTAAATTACTTTTGTTTCGATTGGTATAATTTCAATATTCTGAAAAGGTACGGTTTTCCACTTATTTTGCTGGATTTCTAACAAGTCTCACAAAATTAAAATTATTAGTTTCAAACTGATTTCATCAACAAAACTTTAATTTATTTTAAATAAATTAAGAAATTTTCTCCAATTCTTATTACCACTTTATGTCCACATTTAATCTAAATTACTGGAAATAATAACTTGAAGCAAGAGAATTGCCTCCGGTATGCAGTATCAACTGATATTACGGGTGGGAGCAACTATTAGGAACTAAGTTAAGAAAACTTTCTAACTCTAAATGAACGTTAAGGAAATTTTTAGAAAATAATTGTTGTGAATATTGTAAATGTGAGGAAAAGGTTGCCTAAAAATGGAAAAGAAATGTCGTAAAGCAGTTAAACAGCGGTGGCGCGTTCGTAAAGAACGAAGCTTTACCCCCGCCTTAACACAAACAGTATTGGAGATTTTGCACATGTGGAAAAAAATTAGTTTATTAAATGAATATTTGAAGAATTCTTATAGCGAAATAGCGTATCATTTTTGTTGGGTATTATACTAAAGCTAATAAAAGTTTGATTTATTTTGTTACAATTTTAAAATTACGTAAAAGTTTTAAAATATCTTCAAGTTTTGGACGCATCTCAGGAATTTTAACCTGTAATATGTGACATATAATAAAATTTTTATTGATTCCTTTCCGCGTTCCATTTGTACCTACTGCGGTCTAAAGCTTTCAATATCCGTGACTGTATTGATATTTCATTTACTTTGTTTCCGCGCTTTTTGCGAATGATCCACAAGCGGCACAGATGGCCCTTCGACAACTCGCGCATAACAAGTAGGGTTGACATATGCTTTTCCAGGTGGGATGGGTGAAGGCCGACACCAAGGCGATTCAAGCGATCCACGACCATGTGATCACACACAACCCTAGAATTTCAGTGTCACATAACGACCACACTACATGGAATCTACACATCAAGAACATACAGGAAGAGGACGGAGGAGTATACATGTGTCAAATTAACACTGATCCTATGCTAAGTCAGGTATGTTCCATCCATATACTCATGCATGTTAACACGAACAATTCAATCCCATTCACAATTATTGACATCCCCATTTCAAGATCCTCGTAACAGGTTACCGCTTTGTTATTAAATGTTGGTTATCAGCGCTTTTGTTGTAAATAATCCAACCTGCTACCGCTATTTCAGTATTCAAAGCATTGACAATAACAACTATTTTTGGTGTCTTTCCACAGTTTGGAATTATCTCCAATTTTTAAAAGAATCCTGAAACTAACAAATATTATTTACAAAAATTTAATAAAACTCTTGAAAACGTTTAGTTCAGTTCTTCCAATGCTTCCATTAACTTTCTTCAATTATCCGCTTTCAATTGCTACAATTGCATAAAGCTCGCAGAAAACTTTTGCCAGCTATTCATGTATAAATTAAGATTTAAATAGGGATTTTCTCAACAGTAGTTTACCACGTCAATTTTTTTCATTAGTTGATTTGTTTAGGGTTGCCGGTTGGCTAATTTAAATGAACTTGCTTAATGGTTACGAGAATTGGTTTCGTTTTTCTCATACGCGGGAGGGTTCTTGTTAGCACTAGCATAGTTCAAAGTTCGCAAGTGGTGATTTATTAAATAAATAAATGAATGAATGATTAACGTATAAACCTGTTTCCGGTTATCTCGCAGAATTGTGGAGTCCGGCAATGGCGAGTGGGATTATGTTTATAGCTAGGTGAAATCCCCGTCATAGCGCACGCTAAAGGATTTTGATGGTGGCTCAAAAAGGTATTTGGAGCTGTTAGCATATCGTCTGCAATATCCCGCTTCTTCCCAAAGGATTATTTTTGTCTCCTCTGTTCAATGAGCTTGAGATATTAACACGGGTCAGTAGGACATGGGTGTAAGAGTTTTTGGGATTAGTAAATTTTTTATAACTGTTCGTTGGGTTTTATAAATTTTATACAGATTGGATTCCAATTTATGCTATCCCAAATCAAGTCGTATCAAATTATTTTTTGAAGCCTGAAAACTACCTATTTTTGCATTAAACAAGAGAAATTTACATTTAATTTACCAACAATTATTTTTTATTCATAAATTTAGTTTATTAGAAAATTATAAATGTAGTGGAGAAAAGGCAATTAAAACCTAAACTTGTAGCGTAGTGATATGAAAACGTATGTAGCTTTCAATCCTTTAATTGAATTTCCGCTGTTCAATTCTGAACAATCCTTTATAATGGAATAAATTGAGAGATTATTAAAGCACGAGCTAGCAATTTTTAAACTTTTAGTTATTAATTGTTCAATTATGCTGAAGAACCAGCCAGAATCATCTGCCCACGCATCTGCAAAATGTCGCGGTTTCGTAAGAAAGCTTACTGTCAGCTGCAGGATACCTTGCAGCCTTTTTCTTGGAAGGCATACTTAATACAAAGGGCAAGGAGGATACGTTTTTGGTTGTTTCTAATTACATGCTGTTAGATCGCTTTTTATCAGATTATCAAGGAAAATGTCTAAATGTTGAGCCGCAATAAAAATTATTGCCCAATGCCCCTGAAGCGAGTAAATCTGAAAGATCTCAAAGAAACTTTAACAGGCTGTTGTTGATTTTAATAATAATTTTAGCCTAAGGTCGAAATCTTTAAAGAAAATAATGCTATGCCGCTGGTCGACTTCTGAAATCTCAACATTTATCAGGGTCTCGGTTTCATATTCCGTATTTTTGTAGATACATCAAGGATGGAAATTTCTTTTATATCTCAACAGTGCGCCGGGAAATTCTAAAGTCCCTGTGATTTATTTAGGTGTATTATTCCAGGTTTGGAGAGTGGATACTTCTTAATTATTGATTTCCGTATACGGAAATAAACTTCTTGTACAATAAGTATTTGAGGTGCTGCACTTGAAGTTGTCGGAAGCGGTCTTAAGTTCGAACGTGTAAATGCAGAAGCTTGCTAAACATGTAACTAGTAGTAGAGTTACATGTATAATGAAAGGGTTGGGACCGTTGAGACCTGACACCCCAAGCCAATCAGTGCACTGACCACCAAACTCTAGAAATCGACAATAGCGATAAATTAACTTACTACCTAAATCTATTATTACAGAAGGACTACTCTTATCGCACTTCCTTTTATCCAAATTTATTTGTCAACTAATGCCACACAAAAGCTTTGACATAAAACCTGTTACCTGATAATAAATTAATAATTAGATTACTAACGCTTCAATAAACTCGTTTGGGTCAAATTTGCCAAATTTGTGGAGGTACTTTCGAAATAATTTCGTAACGAATAATGAATTAACAGCTACCACACAGTTTAATTTTAGTTAGTTAATAAAAGATTAAATCAACCACGCGTTTTACACGGACATCCTGTTTAAAACAAAGAACTTTATTTTAAATTTTGCTAAAACTACACTATTTTAGTAATAAATTCACAGCGAGAAGCATCAATAGAGAGAAATCCAAATAGAAATTAAATTATTACTCCCCTGACAATACTTCCACATAGAGCTTAACACCGATTCGTGATCACGGGGCAACGTGGCAATGTTGTACCAATAATGCATGAGAAAAGCAAGCGCCTTGCTCTCAAAATTTAATTATAAATTCCTATAGAAACTGACTGGAAAATTGTATTATTTACAATTACGACAAGTAGAAAAATAGCACCACGTTAGCTGAGAGACTATAAAGAAACTAAAGGTGAATTGTGGTGTGAAAAAATTGTAATTAAAAATAAATTGAATCGTAATTGTTGTGTTGCTTTCAAAATTGAGTGATAAATTATATTATTTTAAGAGGCGACTTAAAGCACGATAACTATTAGACTGTAAAAGAAAATTTAATTGAATTATAGCTTAGAAATGTTTTAATAATTAAAAACAAATTTAAGGTCTCTTATTGTTGTCGATTTTAGGTGTTGTGTCTTTCTGTCAACTTGTTGATTTCTGTATTTTGATTACGTGTTTCTGACTGAGCAAGGCGCATTCTTCTTCAATTTGTACAGCAAGTGTGTACTTTTTTGTTTGATTACCCTGTTTGTTCTGGTTTAAAAGAAATACTTCGTGTATTTTCAGAATATGTTACTGGCACAACTCGTATTCATTACAAGTTGTGTAACAACATAAATTCCGGATGAAAATTTGTGCGTCTCGCAGGTGCTGTTTCTCATAGAGAAATGCAAACCGCGTTTTTGTCCGTTCATGGATTTTATTAAAAGAAAATACCGAAACAAATTTGAGCATCATATAAATTATTTCAATTACTTAAGTACTAAGTCAAAATTTTTAGAAATTCGTAAAATTATCAAATTCTAATTTCGTTTTTTTAGCGTTGGTCCGGAGTTAAATTAGGGGGACAAAAGGCAGTTTGTACACTGCAAACATCATTTCTTGTTGTTGCAAATCATATTTAGTGAATATAATAAATGTCGCAGTTAGCATTATCTCCTTGTACGGAGTTACTTAACACGTTTTTAGATGCTAATGCATTTAAGTATTTGGCGTGAAGAGAATATTTGAATAATGAGACCCCACACAAAAAGGTGAGGATATTATAACTCACTGCTACCCTACTTAGTGAAGTGAACTAGCAAGACAAAAGCCTCGCTGCACAAGAAAAATTTATTAATGCGGGCTCGTTGAGGACGCATTAATTTTTAAACATTACGCGCCCTCATAAACCCGGAAAAGTAGCTTCACAAATTTTTTTTTACCTATTAACAAATTTTAACAAGGTTTGCAAACAAATTTTATTAATTTGCGAGAAACGCAACAAAACTTGTTGATTCGTTTCTAAACTACAAATACGAAATGATAAAAAGATGAACCGACATCGAATAAACTTCTTATACAAAATGTGTAGTTTCTTTAACAGAAACGATGAATAATGTAGTAAATCACAGAAATGTTCTTCGCCTACGATTTCGGAAACATCAATTCAAGAAAATGGTTTTAGCTCAACTTTTTACGTACCCAATTGCATTAAAGCAACCCGATAATAATGCGATAGAAAAATCAAAATCAAACTAAAATCCTCCCTGAATTCACAGATCATCAACTTTTCTAATTCCTCTCATATTTCTTATTTGCCACCCATTTATCAAGGATTAAAAAAAGCTGCAAAAAATTTATCTGTTCTTGAAGGTTTTGTTGGGGCTTGTATCTCTACTTGTTAAAAACAGAATTCTGTTAAAAACAATATTGCGGAATTAATTGAAATCTCTTCTTGTGTTAATTATTTGGTATGTTGTGGATGATTTTTCCGGTTGGATGACCCCTTAAAATAGGTGTTTTTGAGATTGTTTCGCTAAGGGGGTTCAAAGCGGCCATTTAATGCTACATTGCTGAATTACGAGTGCATTGTTTGAAACACTCATGTAAATTGTGGCCCGCGGTTATTTGTGGGAATATTTTCATGTCTGTCGCTGACAGATATTTGCTAATTTCATAAGTAATTTGAAATTCTTGTATTTTGTGTGTTTCGTCGAATATCCAGTATATTGGGCTTTCGTTTTATTAAAGCTCCTTTTCTTACATCCCTTTAATATCAGATCAAAGATATGCTTATTGAAATTGCAGGTATCCCTTCCAATTCCTGTGTAACACAAAACTTTTAGCCGGAAAAGGAGTGGCAGGTTTTGTTTACATAATTCCGTTGATGTTGACAGAAAGTCTGGCATTATCAAGTGTTGCAGGTCGGCGTTTTGGAAGTCGTTGTTTCCCCCGATTTTATTGACGAGGAGACATCAGGAGACGTAATGGTACCCGAAGGTGGAACGGTAAAGTTAACTTGTCGCGCACAGGGACATCCAGAACCGCATGTACAATGGCGTCGGGAGGACGGGAACGATATCATAATAAGAGAACCCACAGGAGCCCGAACTAGAGGTATAACATCAACGAAAACCGCAAATTCAATTCGAAATTAATATTTAGTCGATTGTGGTGTAATTGAGTTTTTGTTAATTTTTAATTAAAAAGTGTTTCACAAAAACGAAGTACGAGAATATAGGGTGGAGCGTGAAAAATAATAGCACGTGTGTAGCGCTTGTATTTGTTCATATTAACCGATAGACGTGTTATTGCCCAAAGCTATTGCGCTCCTGAGAATACTCAAGATCCTTTTTTTGAATCTTACAATACCTATTATTGTGCCACCCTAAGTATATTGCTTTGGTAAGATCAATGGAGGCAGCCTCAAGCACCAACCGATATCGAACGTGAAGGTGATTGTTAAAAGAAAATGTGACTATTTCTTTTCAAAGCTGCGGTCATCTAGATTTGTACACAAAAAACAATATTTTTTTCCCTAACTTATCTCGGGTGTTTTGACGCGCCATTGGCGAAAAGCGACATTTCCTTGTAATTCTATTTATTTTATGCGTCATGAGTTTGTTTAGGGTAACGCGTTACCTTCAATGCTTGTTATGAAAAATACGCGTGTACGGGAAATCGTTAACGTGATAAATCGCATGGTAAAAGGAAAAACGTATCGAAATGACTGCAAATGTATCATGAGTGATTTTCGTAAGAAACAGCATCTTCACGAATGATATTTTAACTTTAAAGGTAAATTCTTACATTCGTTTTATGGGCCGCGATTTCTCAATCTCAAAGTGTTGGCAGAATTACGGATGCGAGTGGTGGGTCATAAAGAAAATCCTCGCTCTTGGACTACTGATAACGGCGAGATACAAGCTGGAACAATGTCGATGCTCAATTTGTCACATACTATCACAGCTTGTAAAATTCAAGGATGACCAGTCGGTTGTTACGAACGAGTAACCGAGCTTGATATTGAAAGGCGCTTTCAGGAAAGCTTACTGTTGTGTATGTGTTTCAGTTTCCTCCTATCAAGGGGAAGTGTTACGTCTTGTGAAGGTATCACGTTCCGAAATGGGTGCATATCTGTGCATAGCTACAAACGGAGTGCCTCCTACCATTAGCAAGAGGATTACGGTCAACATAAATTGTAAGTATGTCATTTACAAAACTTCATATTCAGCAACTGGCAATTCCTTCAAATTTCAATATTCATAAACCACCTAAAATACAAATAACGTAACAATCCATCACCGGAAATCGACATTTATTATCAATTAATTCAATAACTTGCCGCCATTTCCAATTTTGTTTTTAAAAATGATAGAATTTTCAGTTGTTTCCCGAGATTTATACGCAATTGAGACTGTAGAGGCACCTACTTGTTGTCATCGTGTAATTGTGTTAACATTGGGTATTGTTTCAGTCCACCCGGTAATCCATGTTCCGAATCAATTGGTGGGAGCTCCATTGAGAACTGATGTGGCATTAGAATGTTATATTGAGGCTTCCCCTAAATCCATCAACTACTGGGTGCGAGATACCGGTATGTCTAACTTCATTTCTAACTTGCAAACTACTCGCTACTTCCCAGCCTGCTAAACTAAGTTAATTATTTAAATATATGCCACTTATAAGTTGGTACGTATGAAATAATATCAGATGCGCCCCTACAGTCGCACAATAAAGCAATTGCATCGTTTAGAGGTAAAAGCAATTCTTGCGTATGCAGGGCAAGTAAAAAATCGAAGTTAAAATGCATCCGAGCCGGGGTATTTAGCGGGTGATAAATGACTTCTTGAAAGAAATTTATAAATCCTGTCAAGAGAATTCAGCGAAAGATCAATTACCGAAATTAAGGGTTTGATGCCTAACCGACAACGGCGAACGGGAACGGTCATATCGCTAGCATCGTTCCGGACGTGACGCATTAAGAATTAACAGGATAGAATTAAGTAGCAGTTTCATTAATCATGTGCAGGAAGCTAAAGCTCAGCATATCCAGTCCCATTATCAGTTTAGTACAGGCCACTCCTGTCCAGAATCTATCGACCGTCTTTATCGTGGGTCATCTTTGTAATGGACTGACCGTCAACTGTCGTTTTACAGGTGAGATGATGGTATCAAGCTATAAATACGACGTTCAATACACTTATAAATCACTATTCGAAATAAGAATGATCGCAACTATCAGAGACATGCAAAAGACTGATGTCGGATCCTACCGCTGCATTGCCAAGAACTCGTTGGGAGAAGTAGAAAGCAACATCCGCCTTTACGGTAAGTGCCGCCGCCATTCACCCAATTAACGCTTCTCAAAACCACAAGTGGAATCAGAATCTTACATCCTTTATCAACAATCCCAATATAACACGCAAAACTTGACATAATTCAGAAATTAAACGCTAGAACTTTATCCTTTGACTTCAGATTATACTAACACAAATTTAATTTTCTAAATCCTTTAGAACTTTCGATACTTCAAACTTGATTGAGTAAAGGAATCTATGGAAAACTTGTTCAAATACGTGAAAAGTCTTCAACAACAAAATACTTTGGAGATTTGAGCTTTTGAGATTTAAAATCAAAAACAAATTATTTGCCTTTTAGATAAAAAGGTTGAAATTTATTTTTAATTTTAATAAATTTACTACTACAATTTTAGTGTTGATGGGTCCCTGACAATTTTAATTTTGGCAGTTTCTTTTATTGTGTTTGAATTTCCTTTTTAGCTACTGTTGATTATATTTTTAATTTCTTCTTCTCTTTTACAGCAGATTTCTTTTGTTTAATTATTTTTTAGCCGTTATTATTCCACGTCTTGCAATTGCTGTTATGAATTTTTATTAGCTTTTATTTGCAGTGCTATTTTTTTATTGTTTAGCTTTCTATGTTTTTCTATATTTATATTTGTTGCTCTAATACAACACGCATAACTTGACATAATTCAGAAATTAGGCTCTAGAACTTTAATCTTTGACTTCAGATTAAACTAAAACAAATTTAACCTTCTAAATTCTTTAAAAATTTTGATACTTCAAACTTGATCGAGTGAAGAAATCTATGAAAAACTTGTTTAAATACGTAAAGGTCCTGAACAAAAAAATGCTTTAGAGATCTGAGCTTCTGAGATTTAAAGTTAAAAACAAATTATTTACGTTTTAAATAAACGTTTGAATTTATTTTTAATTTTAATAAATTCAACACTACTACAATTTTGATCGTAATAATTTCCCGGCTACTTCAATTTTTGCAGCATCTTATATTGTGTCTGAATTTTCTGTTCTAAGTTTTAATTCAATATTTTTTTGTTGATTATATTTTTTAATTTTCTTTTCTCTTTTACAGCTGAGCTTTTCATTATTTAATTATTTTTTAGCTGCTATTATTCCACTTCTTACAATTGTTGTTATTATTATCTTTTAACCTTTATTTGCAGCATTATTTTGCTTTTACTTTTTAGGATTTTTTGTTTGTATATATTAACATTTGTTTCTTTTATTTGCCACGTTCTAAAATTTTGCGACAATATCGATTCAATTGTAGCTGCCATTGATTTTACTAATTTTAACGTTATATTACCCAACTATTATTGATTGAATGTAAAATTAATAAAGAATTTATTTAAGTAAGTAACAAAATTTTACAATATAAATTTCTCCTGTTTAAGTTAGATTAGCAAAAATTCAAACAATCAATAATTATAAAAAGTCCTCAACTTTACGTTAAATTACTTTTTTCCAATTTTTGTTGCTATGTTTCCAAATAAGCCACTCATTTCACAAATATTGTTTGGACTGCATTTTTTCAAATTTTTATTTGGTTCATTTATCTTTTGTTGATTATATTTTGTATTTTTGTGTTTTACCTTGTTCCAAATTAATTTTTGCCATTATTATTCTGCGTCTCGCAATTGCTTTTACTATTTTTTATTAATCTTTATTTTTACTATTATTTTTCTCCTATCGCCCCTTAGAATTGATTTTAGCTTTTATATGAATTTACTTATTACTTTATTTTGTTATTTATTACGTTCTAGTAAAACACTTCATGATTTTTGAAATTCTTGATTCGAATAATTTATATTGTTACAACCTGGATTAAAATTTAGCTACCGCTAATTTTAATAATTTTCAACGTTTTTTTTTCAATAATTCCCCCAAACAATTTTTGATTTAAAAAAATACATGAAACGTCTTTATTTAATTTCTTCTCAGCCCTTTTTAGAAATTTTCTTTGTTCTTAGTTTTTATGCTATCTTTTTTATTATTTTCCACATTCTGATAAACGTTTTAGGATTTTCCAAAATGTTCAACCTCAATTTGTTGTCAGAATTTTGACTTCAAATGCCATTACTTTAATTAATTTGAATTTTATTAGATATTGTTACTTTTACACTTTTGGTTTGAAGCTTGTACAGCATTTGTTCTGCCGTTAACTTAATCGTAACTACGTTAATTTGAAAAATATTTTAAACTAACAACTATTGAACGAAAAAAAATCAAAAATAACAGTTTCAATACTCCAATTTATTTCCAAATTATGTAATGAGAGGAGGAATATTGATCACCAGTGGGTTAACAAATATTGACCATGAACGATGCTACTTTTATGAAAAACGTAAACATAGTTTTTTGTTGCCGTTTTTGCTAGTTAAATTCCACCTTGCCACGTAACTGAAAAAACTCAAATCAGTTTTCGTAGTCCTCGGGCGAATCCCGTAAACAAACAACGCTTTGTTGAGAATTAGTGCGAGATCCATCAGTGCTTCAAAGTGAATATTTTTCGTTGAAATATTGGTAAATCTTTACTGGAAGTGACGTCTAAAGGTCAGTGTAAACCAAAATTTGTGGCGCACTTTCTCCGCCACGAATTACCGATAGAATCAAGCCACAAATGTGGTCAAATTATTAGGGCACCTCTACACCATCCCCCGTTTTATCTATGTAAAGTGGAATAGTATAAAAATCTAAACGACAATTTTTATTTTTTTAACACTAAAATAGTATTAAATCAATAGAGGCAATTGTAAATTATAGTGTTTAAAAATTATTTACTTTAATTATCGTGTACTAGGTATTAATCTTTACCAAAATCCACAAAGATTTTAAAATGTTTCTGCATTTTTCTCCAAAAATAACTTAAAGAAGACAATAATTTAAAAAAATACAATCAAGAAGCGTCTTTAATTACCACTGATTTCGAAATTTATCCAATTGGAACACGTTTGGTGAATTGACAATAAATCAGTTGGTTTGTTGGTCTCTTTAAACAGAGGGATTGATTGTAATATTGCGATTTGCAAACTACTGCCGATTATTTGGTTATTTGCGCTCATGTAATTGCAAAAATTTTTGCAAATATCTACAAAGGGTGTTGATTTTGACCAAAGTTAAATTAGTACGTTATTATATTTACATACGAATATGTTGCGCTACATAAATTTTTCATTTCTATTTATCCAAAAGGCAGAATAATAGAAATAAATAATTGGCTAATTCATGAAATTAACAGCAACAATATCGTCAATTATTCCAAATTTCGCACATAAACACGAGATTTAAATTCTACGTATATATTAATTTTAGTCGAAATTATTATTGATACCTGGAGTTGGGTTTTTTTCCTCATCAAACAATTACAAATTATTAAGTAAATAGAGTTTTTGTTAGGTTACTGGAATTACTTTGTGCTAAATTCGAGATTTTGTAACTTAATTAATAGGGATTTACGGACATCTATTAGCTCCACGAGCCACACTAGTGGTGCAGTTAAGTATTTGTAAGCCGAGTCAAATTTAAATTTGATTAAGGCAAATACATGAACACATTATCAACTTTTCGTTACGAAATATGAAAATGTTTATATAGTTATGGAATTGGCTGCGGAAATTTCAATTAACCGAAACTCGTCTGATTTAATTTTAACAACAAATATCGAGTTTAATTGATTCGGACACCTATGTTTGGTAATAATGAAAGGAGTTGAGGTACGAGAATCTAATGGAGGGTTAAATTATTAACGCATAACTTTGTGTGCCAACTGGAAGTAAATTGCATTGTCCTATTCAGGAATTGCATAATAACTGTCAAGTGAAGTCAAGGCGTGTTATACGGAGGTTGTTTATGAAAATGCGGTTTCAGTGTTGATTGCGTTGTCATTTTTTTGTTTGTTGATTGGCTGTCACTTTGTTGGACGTGAAATATGTTCGGGGTTTTGCGTGGGTGTTGCAGAGATTCCTGGCTCAACCAGAGCGTACCCCTTGCTGGACGAGGAAGACTATAACGAGCAGTTCGGGTCTGCGGAGCGTGAAGGGGACGACGATATCTTGAACAACGTGGTGGAACGTGGACAGGACACGTCTTTAACGACTTCGAGTACCCTGCGGGGTACTAGCGGAAACCACGTGCCAACCGATGTGGCGCCCAGCAGCGCTTTCTGTTTTGTCCCGACTCTAACCCCGCTTGTTCTTCTCTTCCTTAGGATATGACGACCTGCTGTTGTTGAAGCATTTATGTAGTGACAATAACGTTCAATTCTATGTTCCCTATTATTACCCGTTTTTGTTTCAAAACCAAAGATTAAATGTGTGGTTTTGATGGTATAGTCTATTAAATGTATGGTAAACTACACGTAGACGATCCGCAACATGGATCCAAGAAGACCATGCAGTATGTTGCCTTATAATATATGTGTAATAATGTCTAGAGTATTAAGACCTTAGGATGGCTAGAAATTATGGACATGATATAAAGATGTTGAATCAAGCACCCGTTTGCTGATGTGTAATGAATATTATATGTTATTCTGGAATTTAAACAATCCAAATAAAAACGATGGTCCTCGTATCTTCCTTGATAACTAGTTGCAATTTTATGCCGTTTTCACGTTCCCCAATGCCCAGTCCGTCCGTTCGCCGACACTTACTACAGCTATTTAGACAAATGACTGCTAATTGAGAAAGCGCCACTGCGTGAAGCTGTAAATTCTATAATTTGCACACACCGACAAATGACAGAGTCGGCTTCTAGAGAGCCAGCGGGGCACTTGACGCCCTTTACAAATTTCTTAAACTTTAACTCCGGAGCTTTGGTAACCGGAACTCTGGGTATTATAAAACAGTTGAGGGGTCACGCGTCCGTTTGTTCAAAGCCGGGTTGGCGTTAAAACATCAAATTTTCAAGAATCTATAATTGGCCAGGAAGATGGAATGCTACGGCGACGGAACCTGGACAATGAGCCCGGTTTGGGCGTGCATAATGCGGCGTATATCAAGATGACAATTCCCGCTTTTCAACTCGCCATATTTAATAGCAGCTCATTCATTGACGGAGAAAGTCCGTGACAATGCCGCGTGTCTCAATACATTAATCGTTAATCGGCAAACCTCACTGGCTGCAGGGCCCCGAACAATAGCTCCGTGATCTATAAAGATGGGTCGTTCTTTACCAATTTCTCAGCTACATTTACTCTGAAATGTGTGCTGAATAGGACGTGTGACTGCGGCTAGCGGCCGTGCTGGCGGCTCTCCAGTACGATAACACCTGGGATCCGAACACTTTTCTGAATTCTCAACCAGTCCCATAAATATATAAGATTCAACCCAATTTACCCACTATTTTCTTTACTTTAAAACAATCAATTTTTATTTTCACAAGTGCCATTTTCTCCCACACCAAAATTTCACAATAAAAACTTTCATCATAATACACGACTCCCTATAATTTTATTAAAACTTCCCCACCTTTCAGTCAAACTTCACTACGATTCACACACAATCGACTACAAACACAAACAACATAATTAATCGCCGCCGCCTCCACGACCACCAAATTAACGCCACCCCAACAGTCAAATTTGAACCGCTCTCAAATAATCAACGTCCACGCAACCATTTACCTAAAATTTCCCTCTCTATATCTTCGCTATACACGAACAGGTGCGAAAATGGTCGTGTCAATGTTGCTTTAGGTAAATCTGTCAACATTTGGAGACTACTCGAGACCTTAGAACTACTCGAATGCGATCCAGCATCGAATTATCCTTAATAAGGTCGTTACTTTTCAAAATTATTTTATCTCAAATCCAAAACCAAATAACAGAAAGGAGTTGAAGCAATTACTAGAAAGTTCAGTGGAGCAACAAGGATTACGATTTTTAATGAAAGAAATTTAGTTAGATGTTGCATTTTGAAACAAATCTCAATAATAGGGGATTTATCAACATAATAAATTACTTACTGGCGCTGTCTAAAAAAATTATAACAATCCAATTATTTTGCGAATGTGGTTGTAAGCAGTTTCTATAACATAAAAGTTGCTGAAATTCAATTTGTATTTTCAATTATTAGTAGAAGCTATTTATGAAACATTTTGATGTTTTACTAAAAATTCTGCAATTGACGGCATCCGTTTAAATTTTGTTTAGTTAAAGTTTGCTAAAACCAATAATTAACTAATTTTAAAAACCGCATAAATTGCAGGTGGGTTTCGCAACGAGATTTTTAATTTAAATTGTTACAATATTCCGGAGATTTAGGAAACATCTTCATTTAACTCTCGCAAAAGTTTTTATTTATGTAACTTTTTAAGCACGTGTTAAAGTTTCAAGTTTAATATTTAAGTCATTATTCCCCAGTCGTAGCTGGAAAATTGTTTCTGAGCCGTTTTCTATTACCAAAGATGTTATGGTAGGATTAAAATAATTCAAAGAGCGAGGAGATCCCGAGGCGCAACGTGGACGGTTCACCCCTGAACTCGCTTTTTACGCGGGTTGTCATAAAGCGGACTGAAAAACGGTGGTCTAACTGGAAGCGACCGCTTTTCAGAGTCAGCAAGACACAAAATTACACAACAAGAATAAGACTTCTCAACAAAGGTAAGGAGCAGATGTTTAATTTTTTTTAATTATTTATGGGGTACAGTTGCAATTTTTCTCGAACTAATTAAAATTCATAAAATTTTTCCTACAGTAGAAATTTTTCTTCAATCGCATATTACTCCAGTTTCATTTCTAATATTATTCAGAAATATGAATCTCAAGCAAGTATCGCGATTAATTTTAGTGATTTGGCAAGAGCGAAATAAGTTGTGAAAAAGATTTGGATTAAACATTATTTGAGCGGCATTAAGTAAAGATCGGTTTCAGTTATCAACGCGAGACCTAGAACCTCGTAACGGATAAAAGTTGGAAAGTTTTCGCTAACTTTTTTAATAATCAACACTTGGGTTTTTTGTTTAACAAAAATAACGCATTAGCGGTTGTTATTAATAAATATTGAAACCATTTTCGTTGTTCAAAAGTCCTTGTGTTTGCATTTAATGAAGTTCGGGGGGTTAATATTTGAACTTTCCCAGCAATTGCATGTCGTAGCAACTTAATTCGCGCCATATTTTTTTTATTTGCTTTGAGGATTATTTTTTTTATTAGTTGTTTTTGCTAAAATATAAGAACTTTGTACTTTTCACCAACAAACTGGGCACTACATATTTACCTAAAAAAAGGAGTTGTGACATTATTGTTTTTTTTGACAAATGCATAGGTGGAACTAAACTCGACCCAAATCTTAATTAAATAATTTTTCGTACGCAGTTGATCAAACCTAAAACGGTGGCCGTATACACCATGCAGCTGGATGAGACGCGTTAATTACGCTAAATGAATAATATAAGAAGCAATAAATTATTAGTATTTTCATCAAAACACCCCTGAAACTGTTTGCGTTTCATTTATTAAATTTATTTACTGCGTTAATCTTTACGATGTCGACTTAATTTTCTCGGTTAATCCGCCAAGTTTTTACGGCGCTTAGGTGTCAGTTCCAATTTCTCGCGGATAAAATTAAAGGAAAATAGTTGATGGATTCACCGTTGATATTCAAAAGTACTTAAAATCAAATAAAAGCGTGTTACTGGGAAAATTTTAGAGGACTTTGAAGTAATTTGTAACAAAGAATCGTTTCAATATTGATTATACTTGAAAACGTCCCTTAGGCACTAAAACAGCCGAGTTCGATATAGTGCAAGTCTCGAACTTCCCTTTATTGTTTTTTACAATTCATCAACAAAACCGCCCCGAAAGTAATTCAGCGGCAAAACTGGATACTGCGACAGAATTTATCGAGGAACAACAGAAAAATTGAGGCGAGATAATGGATAAGATATTAAATTATAGGCAAGCAGAAGCGTGAAAAATAATACCGTTTTGCAGAGGGGTGACTAAGGATCAATCAGTTAAAAATTATATGCTATGACAGAATCTTGTGGAAGAAGATTTTGGAGCTGTGCCAATTCCGCCGATACATCGCTTCGGATTTGTTGCACATATTGGCAGCCAGAAACACGATCCTGACTCAACGTCTTACGTGTTTCAAAATTTTTACATTACCTTAATTGCAAAATTTCTAATTAATCTAGACACGTTGACAAAACGAAAAATCTATAGATTAGAATTCAGTGACTCCCCTTATGTGCCTCTGTTGTCTGTTTAATTTTCCGCCAACCAGGAGTCGTCGTACTTACATTAATTCTTAAAATCAATACCCTGCAGAAGTAGAGGATAAATTTGCATCTTCGGCTCTTTCGAAAAAGGGTAAAATCTAGTTTGGAATTACGTCGAGATCAAATATTTCTGCAGCAGAAACGATATATAGTTATTCACAAAACAAACAATCGCAAGTAAATCAAATTTCGTATCTAAATATTGAATGACAACCACAATATTCAGTCAATTATTAGAAGAACGAAATACTTTTTAAGAGCTACATTGTCGCAGCTTGAAAATAATTTTTATATTCTTATGTTAATGTGGAATAAGTAATGACTTTAAAAAGGCAAGATCATTAACCACCGCGCTCGATTAATACGAATCTGCTGCTATAAACCAAGAAATAACTGAAATTTATGAAAATGCTTTTTGAATTATCATTCTTAGTAGAGAAGTGATTGATATTGTCAATTGACCGTTTGAGTTTGTTGAAACTATTTGTTGTTTACACTTATGAAAAAGTGGTATGGAAAAGGGAGACTTTTGAGCTTTTGCTGGAAAATGCAGAGCCATTAGTTGTGCTTAAGCAGGCGAGCTAACGGCTTTCACGTATGCAGGAAAATCGTTTTCAGGTGGCGGTTGTATACGATCTTAGCAAGACGCCAGAGTGTCCACATAAGTCGCCTAATCTTGCTAGAGAAGCGAGTTGTTTGAGAATACAAACTTCGGAATTAGCAAAAGAAAAATTGCGACTTGTATTGTAAATGAACGTGAACAGCCCAGTTTTCTGTTTAGGAATGCATGTCGCGTACCAAAGCTCTCCTCCAATCTCGAGAATATATACATACAAGCCTTGAGCAGTAAACACAATTAGCGTTTGTTTTCAACATTCTAATAAATCGGATTTGCACTCCCATTTTGCAGATAAATATCATGCTCTTATATTCGTTTTTTTATTATCATACTCCCTTTGTTCACAACCTATTATGCGATAATTTTGTTACCGCCGGTTCATTATGATGCCCAAATACACAATTGAACACTCGAGGGTGCCGCACGCCCACCAGCAAACTCGAATCTTTAACAAATTAAAATACCTCTGGAATTTGCACAATTGGAATAAATATTAAAACTCAAAAGCTTTCCGCAAATTGAAACATGGCTCACATCAACTCGGCGGATTACATGAAAACACTCGAGTGAATTAGACCACATTTATTCAGACCTAGAAAGTGAAGAGTTATCTTTTTAACAATAAAATTAATAAAGATCAATATTAAATATTTTGATGGAAATTAGGGCGTCTTACGTTGTCAACGGCACGCATAAGCCCGCAACTCGAATTCCGTACAGGCTAACTGATGTTTAGGCGTTTCGATCAATCAATTGAGTAACTTAGTGCTGAAAGCGATTTCGACAAAGCAGGTAAATTTGTTGTCGCGTAATTAACGCAAATTCAATTTAACCCACCTATCAACAGACTTGTTATGCTAGACTCTCGGAAATTGTTGAGTAAAAATAAAAACGCTTCAAAGTTAATAAAATTTAAAACCACTTTCCCGAGTTTTATAACTACTTTTCTAAGCTTTAACCCCGGAACGAAAAAATTTAATAGCTTAAGGTACAATGTTAATTAAATACTAACACTATCCAGCAGTTAATATAATGGTTGTTGGCAGTATTTTCTGAGTTGAAATTATTCCTTTCCACTCAAACGAAACCTAACCCACCTGTTAACCGGACTTGTATATTTTCGGCGAAATCTCGGTTAAATGACAGTAGTTTACACAGCATAAATTTTAAAATTTAATAGAGGTTTGAAGCGTATGGTTTTATATAACTTGCGTTAACTCGCTTTCAGTTATTTCTCTTGTTTATTGAGGTGGCGAGTGAATTTTGCGGCGAAAAAAAATAAAACTATTCCACTTCTCCGGAAAATCGCACTAAAAAGACAAAATTTAATTAATCATTACGGGGTGGCTTGGTTTCGCTCATTTAATTATACATAAATTTTAAACGATTCAAATTTTTCTTGTTTGGTAAATTTTAGTTTTTTTTTTATTAAAAGCAATTGCGAGCTTCCCAAACTTGCAAAGTTGCACTTTTGTTAAGGGAAATTTCAGTCAAAAATATAACTGTCTTCCATTACGAAAAGTTTCAAGACATCATCTGCAGTATATTTCTATTCGGTCCGAGTTCGTGTTTAATCTGAAGTTTTATTTTTTACAATAGAAGTTCCTGTCAATGCGTGAAAGTTATCTAATTGCGTTTCACTACAAAATCTAGAATTTCACAATTAAATGAGCCAAACTATTGTAAACAATATACCAGTAAAGTTTTGTTCTACATCAATAAAACGCCCATGTTTTATTCATTGACGTTAACCCAAACGTTTTATGCTATTTTCTAACCAATAAAGCGGCATCGTGATTGCGCACCTGACATTCATAACTTTACGTTGAAAATTTTTGTTTGAATTAAAAACGAATTAACCCTCCCCGGACTTCTGAGCAGACAGTAGCTTTTCTCCCGGAACTAAAGTTCGATGCGCTACAGCTTAGAAATGACCCGCATCTTGCGACTTATGTCATTCTTTATTAAAAAAAAAACTATTAGTTTTATATAAGTAGCGTCAACAATTACGTCATTTAGGAACGATTTTCGAAGTAAGCTGCTTGAGGAGCTTTAAGAAAGTCCTTTCTAGACCGCAGTTAAATTTTCTTATTTGAAAAGCAAAGCAACTTTAAATCCCCAATAACAAATTGATTTTAGAAAAAACTTTATTTCATAAAAATTACTTGCCAACAATTGCAAAAGTAGGTTAAAAATACTGCATATAAACGATTAGTTGTTTAGTTTCCTTCAACGTTTACATCTATTAATAAGTTTCTTTGAGACGATTTCGAGGCTCCAAGTAGCAACAACCGTCATAGAAATTACGTTTAGTATATGAATACAGCCCGCGTAGTTGTGAGCTGAATCCTTGTACATCCCTTAAAAATAACAATGTTACCAAGGAATTTAGGCGATTAATTCTACTGTACCTAATAATCTGCCGATAGTAAGGACGAACACTCCCTTAGAAACCATGTTCAGGCCAACAGCGGACGAAACGTGCGCCTCTTTGGAGTATTCCGCAATAACTAAGTTTTGGTTAATAATTGTTGCAGCTCTTGCTAACCCACATATTGCCGACAGCAGCATCACCATCGAGTATTGAGTTTGTAGAGCGAGAACTAAAACAGATTTGTAAAATGATTGTAATTTTGGTATAGAAGGAAATCTAAATTCCGTACCGGATCGACAAATCGCTAGGACGAATGAAGCGATGATGAAAGTCATTCTATGGGAAGCGTTAAGATATCTCGTGATCAAAGGAACTATGATTCGACCTATGAAATCCAGAAGGGATAGAGTTGACATGCAGGATGAGGCGTCAATCATTGTCATGTTTAGATCTTCCGTTAGAAAGAGCGGGAAAAACGTGCTGAACGAAACGCTGCTTGTGTAAGCGAGGGATAATCCTATCATTATATGGACGAAAAACGGATCGAGCATGATGTGAAGATCGAAAAGTTGAACGAATTTTCTCCAACAATTAGGTGGTTCTTCCGATTTTGAATTTTTGGCTAAAATTAAAATCAATTATTTAACAACAAAACAAAAAACATTACACGTAATTCAACGTTATTATTGAGCTTTAGAACACATGTATGTAAATTTCAAGTTCTCAGTAAGAAGCTGCGGTGAAAGCGCAGAATACAAAATAAGCAAAATCTCGGTCAATAATTTGACGGAATTTGTAGTTCCTGTAAACAATGGATTTACTTGTGAAACAAGCTGGTTACAATGAAAACTTTTCTTTAACCTTTACATTCAGATTTTATTAACAAATGATGGCAAGTTTGTTTTGTAGTTTGTAACGTGAGGTGGGTCTTGAATGATAACCAATCGAATTAGTTGATAGAGAACCGTAAAATTTCTGTAATCGCACTAATTTCAGTTTGTCGTGAAACGCTTTTCCGTTTAAGACGTTTCGTCAGAGATGCAGATAAATTGCTTAACTCATCACGAAACACTGGCGTAAGAGAATTATTTATTCAAGTATAGAACTGAAGATAATCAATTTTCTGAAATAAATTGTAAAATGGCGAGATTAAAACATGATGAATTAAATTTAGAAGTCGTTTAATTTTCCGGATTCTGTCACTTCAACAATGTTAAGTAATTTAAAATAAAGGGTGATAACTGCTGAAAATATAGACTTAGCTGAAGTTTATTTTTACCATTTATTAAATTTCTCGTCTCGGTTTATGTCTCATTAGAACTTTTCGAACTGGAAAACAAATCAAACAAACTGTTTTCGCCTATTGAGACATCACTTGTTGGTGTACGGAAGCTAAAGGATACTTTTCTGTATTTATGGGGGGAGGGGGGGTTAAACTTAACGGAATGCATACGAGTACGGCTTCCGAGTAATAGACCTGGTTTACCACTTTTTTTATGCACGGTTTCATGAATATTTTTATTAGTTTATCCTTGAATTTTTAACGTGTTACCCAAATTTCCTCAAAGCTGATTTTATCCTTCACGCATCAAAAATCTCAATAAACCACCAACTACTAAACAACAGAAATCGATATATTAACTTACGCAACATTTTTTTCTCTTCCTCAGTCGTATTTCTGGCATCAGTCATTTCTAATTCCAAAGCCGCATCTTGATGAACTCTACAGTCCATCATACTATCCTTCACATATGTGTTGCATATTATCTCATCTTCATCAGTCTTGAAAAGTTTCTCGTCTCCCCCAGTCTCGACTTCAACCCCCGTTTCACTTAAGGATGCCTCGTCGTTAAGATCGTTATTTGTTCTAATATCTTCTTGGAACTTATTTCGTGTGAGTGAAAATTTTGAAAGTAGTCCCATCTTTTTCGGATTATCACCTCTATTTTTAGATCTCAAGTGTTTTTCTACTGGCTAGAACAATTTCTTGTAAAATTATTTTCTAAAAAAATTAACTTACATCAAAAAACATTGCTCCAACAAATCCATTAAGACTCAATCCGGCTAATATCAAAGTGGTGCCATTATAACCGAAAATTTCGAGTAAAGAAGCGACGACTGGCGGCATTCCCATTTGCCCCACGCTGGTTCCCGCCATAGCTAAGCCGACCGCTTGGCTTTTGTTTTTATCGAAGTATGAATTTATAATTAGGAAAGTCGACGAAGCGATTAGTCCCAAACCCAAGCCTGCAGGTTACATGTAATTATTAAGAGATCTAACGTTATGCCTGATTTGCTCATTATTTTAATGAAATTCTAAATTTGCTGATCGGCAAATATATTTATGGGGTCGGCTGTTCTCAAATTACTAAACACTCAAATGTTCAAAACTCTTCTTTGACATGTTTCGCTTTTTGCTCAACGCTCAGCGAACTTGTTAGTTTTGAAATTCATTTCTACAAAAAAACATTAAATGATTTCCCTTTAGAAGGGTGCTTCAAGCCATAAATTTAATTAATAAAATCAGTCACCGGTAAAATGTATTCAGGCGATTTCTGTGTATGAAAAGTAAAAGCTTATTTAGTTTTTATGTAGAATCAAGGTGCAAAGTAATAACTCGATTATAAAGCACCACCGTTGTTTGACTAAACGTTATTTCCAGGTGTTTTTGAAATTTAATAATTTTAACAATTTTTTTTTAAAAGTGAGACAACATCAATTATAAACGTTAAATCTGTTTAGGTTTAGGTAGAGAAAGTTGTTTTCATTCAGAAGAAATCTTGAAACGTGATTATGAGCTTTTGTCTTTAAGACTTATAAAATATTCATTTCTGACAAAAATTGCTTCACCCGATATTTTAACTTGACTCCTAATAACTATTTACTTGAATGCAAGTCAGGTTGTAATTAATTTAAAAAAATATTGAATTATAATCCTTCACGAAACTCGATCAAGTATAATCTAAATTATTGAAATAATCTCGTTAACTAGCATTATCCATGTTAGTAGCTCAACGCGTATGTACATTAATTACGTAGCACATGCAGGTCTTAATGCAATTATCCTCGAGATATCTTTATTCTCAAAATTTTAATCCCTCAATTGAACAGCTAAAACAAGGCAGGCTACTTATACACGTTTCCGTGCAGCTCAACTATGTACAGTTGTTAAGAAGGATTAACGAGCTTTGAAACAAAATTCGTAATTTGGATACAATACATCTCATTATTAAGTATTAAGAAATTCGAAGGCATATAAGAACGTTTTGAGGGTTCTAAAAGAAAAAATTCCCACAAAACCATTTTGAAATTTAAATAGGATCGCGTCGCATATTATTTACCTGTAAGGACTCCATATCCTAGCATTATTCTTATGTAGCTATTTGTATAACCGGAAAGAAGTAATCCAGAGGCAACCAGAAAAACCCCAATTTGAGTAATTTGTCTTGTACTAAATAATTTGGAGAGCGGGCTTATTAAAAACCCAGAAAAATTTGTTATAGTACAATTAACACTCATCACAGTTGTAACACCAGTTGTTCCTGCCAAATTTTGTAATTTTGTCCCAAAGATCAAGCCAAACATCGAAAGCAACGACTGGTTGAAAACCTACGAAAAAAAATAGTTATATCAACCAACTTTTATTAATGTATTATATTAAAACCGAGAACTTGAACTTTCTTTAATAAACTTTATTACCTTTTGATTTTTCCAATTATGAGAAAATACTTTATAATAAATTAAATGCCATGTTGCAATTTTCCAACTCACGTAGTTTCCAATTTATTTAAAAACTTTAATCTTCAAGAACTTATATTATAATTATAAGTTCACACTTATAGTCAAATAAACGTCATAATGCAGCGCTTCTCAACCCTTTTCGATATCAACTTTTTTCGCGCCACCCTTCCAATCGTTTGATCCGAAAGTAAAACACCCGTAACTTTACATTTCTGATTCTACGTCTTTAGATTAAATCTTTTAAAAATATCGATCCAAATCTACTGTAAGCATCAATCGTCATCAATTCTGTAAATAACTTTTACCTGCATTTGAAGTTTTAATTCCGCGCCCTCCCGTCTTATTTTACGAAAAGTTTTGAATTTGTCCAGAATGTACTGGAAATGCACCGCGAGTATAAATTAGAAAATAATTCTAGAAAACCGAGAAATGCGTTCGTTACAGTTCAGTAGCATCGCGTCACTTGATAGCGAATCTCCATTGCATTTCAACTCTGATATACGAGAAAAATAAATTATTTTTGATAATAGGACCAAAAATATTTTTTAATTAGACAAGCATCGGACCATTCTGAAGCATCAACATCAACAAGTTCAGTCTAATTCAGCAGGTAACATCAAGAAAAAATTCCGAAGAATATTTAAATTTTGGATTTACGAAGACCGAAGAAGTCGGTGAAGAAAAACTTGCACGTGTTATTTGTTTGGAGATTTTAGCGGCTGAGAGCGTAAAACTTTAACAAACGTCATTCAGAAACGCTGCAAAAATCTACTTTTAAAAAGCATTGCGATTAAATGAAAAAGGTTTACTAGCTTTTTACCAAGTTGCATATAAAATAGCCGGAAGCTAAAGGCCGCCCTCTATTAAGAAAAAAACTATTATGGCAACTGTTAGAGATTGTAGGAATAATTTTTGGGAAATATTTTTCTTTAACAACTTCAGTTCATGCCTCAAATGATATTGTTGTTCAAGGAATTGATGATATATCTGAAGATATAGAGCCACAGCTTTTGTCGAAGCTTTGGAGTACATCGGAGACAAAATATAGATAAATATAAAAGAACTCAAAGTGTCAATTTCTAATATATCACAATCGTATGAAAAGCTTTGCGACACAGGTAACAATTAATTATTAAAATTATTGTTATTGCAATTACTTGCTTTTGCAATACTGATATGGACCTTGCCTATCAATAAAAGTAATGGTAAGAATTTATTACTTGGTTTCCTAATTCTTTTTGTGGCAATCAAAAGATTTTTTCTTCTACACATTTCCGAGTTCTTTGCATCCCACAGGTTGCTGATTAGGTAAAATTGGTATTTGTTTTTTAATTGTATTATGTGATCAGAAATATTAAAGGGTAATTAGCAGAGCAAACCTATTAGTTGAATAGTTGACGTTTGAAAAGTCTACTGTCCTTTAATTATTGACCGAAATATCAAGAATAATTGGAAAATCCAGCTCGTAATATCCAGGAAGTGATATGATAAATCAGAAGCAGGGCAATGGGTCCCAAATTCGGGGTGTGCTTGAATTTTTGTGCAAATTTCCCATATTTGAGTGACCCGTTTATGCGGAATGGTGGGAATAAAAATGAGGTCGGGTTTACGCTCTTCAACTTACATTAATTATGGCGGTTCCTGTAACGACTGCCCACCCCCATCCTCCATCGGGAACTCCTATTTCAGAATTCATTGTAACGGTCGGTTTAGGAGAGGGCGAAACTCAATTGTACTAACATAAATCACAAACGTTTTTGAGCGTGCCACCATACGTAACGTCCAACATCACGTGCTATGCACTTTATCAATCTCACTTTATCGTGTCAATTTCATAGGATTAAGGAATTGTTAACAATGTGTAAGTGATTTCTATTGCCTAAAAACAAACTGCAATTAACCTGAAACAAGAAAAGGATGAAACGTAGAAAAGTCATTTTAGCCAAATATAGCGCAACTTTTTTAATTTGAGTTCAGGAACAATGTGAATTTATATAAGAACCGAGTATAAAAACTTTTCTACCCTTCTCTCTATGTATGTTAAAGTTATGGCCCTACAGTTATTAATGATCTGTCAATTCACTATCCCCAGTAACATTGTTTCTGCATTATTTCTCACTATAAGCGTCGACAATATGATTTATAATTTCCCGTTGAGTTATGACAATGCAGTAACGGATTATCGTGATAATATTTAATTACAAAATCACACTAAAACAATAAATAATACTCAACCAATCTAAGCTAATATAACGTCAAATTTATTACAATTTTTGTTTGTTTACAAACGGCATGTGGTTTTCTCTATTAATACTGTAACGCCATCTACGTGACAAGGGTTAAACCTTCTAAAGCTCTATTGATTAAGTTTCCTGAAACCTACAGCACAAAAGCTGCAAACTGTCTAAACAAGAGGAAAAGCACCCTCTACGAAAATTTTTATTATAGAAACCCCCACTGACTCACCTCCAATTTTCTTTAAAACTTTTAACGAATTCTGTAACGTACAACTGATATTTTAACTAACTAATTTCGATGTTTAAACAAAACGAACACTTTGCATTTTGCGTACAAGTGAACTATTTGATCATCATAACTTGTTGTGAGACACAAATCGTGAATAATACAACCTAATCTCTAGTGAAGTGTTTATAAATAAATGACATACCTCTGTTTTCGATACGAGTAGTTATACGTTATCAGCACGCGATAGTGAATGGCTACAAAAACGTTCGCTCCAAGTAAAATCAAGTAGGATATTAATTCATCAATCAAAAATTACTTTAACTTTAGTTACGAAATGAAAATTTATTATAATTTGCATTAATAACTGGAACGAGCATTTTTAGCAAAACTGTCAACTTTTAATTAATTATACCAGGGAATAAAATTTAAAGAATTTACTTTTACGCTATAACCTAACTGCACGTTAGTAGCTTAGTTGATTGTCGTACTGTAAATATGCTTTTTTAATTGTATTATTGTTAAGCGTTTTGTTTGGTTAATGTTTCTCTGCGATTAGTAATTCTGTGTAGCGCATTTCTAGACATTAGTCAGGTATAAAAGTCCACTCTCGCCGAATTTCATTCCAATAAAATCGGAGACAAAAGCTTTCAGGTCCAATTTATCTGAGATACGTGTCTGCTAAAAAATTACAAGAAAACAATAAATTTGAAAAGAATTTAAAGACGGGGGAAATTCCTGTGTAAAAATACAGTTAAACAATCGTAAAGGTTATTTGAGGTCATCTTTATTCTCTGAGAAAAATTGTTCAAGTATTTTGTTTATTTAAGATTAACAAAACTTGCTAAATACGTCTTATGAAGGGAACATTTTAATTTAGTTGATGTGTGATTTTATTACTGACATTAGTTCCTCCTTGTTAGGTTGTTATTGATTTATTTTAAGTCTATGCTTGAGATCTACAGAAGTTACCATAATCATTTTCAACCTCATTTTTCTTAAACGAGTGTTATCGTAAAACTCACATTTTGCCCTTTGACTGATTAGCAAATTTTACAAAGTTTTCTTTGTCCAGTTTTGATTAGCAAACGAGAAAATGCATTGAGTAGCAATTTTTAGTTACTCATAATTAAATATTATAATTACGCATTAATTATTTTACATAAGTCTGTTAAAATTGATTTAAATATCTTGAAACGTATTTTTTCATAAATTCTACTTTGCAAAACAATAGGAATTCTCAACGTGCTAAGTGTTAATTTCTATTTTACTTATGATTTAATACAATAAATAATTTGTTACTAATTGCTTATGTAGTTAAGACCTTTTAAGTTAGAGTTTATTATTCAAAAATATAAATTTTTCTTACATCTTATTTTGCCAAAACAAACAAGCCTGTTATATATTTAAAATTGTTCGCCTTCAATTCAAGTTTACGTAACACAAAAAGCTGAACAAGTAAAGACAATTTTTAGTTACCTACTCATAATTAAATATAATAATAAAGTACTCATTATTTGTTTTTTTAGTTTAATTTAAATATTTAGAAATGGATTCTTTCTTACAAATTAAGTTTGTTGCTAAATCAATTGGAAATCTCAATTTTACGTAGTTGTTTGCCTTGTACTCAAGGTTACATAAAACAAAAAGTTCAAAGCGTTCTGGGGCAATTTTCAGTTACTTTTAATTAAATATATTAGTTAAGTATTTACTATTTGTATTTTACATAAATCATTTTGATTTTTTCTTCTTCGTCAAGGCTTGTTATTGCAGTGCATTTTCTTGTGACGTCGATCACTAGCTATTCTTCAAATGTTTTGGGGGCTTTCCTGCTAGTCTTCTTCTAGTTTTCTATCTCTTGACATTTTTCTTGTTATTTTGCTACAACAATAAGAATAATCACATTTTTATAACATTCATTGCCTCTTATTCTTATTTACATGATGCTGAGGTAAAGACGTTGAATGTCAATAATTTAATACAATAATAAATTTTGCACCAGTTGCTTGTTTAGTTGAGATCTTTTTAGTTTGAGTTCAATATCTAGAAAAAAAATTTTTTTACTCATTTAAATAAAATAATTTTAGTTTTAATACAATGATTATACTTCTATCAATTGCTTATGTAGTTAAAAGCAATTAATTTCCGTTCGGTATCTAGAATTATGCTTTTTCTTGTTTAATTTTACTAAAATAATGAAGCTTGTTATATATTTTTTTAAATTGTTTACCTTACATTCACGTTTACATATCATAAAAAACTGAACAAGTTGATTGGCAATTTTTAGTTTACTTATAATTTAGCACAATAATTATTATTTATTACTTGTATGTACATAATTCATTTTTTTACTTCTTGCTTTGCTAAAATAATGAAATTTTTTATATTTCTTTAATTGTTTGGGATTGCTTGGTTCGCTCATATATAAATTAAACTAATAATAATTATTTATCAATAGTTTTGTACTTAACTACGAAAGAGTAGAAAGGACATGAGTAAAAAAATATTTATCTAGCAATTTATACTTTTTTCTGGCAATTATCAGTTTATTCCGGCAATTGACAGATTATTCTAGCAATTACGTGTTATTGGAAAATATATTTCAGTGGTCTGATAAACCTCAGACCACTGCGATAGTTTTTATAAAAACCCGCAATTATTAGAATAAGTTGTCAATTGTGAGAATAAACTGTCAATTACTAAATAAGTATCTTTTCACACATGTTTCTTCTACGGTTTCATACTTAGCACCTATTTACCTTAAGTTTAATAAGGAATTTTGTCTTAATAATAAGAATAACAAAAAAAAGCTGAACGCGATAAATGGCAACTTTTTGCTTACTTATAATTTAATATAATAATTAATTGTTTATTACTTGTTTCTACGCAATACCTTTTTACTTTAATTTCCATGCCTATAAAAAAGAGTTTTTGTTATGTCTAGTTTATATAGCATAAATTTAAATATTTTACGTTTGTATTCCTAGAGCTTTTTACTATCGTGATTCTGAAACCGAAGGTGAATTCAGCTTTTCACTCGTAGGGAAGAAAATTTAAACAATTGGGTAAATTGCCTGGAGAGTCAAGGATTTACTGCTCTTTCTCATTCCCGGGTTCATTGATATTATCTGGGCATTTTCCCTGAAAATCTCATTTTTTGCGAGTTCAGGTGTCATTTTATTTTTCCTGTGCGTAATCTAATATTTCCACTTCATTTTTGCTTTATTCTTGCATTATTCTACGCCGTTCGGTAAAAGGAACAATCTTTGATCGAGTGAAAATTTATCGCATTGAAACTGTAAAAATCTTGCGTAAAAACAATTCACGTTTTTCTCAACACAACTGAATACTTGTTGATTAAAATACTTAAAAAGTTTTCGAATGAAAATGAGAGGTGACATTTTATTCAAATTTTCCTTTATTTGGTATTGTCCACGACAGTTGCAGGTTAAGGAAGTTAGAGAATTCATTGGGAGATAACTGAAAACTGTCCTGAAACAAATTTAGCAGTGCTGGTGTTGACAAGGGCTCGAGGATACGCTTGAGAAATAAGCGATTTTCCATATAGCAGCCAAATTCGTTATTAAATTATAAATTAGGGGATATCTCAAAATTTATTTCAGAAATCAATAAGGAACAAAACGGAACCGGTTTTGGGCAAACAAGCTACAATTTGCTAATAACGCGGTTCTAAAGATGAGATAACAATAGGGCCTCAGTAATAATTGATGGAATGGCTAGACAAAGTCCGGGTGGCCAGGTAACCATTTCCGGGATAAATCGAAACGGAAATAACTTTGGTTGGAGTTTTGAAATTGTTTATTGTAACCGAGATTACACAGCAATAGAGATAATATATGATACAGTGATGCGCGAGTAATTGGTGTGTAATCACCGCCGCTATACATTTATTTAGATTACATTACATAATATTTACATAAAGACCTTAATATTTAATAACGAATTCTTCCTTAGAAAGACTCGGGTATAAAAACTTTTACAATAATAACAAATAGTACGTAGATAGATATGTCTAAGCACAGTGGAATAGCGACACATCCTGAAAGGAAAAACAAATTTAAGCATGGAAGTGGTATAAGCCAGAATCAAAGTGGAAATTATAGCAGTTGACGGGGCTCGTGTCAGTCGCTTTAATTCCAGTTGATACTCCTTACTGGATTCAATTATTACGTAGACAGTCATGAACCTAAACAGTTACTTCTTCTGTGAACCGGCTCTTATCATCTAAGTTAATAACAATGGCATGTGTTCTAGCATGGCCGGACTTAAGATATCTTCCATTACGATCACCTACAGGACTCTCATTCTTTTCTTCTTTACTTTTAAGCTCGATAGAGGCGTCAGTTCCGCTCGCCTCTTCCACGATTTTACTACAACTATTACTATCTTTATTGATATTAGTATCATCAGTTTCTGATGCGAACGAAACACTTTGACGCTTAATTTTAACTGGAGCGTCATCTTTAATAGCATCATTACCGGATTTCTCTGGAACTACATCTAAAGTATTATTTAATTTCCCCAAAGGACGCTGCGGGTTTTCAGACTGAACATTATCGTGAGTTCTTGCAGCATCTTGCATCGCTGTTATTTTTGAAGCCAAATGTCGATTTCCAATTCGCATATTTTTTTCTTTTAATAATTCCAATTGCGTATACAAACGTAAGAATTCTTCTTGGACGTCTTGTTCGGAATATTTCAAATATTCCAATCCTCCTACCGAGGAATTGGTGCTGGTGTATTGGGAGTTTCCGGAACGAGCTTTACCTAAGAATTTTGAAGTTGGAGTTTTGGACATCATTCCAGAACTATCATCACTTTGGTCGTGATTTTTGAACACCATGTATGCCTGAAATTTTAAAATATTCTTTAACCGCAACTTTGTCGAGACATTGAAAGCTCTGTAACAAGAGATGTTTTATCACCATTTTAACTAGGTGTAAAACGCCTTGTATGAGAGAAATAAAATACAAATGTCTTACGTTATAAGGTGAACCGATAAAGATTATCTAGGGAAATATGAGGTGAACAAAAGTTAGGGTAACAGCTCGGCAACGGAGATTACCCGAGAAACTAATACAAAGGCTAAATATGACACGCATATAACATATTACATCTAATATTGCGCTTCTGAATTCTGAAACGAATTTAATCCAACTGAGTATGATGAAATAAACTTCTTGTAGCGGAATCATCGGGTGGAAAAGCGGTGGTTTCCTAGTAGGGCTTTAATTCAATTGGTCTTTTTTCAATTAAGGGTTTGCGATTTTTCGTATAATAGAAAATTTCGTTCTTCTTCAACTATTCCAAGCAGAAAGAACGTGTAAAGTAGACTGACAACATCTTTACGAGAAATAGGCTGCGAGTAATTTATTGTTTCGTCTGTTCTGCTTCCGATCACACAATACCGAGCTAATGAGAATTTTACTTTCCGCTTCAAAATATTGCAAATGGTTTCGGTCAAATATAAAAATAAATTACAAAGAAAGATGTGATTGAATATTCCAATATAAAATTGGGAAAAATATAATTTACTCTGTTCAAAAAGCACATCCAATTTCGAGAGCGAGAAACCAATTCTACTTTTGGCCCCCTACGTATCTGTGACGCGACATTTTTCCCCCGAATTACTTGGCGTACCTATCCTACAGAAAGTTTTATAGCGTAAATTAACACTCGTCGAGATTACTAACCATAAAATTCATATATAGTCTAAACCAATTTTCATATTAAATTAGATCGCACTAAAAATGGTCGTTACAAAGAAAATTGCTTGTTCAAAAATGATTTGCCAATTCTATTTGTCGATTCGCGCTTCCAAACAGCACGTGTTATTAAAGGAATATTTTGGTCCCAATTTTGCAGAGAAAAGGCAAACTAATGTTCAAAAATACTTATCTGCCCGGATTTGCCAAAAAGGAAATAGGGTTAATGTGCGGCTAGCCATTAGGCCAAACCCCAGTGTTTTATAAAGAGAATGCGAGATAACTACCCTGATACGAAACGCTCTTAATCCTGTGTTATGTGTTACGGCGACATTTTAGTGCGTGTTAACGAATTTACCTAAGTATTTTATCAAAAATAAACAAATTTGGCAGCTGTATCCTCGAAACTTAATTAATTAATTGCCTCACCGCTGTTACGAGTAAGTGTGAAAACACCCGAGTAGTTAAATCAAAATATCACGTAAGAAATTAATGGGGGTTACGTCCAAATTAAACCATTACCCAACCCGATGGTTCGGATATTTTAATCAAATAATCACTAACAAGTCCGTGTGTTTCGTGGAGTTAGAGACATTTTAAAGCAGTTTAGAAGATTTAATTCACAAGAACACGTACTAGTGATTAATGTATATTGTCTTGTTTTGGGCATTTTCATTAAACATTCTGCCCACAAGATTCATTGTTTTATTAAAACACGGCAATTAACTTGAACATTGTTTAGCGAACAATCGACCGTTGTTGCGAAAATTGTTAGTTACAGTTGTAGTTACCTGTTGTAACGTCCGAAAAACTAGTATTAGAGAAAATTTTCAGGAATATCCTTAAAGCTGTTAATTAACTTGAATATCTGGGGGTTAGGCGTGATTATTCGGGAATTCTTGGGATTATAATACGGAAAACGTACCTTACTTCCAAATATCAAGCACAGCAACAATGTTACTGTAAGCTGCGTGTGACAGAAGAAAATGATGTAGAGCAGGTCCGGGTTTGCGGGCTTTTGCAGGAACAACCTAAATAAACAAAAATTTTGTTCAATCTCAATATTAAAATTTTCACTAAAACTTGGACTGAATTAAAAAATTATTGTTCAAGAAAATACGCGAGTCAACTTGTTATTTCATTAAAAATGCTAATCAAGTTGGTCATTTCCATTTTATATTTAAATCCCAGCTCTACTCAACTTTTATCGACTTTGTTAAACATTGTCGAATTTAAACCGAGATAAAATTGTAATACAATCCCCTGGACGCCATAGCTAAATCTCGCCGCAGTCAAGGGATTCTTAAAAACTCAAAGTTTTTGGAAACTAACGCTAAATTCGAAATACTTACATTGATATATTCAGAAATACTGATAAAAGGAATTCGTTATAAATTGCCATAGAAATGAAGCGGCTTTCATTAAATTCTGACGGCGCTTTCCTCACCACAATGCACAATCGGATGCCCCAAACCAGGAAGAGAACTTCCACTGAAAAAAGACAAAAGTGTTACTAAAGTTGTTTGAAATTTTTAATATTACTATAATGGAGGTATATCAAACACAAATAAATGTAGCAGTGCAGCTTTAATTTGACGTAGAAACTGAAAGCAAGCAGATCATAAATATACATTCTGGCGGAGATGTTATCTGACGTAAAGTAAACTGAGTGGAAGTAAGGGTGGCAATTGCTCCTTTATTACCCTTCTTTGAATTCGCGCTAAGATTGCGCCAAAAAGTAATGATTGATTTTGACTTACGTGTGGTGAAAGAATGATCCCACCAATCAGTGCGGCATAAATAAGCCTTAAGGTCATCGGCTGTACGTCCCACGATGACAACGGGTGGCGCTACCAAAGTGCGAATAGCTAAGAAAACGGTAAAAATGGCCACTATAATACCAAGTCGCTTGAGTAAGTTCATGTCTGTAATCTTGACGGCCTTAGCTGAACGAACACGGAAGATGACGGAAATTCTGAAAGATAAGAAAAGGTAGTTTCACCCAAAGCGACACAATTTCTGCTAATATACATAAATTAGCGAGTTACTTAAATGCATTTATTTTCAAGCCGTCAACTAAACCAACAAAAAGGAGTGAAAATTTCTCGAAAATTAAATGCGGTTAGATACTTTTTGACATATACCTTAAGAAGTTACTAACTTTTATTATTAAATTCTCTTTGTGGAAAATGCTCATTTTTCTAAATTAATTACAACAGTTAACTTTTGAATTATGAGAACGTTTTCGCGTTTCTGCATCACGTTTACCCATCGGTGCGAAAATTTTCATACTGACCTCCAGGTTTTCAGCATCAAGGCTCCGTACGTCAACGAAAAACCTATTTCCCGCAGCCAAACTCGAGCAATGCACGTGTACATGTTTGGGCGAGGGTACATCACAATCATCTGTAATCAAAACAAACTCCATTCATCACTTTCAAAAATAAATAATTAAATTTCAACAATTCAAACTGAGTTGGTCATTTTTTTGGTTATCCACCTAATTTTATAATTATTATTGCTCGTTCAGTCCAATTCTCTGATGATTTCCACGTCGTCAATTCAATTAAAAAAGGCTCTAGCGGAAAAACAATTTTTAAAGACAATTGGACTATCGTAAAGTGATCCTAGACAAAGGCCGGTCGCCAATGTTTTGGACGTCATAAACTTTTTCTTATTTGAAACGTCTAGAATATTGCGAACAAAATGATTTTTAGTCCCGCGTTTACGAATTATCCGACTACTCGACGTTAATTTATTAGAAAAACTTTTGCTCCACAACCAACTTCCGTCGCGAAAAGCTTGAAGTAACTATTTTTCAAGTAACCTCAACTATCATTTGGCGTTAAAACCATATGATAATTAATTTCTTGTCCCTGGATGAACTTTACTTTACTTACGGTACAGTATATTAGAAAAGCTCCTAGGGTAATGAAACACAAAAGGACTGGACTTGCAGCACGTACGACCTGAAACAAAAAATGCGACTTTATTATTTATTTCCTCTACGTGAAGCCAATTTCGTGATTGTCACGAGACGTGGCAAAATTCTTTATTAATAACTCGGAGTGTTTACTGAAATTAAAATGATAATTTTATCAAACTTGCATAAGCGCTTCTAAAATAAACAAAAATACTTTCAGGAAAAGTTTGGATATGAAGCAAAGTTAACGGAATCGAGGTAAACAAACTTTCGTTATACAAATGTGGGTCTCAAAATTGCGTTTTATGCAATGCCCGTGTTTGAGAAAAAACTTTTTTTAAATTATCTTCGTCTCTAGGTGTAACTAAATAAATAGAAAAATTGAACATTAATTCTTTACATGTTAATTTGAAATTTCCAATGTCGTTTCAAGTTAAAATTAAGAAAATAGCCCGAAATTTTTTAACAGATGGTACAATAAAAATCAACGCTTCTACTGAATTTATCTGGAATGATCCCCAACCACTTAATTAGGGATTTGGCACTTTTAATTAAATTCGACCGAATATTCGAATTCAAAACCAATCACTTTTTTCTGCGACGTGGTTGTTTAATGAAACGTAAATCCAACAAAACGTTAAACACCGTTAATCTCCTTAAATTAATAAAACACTATCAATAAGTTACGAGCTTAAATCTTGATTAACTGTTAAATATAGAGCTTAATTATTCCAATTGAATTAGTGTTGGAATTTCCGCTGCGAGGCAGCAATTTATTTTGAACGCAGTTTTTCTGCGAGTTTAATTAAATAATTTTGAGATAAATTCGTAAGTTTTGAAAATGCAAGCTGTTCGTCAAGCCAACAATTTAAAACAAGACATTTAGTTGTCAAGTGTCGCGAAAAGTTAAGAAGCTGGGAAACCTAACAAACAAGCACTTACGTTAAGAAAGAACTTCGGCTGTATTATAAATGATGTTTTACACGTACTCCGAGAAGCACAGGTATAAAAAGTTGGCAACATTCAACTTCTTACATTTCGGTAACGTGAAACAGGCGAAAGAAAAATTTTCATTAACGACCCCGCTGAATATTTGAACAGAACCGACATTTTTATTGCTAAATTTGCTATATGTATAAAAGGCGGTTTTAGCTAAAACTTTCATTATTTTTATGACTTGATGGATCGCTGGAGCAGATCCTTTGTTAATATCGAGACGTTGCAAACAAGATAACAAGCGAGATTTTACGAGTATTGAGTAAACTCAGAAGCGACATTTGTTTCTTGAAGCAAAAATTGAGGGAAAGAAAAGCTAACAAATATAAAAATCCTCTTCAAGTACAATGCTGTGCAAAATGCCACTTACACAACAATATCAAATAAATAATAGGATAGAAGTGCCTTGCTTTTTATGTTGAAACTATTTTTAGATAAAGAGTGATTTCGTTTTTCTGAGACTACTAAAAATTTTGTTTTATTTCTTGAAAACGGATCAAAATTAATTTCGCTTCTCGATGAAAACGTAATACTTCAATCGCGCTGTTTGTAATACTTAATTTAGACTTTTATAACTTTTGATACGAGTTTCTCGTTTTGCAAATTAGTTAATGATTGATTTAATCGAATTAAATGTTATTTTGAATCTACGAGTGTATTATACAAATGTATTAATTAGCTTTGAAACACTGGAAAATGTCTGCAAATAAATTGTCGGGAGCTTTGACTGATGTTAATCCGCCCTTTGAGCCGTAACGTTCGACCTTTCCCGGCGGTAACTTTAATTTTGTTACGTTATTTTTCAACTTTTGCAAGGGTAATTTTATAAATTGCTTACCTTGACGTTTCCGTATCTCCAAGTAAATACAACAACGATCGGAAGACAACAAATTATGACACAGGAGAGAACTAGAATGACAGTTCTCATAACCCAATTGAGTGATACTACACATGGTCGGTCATCGTTGCAAGATTCACAACCTTCTGGACAGGAGAGACATTCAAAAACTCCACGTTTCGCATACTGGCTGGTTTCACCCTGTTGAATAATACAAAGACGTTTTAGCACAAAATAATGTAAAATAAATCCTGCAACTACACACGGCTCTAGTGCTCAAAGATTTACTATAATATTATTCACCGCATCTTCATATTTATTGGCGTCGTGGGACCGAGTCAAAGCCGGGCTATGATGTGCTTTAACCGCAATACCGAAAACAACTATCCGGTGGTAAATAATCTATAAGTAATTGAAAGGCCACGCTAAATTGAAATACGAAATTTGTCAAGTTAATTGCCCCACGTTGGAGCTGTAATTCGATTTCACGGAACAGGAACCCGAATAAATCTTCATTTTATTATTTGGACAACCGATTTGATAAACAAACTGTTGCGACACGTAGTCCGTTCAGCTAAAGCGAAAACCCAAAGAAGCGGTCAATAACAACTCAGAACTTTACGATACTTCGTTAGAATCTCAAATTGACAGAAATAATTTTGTTATTAGTTTATCAACAATCGCACACAATTTACAAATTATACAATTTAAACCCTTCAATGATCAATATTTTCAACTAAGCATACTTGCAAATTTTAATTAATCCACCCTCTGTAATTGATGCTATTGAAAACGTAATTAAATGAAATGTTTTACCATTAGCGAGACAAAGCTACGAAAATTTGATGACGAAAGACCATCAATTCGCGTTAATAAATTTGAGTAAACGAACTTATTTATTAATTTTAAACGTTGACAAAAAACACTTTAAGAATTGCGAGAAACAAAAGTTTTAATCCATTTGACTAAGCTACGAGAAAATGTGCAAATCTGTGACATGTGAGCATTATTAACTATAAATCATGTGTTGGCTGCAAACTTTAATACCTGTCCAGTTTATAACGCAAAGTTGCGTTTTGTAAAATAGCTGAAACATGTAAACGCAACTCCATCAAAACCGCAGTTAGTTTTTTTTTAAATCCTAAAAAATTATGTTAACGTTTGTAATTTAGTTAAATTTTAGAGACTTGTCAAGTTATTATTTTGAAGAATTTTCCGCTATGATTTTCTTGAGTAATTAAAGTTTTCTTATTTCACAACTAAAGTGCTGTAATTCAGTTATTTATAAAAAACAGGTAAATAGTGAAAGGTTGCACTTTTTGTTTGATAATGTTAATATCGTATCTGAGCTTTTGATGTTCTTTGAATTAGAAATTACGAATTTGGGCTTCTACGTGAAACAACATCATATGAGTCAATGATTTTGGGAATCAAAAATAAACCCTCACCAACATCAGCTTTTCATATTCCTCTTCGATTACAGTTCCATTATAATACCGCCTTTCAGCTTTGGTATCCGGAAAGAAAAACCCCCTCCGACAAACGCACTTGTAACTACCTCGCCTGAAGCCCAATCCAGGCAACGCCACACACTGAAACAAATTGACGTTACAATAAAAATAGTTTTTATTATTAAAACTCATTATCAAAGCTTGCAAAATGTTTTGAAAACAAATAAAAACCAACTCTTCTTGATGAGGGAATTGAAAGCGAAACGGACAACTTTTTCGGATGGTAGTAATTTATTATCAATTTAGAATTGGTGGATAACTATCTTGAAAAGTTTTCCAACCGCGTTTCATTAACTATATACAAGTTGCTGAAAGGTAATGATTTCTCTTATTTACGAGCTTTCAAGCGCGCTAACGAAACAATAAATTGTTAAAGCTCACTTAAACATTTTCACCACGAGTAACGTGTAACAAGTTTACGAATTGAGGATTGAACTGCTCGATTTTTATATTTAAAAGGGTGAGTTTTATATGATGACAATTTCCACATACTTAGTAAGGTCCTCTGCACACATTTAAGATAATGGTTGGTGATTTGAATTGATAAATGACATAATTAAAGTGATTAATTGATGTCAGGACTCTGTCAGAACGTCCAGCAGGAGTAATCTACATATCTGTGATACGAGCCGGTTTGCCCTTGCGGCTAAAATTGGGTTTTTACCAACAAAACAAAGCAACGAGCGATTGTTGTGTGGTTGTGAATGAAGTTAAGGTTTGTTAAAATTCCCGTACGTGTTCACACATGAAAGACATAGTTGAATGGAAATAAATTCCAAAAACGAACACTCAAGTTATGTGTAGAATACTAAAGCTTCACAATAGTAGTCAATTTAGAAATAAATACAAGTGAAAAGTAAATTTAAATAAAAAACTTACTTCTGTAGTTTTCTTTTTGCATTTGTCTGAAGCCGCAAAAATGTTGAGTTGTGTGCTGTCTTTAGGTAGAGGGCACTGGTCGATATCTACCCTGCGTAGATCTACATCAATCCCACTGGTCCCCCTGAAATACAGACAAGTCAGTCAGATTCGGCTTATAGAGGTCGAGTAATGACTCATTTGAGTTGGTTGGGAATTGCGTTAACTTGATTGTTCAGTGGTTGACCATCTCAACACTCACCAGAGATATGACGGTAAAGAAGGATAACACCAAAATCGGCACACGCTCAATTAAACCATTATCAGACCAAACTTTTCAATTTGCCACGCTTCGTCAACCAGAATTTCAAAGGACAGCATAATATTAAAGCTCGCAATTGTAGCTGATTCATTGGTGGTCGCACATAGAAACTGCAATCGAGCACGAGCTTGGGTTTAAAATTAAAATAAACTTAATCCGACATGCATTTTTCATGATAAATATAATAACCCGCTTTATATTCACGTGTTTAGTTTTAATATTACCCACACGAGTAAATTCGTTGATATATTATTATATTCTAGCAAAATTAGCATAGGCTTGCAATAAATATTGGTTACTTCCTTGGAATATGAATATTGTGGCAAACAAGCGCAATTTTACCCGATAAATCCAATTTAACAAATAAAACTCATTCTACAAGTTGCACAAACGTCCACTTTAGAAAACAAAGATTTATAATTAACAAAAATGCAATATCTAAAACTAATATCTATCCCAAAATTCTATGCGACGCCAACTTTTATGATTACATAATTTTCCACCAAACTGAAAAATAATTTATCTTTTTTGTTCTAGTTATCCGGCTACCGAAGCTCCGTCGTCACCTATGTATGTATTTTCTCTTTTTATCTTTTTTTGTGGTAATTCCTATCAATTATCGCTCAAATTTATCATTTTTGGCGGATAACGATTTTATTGCATAATTTTTTTACCTATTATAAGTTTTTTCTCTTAAGCCTTGCATCCCCTCCTTTTGTTTCATGCCAATAAATACCTTCCCTGCTTTTTTATACTCGATTTTATTTCCTACATGTGATCAATTTTATTATTTACTAACTGACCGAAAGACTTTATTTTGTCCAAATTTTAAATTTTTTTTACGATCGTTTGTGAATTTATGAAGAGCTATTGGAAATGTGTAAAAGTCGTAAAAAAGTCAACTGTCAGATTTTAGTTTTTTGCAGGTTATTTTAATAATTCTCTATTAATTTATTTTAGCTCCGAATCTATTCCTTGTCTTGGAAGTTGAATTGAGTGTAGAATCTCTTCTGTGGTTATATCTGACCAGCTGAATATTTTGTTTGTCATTTTCAAAAATTCTTTCAGTACATCTTTTGCATTTTCTCTAACACTGTAATTTCTTCATAGTCCACTAGTTAATTTACATGACATCTACTTTACCAAACTCAATTTTCTTACTTTCTTATTTAATATTCTTCAGTTTAATTCTTACATTGCTTATCAACGGGCTAGAGCCCGACTTTACATCTGTGCCAGCGTAGGTTTTCACGCATGCCATGTCATTGTTAACCCCTCATTTGACTTCTCACAACATTATGCTTGTTATTTTGGAACGATTTCCCTGCGTATAAACGTCTGCAAAATATTTCAAAAAAAGTGTTTATGCATAATAGCAATAAACACTTTCTTTAAGTACTAATTTAATAAAAAAAAAATTTCAAAGCAAGAATATTCTAAAAACACTAATTTCACAAGTAGGTGTCCATTAAGAACGTTTTAATTGGACGCTTGTAACGTCCTTTAAAACATAAACAAAGTAACTTTGTGCCGTAAAAAAATATTGCGCCATCCCTGTTGATTTCCCAGTCTTTGATCAAACATCTGCCTTTCAACAGTCACGTTTTATGGAGAAAATGAGATGTTTTGCATATAACCGTAAATTTTGTATTAAAAGGGATGTTAGGGTATATGGCATTGTAAACCTATTATACCTTATAATCGAAAAGCCGTTTTAAACTGTCGCTTAAGTATTTCTATTAACAATGGTGGTCAGCCGCTGTTAACCCTCCAAGCGCAACTGCAATCATTATTAATGGTAGCTCTAGAATCGACAGAGCTTCCCCTAAATTATCAGTGGCGTTAATTTGTAGGGCGAAATCAGCGGCTTGGATTTTCAAAGCGACTGAAGTTGGACCAATTTTCCGAAAAAGAGTAATGGGTGCTGTTAATACAAGTTGATCCCGGAGTGTCTAATTTTATTTAAGAACGTATCAAGTTTGACAGGACGAAGTTTGTCCGAGTTCAGGAGCAGCAATTTTATCCCTGATTCGTAGAATGAAAGGGATTGCTGTCCTGGTTAAAAGTTTGGCAAAGCCGAAGTATAAAAGTAACGTTATAAGTATTAGACTCGTAGAAAAAAAAACACCTAAAAGAAAAGCTAAAGTCGTAATTAAATTAATTCTATCTAGGGGACTATGAGTAATAACATTTTTAACGGGTATTCTTCATATTGCGGTGATAGCAATTAAAATATTGATTACACTCCAGACTTGTCGTTTTCAAAGTGTCGGAAGTTTAGGGGTGATTAGATGCCGACTAAGGAAACGTTGAGAACTCGTGCGGGAAAAAGAAAAGGCACGTTCGTTGCTAAAATAAACTTCTTTAAAAATTGAAGGAAACCACTTAAAGGAACAAGGAAGTCGAGTAACAAGTATACGCGTTGAATGCATATCGCAAAAAAGCACCTATTCTTTGGGAAGCTCGGCTCTGTTTTAAACAAAATTCAAATACACAATACAGATGCGGTAGCTCAGTTGAGAGCTTCCGCCCTGTAATGATTCCTTACCTCCACCTTCACAAACGTAATTTCTGAGAATTCGCACTTTTCTACTCCCTTGGCCAAATAGTCTCCTTATTAACCCCAATTCGCTGCTCTTATTACACCAAAAATTACTGTTAGTCGAGATATAAACAAAAATTTTTGGTTGCAACCATGAATTGGTTGTAACTACTGTTTTCCATTATGCGAAAAATAGACACGAAAGAATTTATTTCGGCTACAATTCTCATGCAGCCTCATAAATCGTGCAGCGTAAAAGAGAATGGGCAATAAAGCCGGTGTTCATGAACAATTTGGTTGATCTAGCATCGATATGGCATTTAATTTCTTCAATCGCTCTGGTCTAATTTGAAATTTCAAAAACATTTTTAAATATAGTTCAATAAATTGCATTTTAATTTATTTCCATTTATATCATTTGGCAATGCTAAAATTTCTTATGCAATCATGCAAATCTAAAATGAATATTAGAAACTTTTTAATACTGAAAATATCAATTTTGGCCAAAAATTCTTTGTTGTGATACAAAATCTTTTCACGTCTATCCACACGGGTATACGAATGGCGGATATTGACATTGGAATCTCAATACGAGGCGAATAATATTAAAAAATATTCAATAAACGCTGGAAATTTAGTAGTGTTGTCAGAAATGGTGGTGCCGATAATGAACTTCATTGAACAAAACTCTAGTGGACAAAAGCGTGATTAAATAACGTTAGGTGTTGAAAAAAATATTTTAGCAAACAAAATTTATTAAAAACTACTAACCTAAAATGTTGTTATGGTATCAAACTTAAATCTCGCGAAAAGCGCAGCTTAAATGTAAGATTTTGTACGCGATAACAAGTGTGGAGCTACCACAATTACGTGATATAAAAGTGTGCCTCTGGTCTAAAAATAAATTAAATTCCAACAATAAAATAACGCTACAAAGGATTTGTTTTTAGAATTTAAATGAATAGTAACTATGGGGATTTTATGGGATTATAATATTTAATTTTAGAATTGGCCTTAGAATTGGAAAACAAACAGGAAATTACCATTTTCCTCATCAAGTGTTTTAGGTGTTTTATGATGATAAATGGTTGCAAACAGAACGAATTAAAAAAGCATCCGGGTATCTACATTACAGTGTATCCATTACTTTTCTTTTTATTACCCGAACTTAACGGTTTGGAATAAGCTTTGAGTTATGCTTTCCACAATCTTGAATCATGATTTCATAAAAGTGGGTAATATTCACAGATGACGTCAAACACAAAACAAAGTACAAAATATATATTGGAAAATTTCTAGTAATACAAACTTCCAAACACCGAATATGAAACCGTTGATATCTGGTTTTATAAAAATTAATAGCAAATAAGTTTCGTAAGTTAATAAAGTTGAAGCGTGAAAGAGCAGCGACAAAATTTAACTAATTTGCTTGCACGCTTTATACGAATGAAAGTTATTTGGCTGCATCCGCGAATCTCAACTTTTAATGGTAATTTTTGAAATTTTCAACTTTTATAATTACAAGAAAAGCTTCCACGCCGGATTTAAATTATTAAAAATATTGCTCTAGCAACACGGTTTTAAAACTCTATAAATAATTTATATTTCTATATATAATTTTCTATCAGCAGAGTATTAAAATTACATCAAAGTACCGCTACGTTTTACCAAAAGCAGAGGAAGTTGAGTTACTAACATAATTACGTTAGGAAAATGTTGAAGCTCTGTGTGATACCTAATTATGCTTAACTAATCACGTTGTTAGCGCTTTTGTCTATTTTAAACCTCAATCTACTCTTTGTTGCTTCCGTATTATTAAACAGTAAATCAACTGTAAACAAAGTGTGATGTAAATTTGAATTTCCTAAATTTCTAGCGAAAAACTTCTATTTCCCATTTTGTTCCCTAATTAATAAATTGTTGGACTTCTACCAAAATTCTTTTCTTCTTTTTACGCAATTCGAATTAGGTGACTTTAATAATACGTCAATAGTTATTTCGAATTTACCGACCTATCGACTGGAACCATTTATCATCATCAAGCATTTGATTTGCGAAATGCGGTTTGTGAGCTTTCAATCAACACGGTCACTCTTAATAGAGAAATGTGTAATTTTGATGGGAAATGTTGCGAGAAATTATCCAGAAACGTTATTAACCATTACAGCAGAATGACCGATTTGGTTATTAGCGACGTTTTAAGAATTTAACAAAATTATCTACTTGTTTGAATATTCGATAAAAAATATGCAAACATTTCAATTGGTAGTTTCCATTTATTTTTTCTATTTCTGAAAATTATTTGATTATTGCACTAAAATGTGAGTCAATTTAACTGTTTATCAAACTTTATAAGGGTTTTGAAAAATCAAAGTTGAAGTTCGATTAAGGAAGCTCAAATCCCAGGTAAAGGTGCAAACTGGTTGCTGAGATATTGGAATTATTAAGTACCACTTCAGAAATATGTGCTCCCTATACTTGGAATAATCTGACTTTAAGTGTTCATAAATTTACAAAGTTGTCAAAGAGGATTACTGCAAAAATCTGATATCTTACACTGAGCTCAAATTAAAACATTGTGAGACGGAAACCGCAAATTCTAAGTATGTTAGTATTTACAAGAAATATTCATGAAAATATTCGGTTTATTAATGTTGAACTTTGTGAAGCTGGATGTGGGAGAATGGACGACTTTACATTACTTATTATATTTCTTATTCGTTAGCGAAATCAAATTATGTAAGGATATAGTTATAATGAAGCTCGACTAAAGCCCGTCTCGGAGGCAACCTGTTCATTTTCAATTACGGCAAAGAATGCAAAATAGTCAAATATAGACGTAATTTTTGAGAATGTTCGTAAATTTATTCCGACAGATATTTTTCGTATGCTTCTCGCGTGCATTGTTTGCTTTTATATGTCAAACCATTGTAATGGTACGTAAAATGAAGATCTGTCGCACACAAAAGAAGTTAGCTTTGACCCTTTAAATTAGATGAACCGTAAAAACGAAAAAATAAACGTGTTCGTTGTGTCTGCAGATTTATACAATTTGACAGCAAAGGAATAAAAGTTAATAATATTATTTTATGGAAATTTGGAATTTGCGTAAAGAATTTCAGTTTTAAGAAAGATCCATTTTATAGTCCCGTAAAAGACAGATAACTTTGTTATTTGCGACGAATCGAGACAAATGACATTTTATTAACCTGCAACCCTAACAATAAAAGACAAAAAAAACAAATAAATCTAACCCCCAATTCTTAAATTTACTGTAATTTCTTTTTAAGTAATATGCTACTAAGAAATTTTACATTGTGATGAATACTTGAATTCCTTGACGAGCCAAAATCCAAACGACTTGTTCCATTTGAATAATTTCAGGTTCTTCAGCAAAATAATTTTTAATCAACTAATCTAATTGCAAATCGGTTGGATTTGTGGGAAATTACTGCTTCAATATTATCGACAATCTCTTAATGATGTGGTTACGTGCCCAAACACGAACTTCGTATTATGAAGTTTAAATCGCGTAATTGTCAAACGTCAAGTTCAAGACGTGTACGGCACGTTACATTGTTTAATTTTCTATAGATATTATCTAGACACCAGATGCATAACTGGCAAGCCGCTCTGTGTGATCTTGTCAAATCCCTTCATCTCATTCAAACCTTCCAGGGATAAACAAGGAACTACACTGTTAATTGTTAAGTCCGGCAACACGGTATTCGGTTATTTTAACCAATTATTCTAACTACCTGGTGAAGCAGTTCCCCAAAAACAATTAATCAAGAAATATGAAAGATTATGCATCACCAGTTTTTTAATTTTTCTGAAAAATCCTGCTAACTAAAATTGTAAAAAACTTTTTGAATTTCAGAAAAAAGTCAGAAACCGACTCATTTGCTTTTCCAGAAAGAGCGATAAAAATACTTGGTATAAATTCAGATACTTGAATAGTGAAAGATTGAAATTCCGAGGCTAACGTGAGATGTTCATGGTCTAGAGGTAGGTGTCGATTCCGATAAACCAAAAAAGCAAAGAGTAATTTTTACGACCAATTGTTTTATTAAGTTTAGAGGATATTCGATAGTCAAAATCTTACAGTATAGTGGATTTTTATTTAAGTACAGAGTAGGGCTGTAGAAACCAATCATGCACAGCTGGGTTCAGCTGTAAACCAAAATGAATCGAACAACAGAAGCGAATAGAGAATCATCGTGGATAGGGAAACTGTGAGATGACTTTGATGAGCAACAAGTTAAAGCGACAACGATGTACGAGGGTAATCAAACTCTAATAAAATTGATGAGACGGTACGAATTAAGGAAATGGATCAAACACATCCAACTAAATGTTACTATAACTATAATAATTAGGCAAAAAAGTATTTTAAAAAAATTACAATGAACTGGAAGGTTTTTGGACAGAAGTAGTAGCTTTCGGTTTTATGTTGTTATTATTAACAATTAAATTAAATTTTGCTGCTTAACTCATTTGTAATGAAAATATATGGCATGCAAGCTAAATCGCGTTTCAGGTTGAGAGGGATTGCAGTTAAAAATGAATAAAGGAAGGTGCTTTAATGTAAAATTGTAAATTCATACCTTGTGCTTAAATAATGAGACGTTTTCAGTAAAATTTGCGTCCACTTGAAACATGTGTTGCAATACAAACGTGACACCCATTTAATTACTCGGAAGTAGCTGTAGTGTCTTCCAAATAAAGCTCGAGTTTAATTCTGGTGTAGTTGCATAAAAAGCTCGTGAATAATTAGTTTCCATCATACTTAGTAGAAAACTGGCACATGCAAATTGTTCTAACAATTACGTAGAAATCGTTGGTAAACGAACAAAGTTAATTAAAATGATGTTGACTGCGTGCTTTTGAGTGAGATTATGTTTTATTGTCGGCTTTTTCCTGACTTTTACCACAAAACGTTCACTTTAAAGGACTATGTTTGGATACTGTGGTCACTGAATAAATAGAACCGGTTCAATTAATTATGTTGAAATTCATTAACTTAATCAAATAAAATTGAAGAGAGGATCGGAGTTGTTTGGTTTGAAGATAACGTTTTTATAACGAGGGTTCAAATAAAGCTCCATACTCTACTTTAGCACGTGAATCGTTTTTTCGATTAGGGGATTTGGGATTTTACATATATATCAGAATTGCAGAAACAACATCAAAGACTACTGATTTTATCATCAATCATAATCAAGCCGCATCCATACCGTTTTCTTAATATAGAACTTCAAACGGCACGCATCACCTCTAGGAATGAACATCACTCACAATTACTCTTGCCTCAAATCAATAAAGCGTCATCATAATTTCGAAGCCCGAATTTTGGTATAAATAACATTTTTGTCGTTTCCTAATCTAAAGTTATTGCAATAAGTTACAAGTAGTCGACTCTATTTTGAGGAATTACTCAGCCCTTTTTCCGCCATATTTATCGAATCTAAAGTAATGAATAATATGTATACACTTTCTGGCTAAATCGCGTTCGATATGTGATTGTGAAGTATTTCCCGTCAAAATTATTAATTCTTTCCATCAAAATAAATCGGTTAGCTAAATGGGATCTTGTAAATATCACCACAAACAAAAATCAAGTGGCGCAAAATCAAGCAAACGTGCAGGCCACTGAATTGGTTCATATGCGTCGAAGCAGGGTTGAGTAAGTTCTGCTAGGGGCATAAAAAAAATGCAATTTGCTCAGATAATAATTTGTTGTATTTGTTGTAATAAGAAATGACCCAATGAATCTAGTACCACACATTTACACTAAATCTTCGTTGAGAATTATTTTCAACAATTTCTCTAGGAATTTTTGGCACCAATATCTGTCATTCTTTCTATTAAAAATGCCATTATTATTAAAAGTACATTCACCTGACCAAATAATTGCCCTAAAAAAGTTCTATATATCTGCATCGTACTTTATGTACAATTCGGTTTAAAGTAGTAATATTATTAGAAAATTCTTCGGGTTTTTGATTACACTCAAAAGAAAATTTAAGATTTCTATCAAACTATCGTTCCTTCCGGTTGAGTTTTTTAAAAGTTCCACAGTTTCTTAAATTTATTTCAAGTCTGGCAACATTTTGAAACTTCTCTCTTTGGAAAAGGATTGTTGTTAATTCTCACTGCTTGACCACAATTTTGGTCACATTTGAAATACACGTGCAACATTTCGGTAGCTCATTGTTATGAATTATTTATTTATTTCTTTGCAATAACGTAATTTTAAAATCCAAAAATAGTTACGATATCAACGGCAACACTGACGGATTACTGACATTTATCATTTATGTTGTCCACGGCACACTTAAAGATTTTAAGAGAAGTCTCACATTCTTGATAAATATTTTAATTATTTTATTGAATAAATGTTATACCAAAGACAACTTTTTAGACATCATCTTATTAAGAAAAATGTTGTCTTTTAGATAAAACTATAAGGAAGATACGTTTCCATTTATTATTTATTAGTATTTATTATTTTATTATTTATGAATTTCTTATTGAGGTTCATGACTAAAAGCTACTAGCTATCTCGCTCCATCTTTGATTAAAGCCATTGATATAACATTAGAACGGAAACACTTGAGGCTCTTGAGTGTCTGCACGTATGGCGTTTACAAGGTAGAACATGTACGATCATGATTTGGTTTCTGTGGCCTCGTACGTAACTTCAATATATAATGCGTATTGAGGAGGCAGTTCACCGAGAGCAGTGAAATAAATCGACGGTTTTACGGTGCCCAAATGCAAAGCTTTTAAATACGAAAAGTCTTTTTCGTTTGATTTGAAAATCGTAAAATCGATATTCTGAAGAGACGTTTTGGATACTTTGAACTTAATACTTATACAGTATGCAGGATGTGTCCCTTCTATTAACCCGGAACTAAGTTAGCGTTGTAATGTAATTTGAAATACTTTCGGATTTACGTGTTTTAATTTATAAATCGAGCTAATTGACTCTCCAAACCTGAAAAGACCCCATTAATTGCTCAAAAATATACATCTAAACCAATTATCGAGCACAATAAGGACCCGAGGTATTGAAAAGGCAAATTGTATTTCCTGCAGAGAAAACAACCGATAATTACCGTTTCTGCCGGTCAATTAGAACAAACTTGTCATGTATAATCTAATATTTAAGAAAAGTTAAACAATTTTTACGTCTGCTTTCAACCGAGTAATTTAATAATAACGGAAACCTCTAGCGGATAAAATATAAAATTAATTCAACCCTTTCTTCAAAGACCCTGCAGGGTTTAAGTTGAAAATTATAGAATTGCGAGAGCTCTTCCACAAATAAGATTTTAATACATTTCCTTAAATATCCAGAATTAAGCATCAAACCAGCAATAAATTAAGGTAAAATTAATTCATTAAAGCCAAAAAACACGTTTCTATTCACCAATATTTTGCTGTCTTTGTCAATAATAATGAAAACTTAAGAAAACTTTGAGATATCTATCAGTTTTGCCGCAATTTTTCTTCGTTGTTGTATCACAACAAGTTTTTGTCTCCCGTAACAAAAACTTTTTGTTGAAAATTACAATCGCATTAGGTGAAATCATGCCAAACTTAATGGAAGTTGTTTGCCGAAATCATTATTCATCGTAAAAAAAAATTGTGGGTCAAACAAATATTTTAAGAAATAAATAAAAATAGTCAAACTCAAATAAATCTTGATGTAAGGTGACAGTAATTTTGTGGCAGAGATTGAGTACTTTAAAAAGCAGGAGTTACTATGAGTGAAGTTTTGCATTCTATGAGCTTACTTGAAGTTCTCATAACATCTTCCGCTTTATCACTTCTAGTCGAGCTATGCATGGAATCAAGACAAATTTGGGCTATTACGTATTAAATCCGGGCGAAAAACTTTTGTTTCTCTAAACTATTATAAATATTTTACGTTTCCGGCGAAATTGAAAGAAATTTCGTTTTTTTGTAGGTTTAGAAATTAAAATTTGTTTGCTGTTATGTTGCGGTTACGAGGCTAAGTCAGTGTGTGTTTTACATTTTTACCAGTTTTGCGACTTCATTTGGGAGAATTCCGGCAACAGCAGGAGGGCGAGTGTTGATTGTGTGCATAAAACTCAGGAAATAACAAAAGAAGTGCTTAGAGTATCATTGCGAAAGTACGTTTGAGTAGAACGTGCCTATTGAATGAAGATTTTTTGTGTTTCGTAGCAGTAAATTATGAATAAAGAGAAGGGTGATTTCAATTTAGGCAAAAACGGCCGTGTTTCATTAGCATTTGAGTTCGCACATTTACCGGGTTAATGAAACTTTGCTTTTATTTTCTTCTAAACTTTCCGGAAAATAACACTTAAAAACTTGGAGTTATGGAGATAATTGTTTAAACTTTTGTGTGGACCTCGAAACGTCAACTTAATTTTGAATTTGCTTGTTTTCCACTTTTTGTAAATGTATCAATTTAGGGAATATGTACGTTTTGATAGAAACTTGGAGGGTTCATTTCCGGTTATTTTATACTTTCGAAATTTCGCAACTGCGAATTTCCCCGTAACTTTGTTTGAAAAGCAGACAAAGGCAAAAGCAAACTTGCTCGATGATCGTTTGCAGAAGAAAGATGCCGCTTAGAATAAGGTAACATTTCCGAAATCGCGAAATCACAATGTCTAACCCGTGCACGTGCTCGATTAGTCTTTTCCTTCTATATCAACCCCGTGATTATTGACATTTCTCTCGTCCCTACTTTGTATTTCTCGCGACATTCTAAAACGGATTATTTAACGCGAATTGGGTAATCAGATCAGGTGCAATTCAAGAACGAAGAAAAATTTTTGCCACCCACAACTAAATTCACTTACGTTCCGCTACAACAAAGCGCTTAAGCTTTCCAATTTATAACAATAACAAATATGAAGGAATTTCACGCGTTATTACTGAACAAGCTGTTGCACAAAGTAGACGACGATCAGATGCTAATCACCCTCTTACTCCAAAAGTTCCTAAAATACTCTAATAGTTTTTAATTAACTGGAAACTTTGGATTAATTGAAGCTTTGAAGTTTAAAACTACCAAACTTGTAAGCTCAACTTGTGCACTGTGAACACAATTTAGTTTTATTGTTTGGATAACTGCTTTTAGCTAGGTGCACATGTTTGACCTCTCCTGAATTAACTGGAGTCCTCATTAAAATTATTAGTAATAAAACAAACAAAAAGTTTTCAAGTCCTTAACAAGACCGATTTCAAATTTGATCAACCTTAAAAATATTCTTGCAACTAAAACATTTTAATAACGAACCAATTCAACCTGGCTACCCAATAATTGAAGATAACTGAAAATTAAGAAAATTAATTTTTCGATATTTCTTAACTGACGTATTTAAATACAAAACAATTTATTAAGGAAGCAATTACAATTATAATGATTTCGCATTTTCGGCCCAAATCTAAAGTAACCATGGATAAGTCAATATTTTGTAGTTTTTGCAAATTAGACAATTACCGCAATCTACTAAAATTATTGGACTACCTAATAATTATTTCAAGCAATTTAAGGTTTGTTGCTGTTGCTATTCAAGCATTTGACTATTTTATAGGTAAATCGAGTGATACGTAATGCATGTTTTATAAATATGTGCTTCTCACAAATATATGTCTATGAGTGTTTCATTTGACGCATGATTTATGAATACGTTTAAATTTTTTATGCTGCCTATTATTTATGTTGCGAATATCAAAATGGCAAATTTCTTGTGAAGTGCGCCCCGATTAAAATTATTAGGTAGTAATTGGTATCTAATAAAATTAATGAATCAGTTCGATCTATCCCAACGTATCACGCAGTTGACCAGCTTTAGTTACTCTAAATAATTAGTTAATCTCAAATCCGATTTAATTGTGGAGTTAAAACCATTTAGATAGTGGTTTTCTAAATATAGCGAATTGTGTTCCGTGATTTTGACTTGTTTTGCCTTTTACTCAACTACGACAGGGGCAAGACCGAAATTGTAAAATTCCAATTCACAGCGTTCCAGCAAAAATCTCACATGTTTTTGTAGTTCGCTCCAATAACCCCGGTGAAAAATGTCGGATATTAAACCCGGTCCTTCGGATAATTTTAGACACGCACCAAATGAAGAACGAGCTTTTGCAGAAAGGAGTAACTAAAAATACATTTACTTATTAAGATAAGTGGCCTGCACACAACTTGTTTATAATTATGAAACATCGTCCAATTTTGTACAAATTAAAGAAATCGTTTTCTAAATTGTCAGTAAAGGATGAAAATATTTTACGAAACTTTTGACAAAAAATATTCTCAAACAATATTGGCACACTGATAATATTTCTGTAACTTCCGGAATTTCAAATAGAGATTCCCCAATGACACGCCAATTGAATCAATTCTGGAACTAGGAATATGTATGTAACTGACTGCACAAACAAAACGTTGCTTCAAACGAAGCAAAAAGCTCCACGAGACATGCATGATAAAGCCCGAATGCAAATTAGAGAAAATGCACGTCTTATTTGACCTTTCATACACGAAAAGGTTAATTACTCAAGCTATAGAATTGAGTTATGTATAGTGAAATTATTAACTAAATCAAATGGTTTTTTAAAAATTTCTAGATACCTAGCTAAGGTAATTAAGTAAATTCGAAAAAAAATTACAATATTGCCTCTGTTTGATCCCACTACTAACCTCGTTTCAGAACATAATCATGGACTGCAAATAACTTAAAAACCTAATTAACCCCTGTATTGTTCCATAATTTTGTTTTAAATATTAACGGACTTTATTCGCACGTTATGCATGGATCGCATGCCACAAATCGCATTTGAAACCAATATTTTTGTTGTTAAATATGGCGTGCAGGAACTCCCATTAACTAAATTTCTCTGTGTTTTTAATTGCTGGGTTGAATTATAACTAATGGACCAGCTCGCATCGGTGATACACACGCTAATTAACATCCTTTTTTTATTTTTAGTCCTACTTGTTTTATCGCAAATACTTCTGTGTCGGTAATTAAGCAATTAAACTTTTGCATCAAGAAATGCTAACAAACGTGCTTTTATGTTTCTAACAAAAAATAGAAGCTTCATGAATAAATGCATTTTTACCACGCACTGGTGGTCTTTTAGGGTCGATATAAAGCGTTGAAAAAACTTTTCGTAGCATTATAGTCCTGTTTTTATCTAAGTTTTTTTATGGTCAGTTTGTTCTCGTTGCAAGTTTAAATAACTTACATCGAAATTCTCCAATCGTGTCATGTTATGACAACGCTAACACCATCGGTCAAAGCTTTCCGAAATTAATCTAATTAAAACGTCCATATTCACTCAATTGCATAATCGACAAATTTCCGTTTGTGGTATTGACAATATGTTATTGTAATCTGATCCAATACTATACACAACAACTGTTCCTGTACTTGAATGGATATTTTTTCTACTATGCGTTATTCTGTAACACATGTCGATAAGTTTGTGCTACGCTACAACAGAAAAATGTCGACTTATGTGGAAAACTGTTTTGTTTTCCTTCATCCAAATAAGGCGAAAAATTACTAAACAATTACAATTATAAAAAAATTAGTAAAACATTCTGTTAGTAAAAAAATTAACATTTTATCTTATAATAATAATAAAGTTTCTGATGTACAACGGAATCAAAACAAAGGTAAATTTAAATTCAGTTAAGACTTCCTTAATTCTTAATTTGCCACCTGAAACTAAATTGCGGCAATTCTGAAACATTTCGAAGTACTTGTTGTAAACAGAGGAGCAACGTCTTGAAGTTCGACTTGAATCTCGTCGTTTTACGTACAGAGATGTCACCAAGCGTCGATCTTTCATAACTTCTTTACCGTAAAGAAAGTAAATTAGTTGCATCAATCAATTCTAATTAATCCCAAAATCAAATTTTGGGTAACTATTTGAAAACATTTGCAGTCTTCTCACTTTTTACTGATTTATCAAAGAGTTAGTTTCGAAAGTACTTAAGTTGAGATGATTTTCTGTGGTCGTTCCCCTCGAGAGACAATGGCAAACTAGCTAGTCTTAAATTTAATATCGTTTGGATACGACTTATAATTGTAAATTAATAAAATAGACACATTGAAAGGTTTCTAACACTCGTAACAAATTCGGCAACTGAAGAAAAACTAAACCAAATTGAAAATTATTTCTACCTTATTCAGAGAGGTGTGAATACCATTTAGCAAATTGTAGTTTGATTACCTTATTTAAGTCTTAAAAAATTAAGTAAATAGCTGAATACTACGTTCTAATTACGCGCGCCCTTAAAATCAAGAGAGAAGCCGCAACGAGAATTTAATTAATCTAAAATTATCCACTACATCCCAGAACCAAAATCAAGATATTGAAATTAAGATTGCTTTAGATGAAGACTAAAAACAGACCATAATTAAGCTTCGTTACAGTAAGCAAAGAGCAGCTTGATTCAGTAGAGATATAAGTTTGAGTATTGAGAAAATCTGTGGTGAATAGTACAGGCCCTGAAACACTGTTCTGCGAAACACCAAGAGATATAAAAATTTTCTAAAAAATTGCTGAAAGCCAATACATTTTTTTTGTAGCTTTAGATATTTTACATTTTCAATTCGTTTGAAAATTCCTACACTGCGATTCTTTTGGCTACAATAAAGTAGTTTCTAGATAAAATATAGAACGTGATATTACATTGTTTTGAAGTGGCTCGTAATTTACGGGAATATTTTAACTGATTGTTTGAAACTTGCAACTTTAGTTCCGGTGTTGTTCTATTTCTAAGTGAGATTTTTGTAATTTTAATCTGGGTAGGATGTGGGTTTGAGCTTAAAATTTTAAATCCCGAAAACGTGTACATATAGAAGAAGTAAACAAAACGCGTTAATCCTGTGACAAGAATTTAATTAATCTTGATGATATAGGGAATTGAAATTATACACTGGGTTAAATTGTAACTTTTAATTACGATTATGTGAAACTTGATGTATTAAAATTTATTCATATTTATTATCGCAGTTATAACTTTGATGCGGCTCCAAAGCTTCAACCGCATGTTTTGAATTAATCATTAGGAAAAAATTTCATGCATACAACTAAACAGAAATATAAAATCGCTCATGTTTAATTAATAGTGATAATAATAATCCGCATATATTTATTTTGATTTAAAAGGATTAAATAAAAATGTCATACGTAAATAAATCTATTGGGAAATTTAAAAATTTATTCATTTGTTGATTGGCAAAACTGAATAACAAACTACGAGTAATACTTTAAAGCACAGGAGATGAGAAATAATTTCCACAATAACCTGTCATATTTACCAGGGATCAAATTTGTTTAAATGTTAATACGTTTATGTGAAGTATAGTGATGAATCGATAAACGCCTGGCTTTGGAATTCCAGCATTTTATCTGTTAGGCGAAGCACAATTATCCGTACACACGAAGCGCATTGTTGCTTTGACAGAAGCAGACGGATTTAGAAAGCATCCGAATGGTATAAGCGGATACGCAACGTTCATCTCCAGGCAGACGTATTTTGTGTAGGCCACTCGGCCATACAACAGATCACCACTCATTTAAGGGGCACCCTGCACATTATACTCGCAATACTGTTCGTGACGTGCTATTTGCCACCCTGAGTCAACCTGACTTTAGCCAATAATTTGTTACTTCAGGAATTTGCGCGTCACGTAATCAAATTAACAATTTTATCAACAAATAAAACAAAAATTTTATTAGCGTTTAACATTAAAAACAGACACCCCATTACTAGTGAAATTTCGGTGAACACATGATGATTTAATAGCTGGATCAAAATTGTTATGCATATCGTAAATGTTTGAAAATTTCACGTTTCTCTAATTTACACACCTACACCCTGCTGACTTGCTAGAGAAGTACCATTGAAATCTCCGACGTTACGTGCGGAAATAAATGCTTGAGTTTACGCCAGTATTTAAGGGTGCATGCAAATTGAAGTGAGTAATGTTTGAGCACACGCAAAGTCAGACGTAATTCTAGCAAATTGAACTTTCGAACGGCCTCTAAGAAGTTGAAATGACCCTTTTCCATGCATCACTGATATTTCTTAAGGGTACTTACTTGAAATAGTAGGTGTTGTTTTGGTATCCGAAGAATGGAACGGTGTAAGTGAGCATCCAAATATTTCCTCCTCCGCAATCATAGTAGGGTTTCGACCATTTGCCGTCTTCATAGCGAACTGACAGAATTTCATCAGGAACTCTCTCACTATGGGCTGTTTCATTGTACGTGTAAGTGTTGTAACCTGCAACGAAGCATGCATTTAAAACTCTCCAACTATTTCAAACAATAACAAAATAACGATTCTTTCAACGTTTACTGAACTGCTATATAGATTTCGTGTTCGTGTTTGTGATAGACGGCAATCGCGCAATGGAAACTTATTAGAATTCTGCAACAGTATAAAAATGGATTTTACTTCACCAATAGTGCGAGTAAAATTGAAAACTTTATGAAAATAGCACAAAAAAATTCCTTTAACAGTCACCCCTATTGTAAACATATAATTACCCAAACTGTAAATATCTCTGAATGCCTTCAATTATTAACGGCCACCAAGCAATGAACACTCATAATTACGCCGGATACATGTAATATATCCAAACTCGAAATAATATTGCCGCTATCAATCAACAGAACCTTTGAATCGTTGGCTCAAAGCAACAAAGACAATATTGAAAGTAACGCTTTTTATGCCTGCGTTTCAGTAAACTTCCCTTCAACAAAACTAAGCACAAATACACAAGTAGCACTTGATACCTGGCAAATTTTCAAAAAAAGTCGTGTCTTCACATTTTACGCTCCACTTTATACTTTGCAAAATTTTCCGGTTTCCTTTAAAAGATAGGAATTTAATCTCAATTTAGCTACATTAGCTGCCGCGATGCATATATACAGGATAAACAAAAAACTTAATTCAATTAATTTGTAACTACTACAATTGGTCCTTACGTTCTTATCTATCTGTTACCAAATTTAGTGTTTAGCCAATTAACATTTATTCTGGCATTATGTGTGGAAGGATTATCTTGTTGAAGCAGACTCAATTAAGTTCTGCAATATGCTCGCATAAAAATTGTTTTAGAGTATCCTCAAATGCCCAATTAATCTACCAGAGAAAATTTCGCACCACACATTGATACTAAATCATTTTCAAAAATATTTTCAACAATCATTCTGGATTTTTTTGGCACCAGTATATATCTTGTTTCAAATAGCGCAGCAAAATTAAATTATCTTAAAGTTATTAATAAATTTTTCCAATAAATTGGTTTGTAATTGTTTTTTTATTAAAGCAAACAAATTTCGAATATCCTTACTATCCCAAATCTTTGCAAAAATAGTTTTACGTCCGTGGCGTTTTAAAGTCTAGAAACAAACTTCTAATTGAAAAGAAGCTGAGAGTATTTATCTCGAATATAAAACTGAATCTAGACAAGCTGAGTGTTTCAAAATAACCAAGTAGCACTTTGATTATGCTTTTAAAAATTAATATCTGAAATATAAATGTTACAAAAAATTTCTGATCTTTTGTATTATTTATTTAGAGCTCCCTTTGTAAAGCTCTCGCTGGTAGTCAATAATATTGCAAAACTTTGAAGTAACAATATTGAGACTGCAATCTACTACTTTGAAAAAATTTTGTAAGAAAATTTGAAGTATTTATAGAAGTGCGCAAATAGTATCGGATTTCCTGTAGGTAGCAGGGTTCTAACAAATAGGGAAATGTGTTTTCTACAATAATATATTATTCACCTTTAGAGCTTCTACTAGCAGTTGAGCTTTCTATATTTGTAAAGGTAATAGTCGTTCCGCCTTTGATATCCCGCCGTAAACACGAAATTAGTTACGTTTAGTATCAATGAAATAATTAGGAGCAATCTGCAAAAATAATTAAGAAACTGTTACGTTAGAGCTTTTGTGGTAGCGCGCTAATTTGTTAATTAAATCGAGCCTTTGAGATTATCGGAAATATCTTAGATCGATTAGAATGTTTAAAATTAAATTATCCTCCCAGGCTTGATGTAAATTAGCAACATCTAGTGCGCTTTAACGTACTAAAACAGTAGTTAGTGGTTAACGCCCAGCAATGAGGTGCATACCCTTCCCCATATATGTATAATGAGACAAGGGTTGTCAAATTGGGTGAACCCTCTGAATTATTAACGAAATTTTTTAGTTCCACCTAATCTTTGGTTTGAAGGAAATTAACCCTTTCATGGTTTCTTCTTAGACCTGGTCTTTCTGTTGTAATTTGAATTAAACACTTGGCTAAAACGTAGAAATTTGTCCTGTAAGGGAATTGGTCGCATAAATAAAGGGTCAAGTTGCTTCAACAGACAGGCATTCCTTAATAGTGGTTTCACGTAAACAGAGTAGCCGAAGTCACTTCACCCTTTTTGCCAAGCCTGCAAATATTTTAACTTTGAAACTTTGTGGTGCTACTAGTGCTGTAGCATTTTCAATTAATAACCATTAGGGTTTGCTTTCACAAACCTATTTCGTCGTTTTTGCCCCAGTTCTAAAGTTATATTTTACTGCCAAAGTGTACGGCTGACGTTATGATGGGAAATTTATTTGCTTCATACATTTCTACCCTTTCCCACCTGCTTTTGTTTGACGTTCATATAATTTAATACGCACTTGCTGACAAGTTATTATTTATAAATAAACTCAGCATCGAAGCGAGTTACGCACTTTTATCTTTTTCTCGCGAAATCTTCAGATTGTAATTAATCCGAACTGGAATAAAAACGAGGAAGTTTCTTGTCTAATTACCCGCGAATTCTAGTCAGTTTAAAGCTAATATTGGCTTAATTACTTGTTACAGCAACATTGATCTAGGTTAAGCGTTGATTAGAAGGCACGGTCAGGAAAGCAATTCTTGATTATGTGTAAACATCTACGTGATTAGTTGATTTTAGCATAAGAATGTCGAACACTGATTTGGTTAGTACCGATCGAATCGCAAACTGCAACCAACGTGTCGTTTTAAAATTTTATTACGAAAGCTCTAATTAAAAGTCATTAAATTATCGAGAACTTTGAAATTCACCAAAACCCTTAAGCGATATTTAGATGCCGGTTGCAAGAGCGCTTGTCCAACATTACGAGCTTTTCACGTGTGATAAGAGCAGTTCGAACTTGCAGCCAAATTAACACCACGCCATTTCCCTCTACTTTACTACTTTCATTAGAAATTCAGTACAAAAAAAAAAACTCTACTTTATTGATTGCAAACGTGAGTAATAAAAAAAGTGCCATAGCCCGCTTGTGGTGATGATCAACGACCGAAATACCCCATGGTGGGGCTGGAAATGAGAAATCGCTCCATTCCCAGACCGCTGCGGTCTTGAACAATAATTTCGCCTAAAACACTCAAATATCTGTCAACTTCTCAATACGCGAGCAATTTTCCACTTTTATTTATTTGCCTTCATATATAACAAAATATGGAAATTTGTAGTCGGAAAGCTGTCTCCTATATAAATGAAACGGATGACAGCTGAAATGGACACTCTAAGGCCGTTGACGCAAATTCCGAGATTACAAAGGTCGTGTTTGATTCTGGATCAACGCTTATTACGGTAATTTGGATTAAATGAGCGAAAAATCGGTTTTAATTGATTACTGGAAAAAATCCCTTAATTAAATAGATGAAGCTTCAAGAATTTCATCAAGTGCGATGAAAACTTGCGAAATTTCACTAACAAAAGCCCAAGTACTTGGAAGCAGCAAATTGCATTCTATCAGACACTTTTTGCGAATATATTTGCATCAACATTATGCACTTAACTGTTTGTTTGAGTTTTAACTTGATGTTTACATATTTAAATCGAAATTAAACGTAATAAGAAAAGAACGAGAACGGAACAACACTAAGTGTTGCGTAATGAGGCGTCCCAAAAATATGAAGTGAATATTAAAAAGCTTTCGGTACTTAGAAACGATGCTTGAAAAAACAAATATTTTTACTGGAATAAAGTGGATTAAATATATCGGAATAATTTTTTTGTAGAATAGATACAGTTAATAGCCAATTCCAGATCGGAAAACTTCCAATCCTTCAGCAGGATGTTTCTTTATTACTCATCATATTTCATTCCCCTTGGCTGATTACCTGAAGCAAATTTTGAAACCTTTTGAAGCATAGCAAAATTGTACTGCGGGTATCTATAACGATTTTATTTACTTCGATAATAATTCAAAAAATTTCCATAAAACAACAGAAAGTGTATATTGAGTATTGTGAATACATTGTTGCGACTAGATATCTTGGATAACAATCCAAGGCGTAATAGTGTTAATACCTACTAAACAAGGTGCGCTATATAAATCGAATTGTCCATTACAGAACCTAAATAGTTTTACATAACCATGTGGAAATGACGTACAAAGTAGCGGGAATGCTGGGAAGTGCACAATTTCATTTAGAGGAAATAGATGCGTCGTTAATTGAACTGGCAAATATTAGAAGCACTTCACTATCTCGTCTTTTAATAAGAAGATAATCCAGAAATTCCTTGTAGGGTAATTAAATTAAAAGCTGATTAGTTGGGGTTCTGCTGCTAATCTGTCTTGTTACATTATTTTAAAACATATAATTTAATGCTAATTAGCTGCGTAAAAAAATTAATTGCACCTCACTATGTATTAAAATAACTAATTGAAGGCAATTTAAATCGCTAAAAACTCCAATTTAGCGTTTTCAGAGTAGCAAATTTAATAATATTACAACCCCTTAAATTAATGCAGCTGTTACCTTGCGAATAAATGAAATTATATTGCTGTGCGTTGTCCATTAAAAGAATGAAAATAACGCCGGTGAAATTTCTATCTTAAAATTTTCCATGAACAGAATTGCTAATATGTGTATGTTCCCAGGAAACGGGAATCGCGTTTGAGAAGGGATTTCAATAAAAACAAGCCAATTGGTTTAATTGAACGACGGTTTGTTTGACACAAACATATTGAAAATAATAACTTGTTTAATGATGGTAGAAAGAAAATCCAATATATAATTTACGACAAAGTAGCTCAAGTTCCTGAACTTCGTCGTTTAATCACTCCTCCATTATTAAAGATTTTCAATACCATATGGCAGTGTAATTACGTGACAGCTTCAAAAATTTGTTTAATGTTATTTCGGCCCCTTTCAAGACGACAGATTGATTAATTTTGCAGTTATTGCGCCCATCTAAGCCGAACAGGACCAACACGCCAAACCCGAAGAATTCTGTCTCGGAAAAATGCTAAAACATCATCACCAAGTCGGCCCTTAAAATTGATTAATTAATCCGACTTCAATATTTTACTAAATCGATTTTTTATTTTAGCACATCGTAAAGGCAATTAATTAAAAATGCCCTTTTGGCTAAAATCTTGACGTTCCAGTCATCATTTATAGAATATAAAAGTTTTCAAAACGTTTTCGAAAAGTCGCAAAAATATGTCAAGTTCAAACTGTATAATTTCATAGCAACTACGGAAAAATAGAGCTATACGTGCATAAAATATTGATAAAAATTGCAGATTATTCAAAAATAATTTTTTGCAAAAGCAGCTCTGTGTGTAGAACAGAAATTCTAAAATTCCTTAATAAATATCAAAACTTAAATGCTGTCAACGGAAGGCCACCCCTGTTTGCGTGTCTCAAATCTAAATATTATTCAGCATTTTTTTTTAAATTGTTTACTTCACTAATTTGCAAATTTCATATTTCGCTCTCCTCTTCTTTTTACTAGGACTGGGAATTGCATCGTCTAATTTGCCGATTTTTGATTGGTTTCAAGTAGTCAAATACTATTGACCCAAAATATGTTGAAAATGTGAAATGACGTGTTACTTTGAGGTGGTTGAATTTAATTTTCTGCAAAATAAATTAGACTGCGTTTAAAGTTTTATGAGGATGTAAGCGCGACGTATGAACAATTGCGTCAGTTTCAGTTGAAGTTACAGTTGTTAGATAGAAGCAAGAGTAACTACCATCATGTTCAAATAGTTTGAAATCCCACAACGATGCAAACTAACTCCTTTAATTGTCCAAAATCCAACTCGCTACCGCTTTAAAGTTATTTTCAAAAGTAACTGTCATAACTTAGCACTTCGTTTATTTAAGGTACGTTGAACAAATGTGACTTAGCTACCCAGCTATTAAAATATTAAGTGTTCGCTATACGCATAGTTTCCTACGCATTCCCTGTTTGTTCTAGCGCAGAAATCCAGGTAATGTGACGACGAATTTGTTCAAAGTAATTAAGCGGCTTCTAGAATTACGTCATCTTCAAAGTGAAGCTACCGCTTTACGGATTACGCATCCTTCCCAGATTTATGAGAAATTGTCTTATATTCCCACTAACAGTAAAAAGAACCGAACCATAGGTAAACCGCGTTTTTGTCCGCTTAAGCTTTTGCAAAAAGCAAGAATAACGTATTGCTCGAGGGACAGAAGTCAGTTTATCCCGATAAAAAATGGAATAGTAAAGTGCTGGCAATTATAAGACTTTTGGCTGGGTTCTGAAAACAAGACAGAATCTTGTTCTTTTCTTAGCCTCATTTATTGTTGAATTTCCTTTGACTTCTAATTCCCCTAAAATGATACCGTTTATTAATAGATAGCCCTCAAGGGGTCATTGTTAGTAACAAGATTACCACCGCTAACTTCTGCCTATGTAGTACTATTGTCCCAATTAAAATCTTTAATTGTTTCAGTTCAATAAATTAACCACAACGTGTCGTTAATTTCAAATTATTTTATCAAATAAACGTCAAGATTTAAAATCTAATCCAAATTGGGGTCGGTTCTATATTAATTACCTTAAACAACTCCTTATTTAGCAAATTTCGTTGAATTTAGAGGACATACGTTATGAAGCAAGGCAATTTAGGGGTAAACCTCTAACACGGTAAACGACGCAGAGGTATTAATTTAATAAGCGTTGAAGGCAGCACCGAGTTGCGGTCAGTAACAACCAGAAACAGTACGAAGTTATTGATTAAAATCCTAACCGTGTGGTATAATTTATCAAAGAGATAGAACACCTGTCTCTTTAGCTCCTTAAGGTTGAAACTTTCTTATAACTTTAAACTAGCCACATCTGTTAACAACTGCATTAAACCTCATTCTTAGCTTGCACATCACTAAATAGTGCCATAGGAAGTTTACGTCACGAAACTCGACAAGTTTCTCTGAACAAGGATTAGTCCACATGCAGCAACTTAGAAATTACAATTAAAACAACATTAGCGACACTTGCAACATATTAATCAGACTCAGTCATGAACCCTCATCAAGATTTATTAACAAAAGCCATTTCACCGTCAACTAACGAACGCTGGAAAAACTATTAAAATTTAAAGAGTTTTGTAGCTCGCGCAAGTCACATGGATTTCTAATAAATAATATTCAGAACCGTGTTTGTATAATCAGTAACGTCAACTATCACAATTGTAACGACGTGACAACAGTTGCATAACAAACATTTATAGAGCAAACAAATACGTATAGTGGCAATACAAAAGTAGAATTAATTTCAAATTAAATTTGTTTCGTTTGCTCTTATTGTTTGCGATTCGACCAAACTTCGCAAATTGTTAATTAACAGGAATTCTAGTACGTGTGTGAGAGAAAATATGCGAAGCAGTCGGTCCTACAGATTCGAAATAGTCGTCAAAAATCGTCGAGTGTAACAGAATTGATATAAAGTTTTAAATATTTAAGTTTTAGATACGGATTTAAAATTATAATTAAGATTTTAGATTTTATTTTTTTTATAATTTTTGAATAATTATTTTTCCTTCTGCTTGCTATGTAATTTGTTTCGCTGGTGAGTTATTTAAATACAAACTTGTAAAGGCATTCAGCTCCTCTGTAGCTTTCTTAGTTTTCCAGAATTCTTCCATTATGTGGGCAACATAATAATTCCGAAAATCCCGCTAACACCCGCTAACTTTTCAAAACCACCAGAAATTCTTAGCAGTCGACTGTAATTTACGATTCCGTTTGAAATTCTGAACACGCCTTTTAAGATTGTTTTGAATCTGATGAGATAAATTTTCTTTCAATTTAAAAAAAAAATAACGAAAATTTTCGAGAATTTTATTTCTTCTGTTTGTATGAATTTCTTTTTTTGCAGGTGAGTTATTTAATTACGAACTCGTGGACGTACTCAGTTTTTCTGCAACATTCTTAATTTACGACAATTTTTTTATTTTATTGTCAACACAAAATCGACTAAATCCCGCTAACAACCCTCATAGCAACCTCCCACTTTCCAAAACCTTCAGTAATTTTTTTAACCGACTGTAATTCTTGATTTCTTATGGAATTCTGAACACGCCTGTGAATTTCTTTAAAATCCAAGAAATAAAATTTTCTTCCAACTTCTGAAAAAAACAGAAAAAAAATTTGACTAAATTTTTTGTTTCTGATTACTATAAAATTTGATACGTTGGTGAGTTATTTAAATACGAACTCGTAGAGACCTTTAGTTCCTCTCTAGTATTCTTATTTTTCCAGAAATTTTATGTGGTCAACATTAAAATACCAAAAATCATACTAACAACCGCCATAACAGCGCCCCATTTTATCCTAACCACCACTAATTTTTGCCAACCGAGTGTGATTTTCAATTTCTTATGAAATTTTCTTTCAAGTCCGAGGTCCGGTGCACTTGGGGACCATGTGCATTTGAATGATGATCTTTTGATCGATCATCCAATTCTGCCCAACACTAATTTTAAATTGGAATTTTCTCAGTTTTTCTAAAAATTAATTATTTTCAGCAATTTCCGTTACATATGTGTGGAGACCGGCCCTGGAATTCGAGCAATGTTATACAATTATGTTACTTATTGCTTGTCCAAAGAAATGAAAACATTTTTTCTGTATGTTAGCGATAAGGCAGAATTGTTAGTTGATAGAAGTATCGAGACAGCGTAAAAGTAATAAACAATTTGTTACTAGCGAACTTGTGTATCAGTGGAATAATCCAGTGTAGCTCAACATGTTATTAATTTGGATAATTCCATGTGGGGCATAACTTTTCGGTAATTATTAAACGAGTCAATTATTTAAATGTAGAGTAGATTTTTGACACCTTACAATTTCCGAATGCATATGGCACTACCAACACTTTTATCTAGTTCCATATAGTTTCAATCGGAAGTTGTTAAAATATATCTTCCATCGCAATCACTCCACTATTGACGATATTGTTTAAAACAAACAACTTCTTTTGTTTTAAACAATTTTGAATCAATGACCATCAAAGCTATTTTGTTATTTCTTGTATCAGACTGCTATAGAATTCAAGACTGTTAATGTGATATTGTAGTAACCGAACCTGCTAGAATTCACCGCTGATTCCATTTGATTGAATTGATCTGACAGGACGTGACTGGACATGTTCGTTGTAAACGTTCCTATTAAAACATATACGGTTGATTTTTTCAGTTTCATGAAAAGTGACGTGAATGGACATGATTGATCCATACATTCAGATTTAGATAATGGGGTTGCTGCATTTAAATAAACTGACAATAACCCTTACTCGACTAAACAGTGGAACTTAATTCTAGTTTCACGTGAGAAAAATTTTGTTAAAAATTTTGCAATTTTAACACGATAACAAGATTTTCAATAATTAAAATAGGTTGACGCTTTGCTGAGATAACTTTACTGTGGTGACCTAATAATAAATCGTCTTTTATGGGTTACGAAGTGCATGTTCTTCAAAAATTGTTTAGATGACGAACAAGTTGAATATCAATAAGAATTTTCTACACACAGACATTTCCATAGCAAATAGTGGAGTGATTCAAATTAGGCGTAATTAAAGTCACATGAAGCATGGCACAAAGGAATTTGTTCAGTGTAAACATATGTTTTAGTAAATTACATCGTTCATTCTTTCCGTTTCATGTACCTCCAAGTCAAAGGTTCGGCCCGTTTAATGTGTATTTTCATTTTGAACATATTACTCCTTCATCGTCCATAATTTAATAATCCCAGAAAATTTAATGTTTGCTGCGTGTGGCTTGATCTTCAATTTTCTCTCTTCTAAAAACGGCGTTGTAGTATAAGTTTTTAAACGCAATAACGCTGCATCGCAAGTTTACTTAATTTATTCAACTTTTTGACAAGCTGCTGTGGTTGCGTTATTAAAACTTGAAACCAAAATCATAGTAATTTTACAAACTTCAAAATTATTAATAAATCCATGCAACTCCAGCGAGGGAATTGATTGTTATTTAACCCACCAGAAGCAACTACTTCGCAAGTAGTTGCGGGAACAATTAAGTTTGTAGTTATGATCTGTATAAGTTACCATGGGGGCTTTCAAATTTCCTATATACATGCGCAATTATCACCAAACTCAGAGTTAACATTTAATTTACATTACCCCGAGATCTGAAACAAGAAAATAAATGTGAGTTTTTGTCAAGTAATTAATCAGCTAAATACGCCCTCAAGTTATTATCTTAATAATTCATAGGATTATACAGAAATCGCCTGATATGGCACACTAATTTGATTCCACATACCTCTTAGTCCTTAAATCCAGTTTGCTGATAATAGATGCTGCGCAACCAGGCAATTTCCTTTGTCAATTACGCCTTGAGCTGTTTAACAGTAATACATGAGTAATTTTTGACGTATTCTAAGGAAATTACATGTATGGATCGCAAATTAAACAAAAAAAGTTTTGCATTTGCATCGAATTCGGTATGTTATTACCAAAAAAATTTAATGGAGTATTGATGCTGCGCTTCAAGGGGATTTTTTTCAATGTTCAACGAAGCAACAAAAGTATTTCGATAGAACGTCGAACAAAGGTGACGGGTTGATGCTGTGTTGTTATCATTGGATATTATGCAGATACGGATTTGTAACTGTCACATCAAACGATGATTTCTCAGCTGCTGCGCATATTTCAATTTAATACCACACCACTTTTCACTATTATAGTCGTTAGTCTCGGCCCGGTCGATTTCAATTTTAGTTTCACATTCCCTGAAGTATACAATTTTTTTCAACTAAATTGCGTTGTTGAAAAAAAATTTGTAAATGTTGGAGCAGGCCAACCCAATGTTTTTTAATAAAGTGATGAAGAATTGCTGTTTCAAGTTTCATTGGTTAGTTGAAGTAGGTATCCACATCCCTATCTTGGCTACTAATTAGATCGAGCGGTGTAATTGCGCAAATATCTAATATCTGTGAAATGTATCTGCACGTATGTCGGTAACGTTCCTGCATTCTCCAGAAATTGGAACTATTTCATCTGTCCAAACCAGTGCAGGTCTTTATCCCTTTGGGAAACAAAATTATACGGTTTGCTTCTAGTTTGGTTTCAAGTAACATCTCGTGGTTGCTGTTATTAACACCGATGTATTATTCAATGCAATATAACAACCTAATGATGCAATGGGGTTGAAATTATTTCTTTGCAAGCAATTCCACCTTTAAACACCCAAGTTTTAATGAATTTCTTCTCAGAATTAAGACGTTAAATATTAAGGGTTAAGAAAGCGGCAAATTAAATACATATGAGGAAGAACCTGCCATAAACAAGGTAGTAAAGTTCCCCTTTTATATTTTATGTACTCATTGTTCCAGTTAATGTGAGAAAACGAACAATAAAACGCAACCTTAAGCAGTTGCGGCAGTATTTGAGAAAAATTTGAGTGCCAATAAATTATTTATTTAACCGTCACGACTTCGGCAGATTGCTATAAGTCATTAACGGAAACCGACAAAAATTAGCTTTTAACCTTCAATTGCAGAAGTCATAATTTAAAGCTCAAAATAGAGGCCACAAATTCTAGAATCGATAGGTGGAGTGCAGAGCAAACCCTATCTAAGGATAATGATAAATTATTAATGTTAGCAGGAATTGACAGTTTCTCCCTAATTCATTAAAGAATCTCTTTTAAAATGCGTGTGAATTTTCTACACTGAAGTGCCAACTATGTATTAAAACTTCGACACTCCCGGCGATCCAGCTGTTACTAAAACAACTTCAAAAATTATTTAAAGCGACTTTACGAACAGAACTTTAGACAAATTTTAATGTATGAAACTTGCGCTTTTTTAAATTAATACTCGACGAAAACCGCAGAACTTTCCAAACTTTAAATTTGTATTGTTCCTCGACCCTTGGAAGCTCATGTTTTATGTAAGGCGATTGAGAATTGCTTTTTACAAATCTAAATTAAACCTTTTTTCTTTAAGGACGTTTGTTAATTACAACATCACAGAGTACGGGAACCAAACCACATTATTGTTGTCTCTGATCAATTTCGATTTTATTTAATTGGCGAAGTTTATCAATTATCTCTTTACGCTTTTTGTTCTAAGCGTCCATTTGTAACTGTTACAAGGGACATTTTTTTATGCCAATTAACAGAAGTCTCGACGGAATTGAACGTAACAAAAATGGTTCTGAATTTTCTCTAAATAATTAAATTACAACACAACAAATTTTATAATTTTAACTTAAATGTGTTCCCGATTTTTGGATTTATAGTCAGTTGGGTCTAAATCGAATTAATTTTTTATTTATAGCAATTTTAACACGTCTATAAAGTTGCGTCGACCACGTGACGAAAATATTCAATGCCTTACTTGTAATTGCAAATTTACAACGTAATTAGAAAATCTGATCAAAATCAATTTAGTCAGAGTTCTCTAAAACGCAAATAATTATTAGCGTAAAATCAAATTAACTTTGAATATAGTCGAGTGAGTTGGAGATGAAACCTGCATATTTTCCTGGAGGATTAGCCGGTATCTATTCGGTTGAATTTCATTACGTAACCGAACTGCAAATTGTGCAACCCGAGGACGTGTGTGAGTTTCCATATGCGTGCGAGGAAAATAAGAAAAATTTGGGTTCACGTATTCGGCTCGAAAAAAGGTATGCTTGAAATGTAGTTTAGTCCTGCTATTTGTTTGGTTTATGCCAAGACAAAAAAATAAAATATTTACTCACAGCAACTCGTGCCACTCCCGATATTTTTTTAAATAAATAGATTACTGTGTTTATAAGGAGTAACGGAAAGATAAACCTAAAATCATAGAGAGAAAACAACTTAAACTTTTTTTATAACTGCAATTGTCGCGTAGTCGCTTAAAAATCCCAAAACGAAACTCTTTCCACATCTGATCTTTCCAGTTTTCACTGAGTGGCATGCCGTGGTCTAAAGCTCACTTCTCGGGACATATTTTATTCAGGGGATGTTATGAAGGATAACTCAGGAGACAAATAGAATTCCCATATATACCTTTTTATGTTACGCGGAAATATTATTTGGTTCGGGTTCAATTTAATAAAAAAAACGCGTTTATAACTATAGCGACGCCGTAACGATGCAATCATGGGGTGAAACTTAAGCTAAGGTATTGAATAACTTTTCCGTACATTTTCCACGATTGAAAATTTTTATATTTAGAAAGTGCGTAGAAAATACAATTTAAAATAAATGTGAAATCAAGAATGTTTACATATTGCAAAAGCTGCATGTTAAAGCTTGTTGTGGGTGTATCTGTAAATTTGTATTTTGGTCATCAATATTGAATTTCCCTTTATGAATAATACACAGATAAGTCGGCTTTTGTGCGACTAAACCATGGGGTTTCCCGTTCCAGAAATACCCTGGAAATCCTGACTTACCTGTAACTCGCAAAAGCCCCCATTTGAAATCCTGATAACTTTTACCGTTCTTGGAAAACTCGCACAAAATATCCTTCAACTCTGACACTCATCTTACGCTTAATGATAACTATTCGCATTCAGTTGCCGTAAAGCTCATTTTCAGTAATATAACTTGTTAGGCTGAATTTAAAACAAGCGCGACAGGAAGTTTCAAACTTTTCCAAACAGCTACTTAAATAATAATAATTGTCGGTTTATAATTCAATATTTTTTAAGTTACAATTCCGATTTTCAAAATTAATTATAGTTAAATATTATATTAACAATAAAACTACCAAAAATATTCGATTGTTGCTCAAACTCAATTGCACAACTTTCAGGAGAATCTTACAGTTGTATTGCGTTCAACTTTAAAACGTATCGCTTCTTTTCATTAAGTTTCGGTTTTACGACCGCTTTTTGTAATTTAATTTGGGTCACTCTAGTTTTAAACGACAATTTGTGATATCCCCGATAAAAACTTAAAAGGATTCTGTCATTTGAGTTTTATTGCGAGTCTTGCGTTGTTCGATTCCAAATTAATTTTCTTGGTTAAATTTAGTAAATTGTTAGGTAAGTTACTTGCAATATACGTTTGGAAACGTTACGACTTACTCCAAATAAATAGCTGACGGGTTAGTTTTTTGTGAAACCTTAATAAAGTAGAATTGAAGAGAATATTATTAACATATATTGATGGATTTCTGTCAGACTCTATACTTGGGTCAACCCTATTGAAATTCTGTCTGGATCCGTATTAGGTTTATTATCCTCCTCATTTATCTCTCTCTAATCTTTGCCATAGATTTTACAACCCAAATTTAACTTCACCGCGTGATCAAAATAAAGTTTAAAATAAAAATCTTTCGACCATTATTGAAGCGAGCCAGCGTAATTACAAATCCTTTAAATATAGTTAGTTATCAAAAACAGATTAATTTTTTTCTTTGATAGACTTGAAAGAGAACCTTCCGAATTTTAATTAAATTAAGGAACGCAATTCTTTGTTAGCCTTTAGCTTAAAAACCAGCGAAACTCTGATGTTAACGTTGCGCTCAACATTTTCTTAATTTTACTTGCAGGAAATCATGAAAACTTGCAGTTATTTGTTTGATTTGCATCGCTATATTGACAGAAAATTATGTCGCGTTCTAAGTGGAAATTTATATATCACAGCAACAGATTGTTCAAAAGTAAAGTTAACAATTAAACATTTAACTCTTACAATTACAATTAAAAGGTAATGGACGAATCAGCTTTGATTTAGAAATTATCTTGAAAATAATTAAGCTCCAGATTTAAATATTTAGGGTTTCCAAAATAGTCCTTTACTTCATTTCCGTAAACAAGCAGTAATGGAAGACTTATTGCAAAATTATTCACAATTTTAAGTAAATGAAGATGAAGGAAGCACCTAAATGTCATGGCAACAGATTAAATTTTTGCTTCGATTGAAGCGGACATGAGGAATGGAACATCAAGGATCAAGGGCGCGTCCTTTGTTGCATAGGGAGAAATGTCCGTCGAAATTAAAAAGGTCTAGAACAATCGCCAAATTTAATTTAAATATTTCGGCTTTTATTTAAGAACCTTATTGCAGTCGGGAAATTAAATTCTTGGTCAATTCGAACACGATATTTAATTGTTGAGAAAAAAATGCTGAACCACTTAATAGTGCTTATTGTTGGATTCCTCACGCACCATTTCCAGCGATTAAAAGCCAACCGATCATAAAAATATTTCCGCAAAATTAATTTAAATTGATCTTCCATACAGTAAGCGAAATGTTAGGTGTTAACGTGATTAAATGAAAATGTTTATTTTCAATTTTTATTTTTGTGTGGCTCTTTGCAAATTCCCGGGGTATTAACAACATTTTTGGGGCAACCTAAAGAGAGAAACCGCGATGACAACCAGAATGGGGAAAATTGAGGCGAACTTGCTCAGGAGGTAGTTTACGTGCGACATGAATTATGAGCGATATCTCGGCTCCAATTCATTTATCACGAATATAATATCCGAGGTTTACGACCGCAACATCCAAAGAATAAGCATGAGCTGGCGATATTTACACCAAAATCCTGTTGATTTTTCCAGCATTACAACACGCGGAGGCTACTAAAATCCTGCGGTTTTCTCTCAACAAAAAAGTACACCGCAGACACAATATTTTTTTAACGGAGTCATAAAACACGTAAACAAACAAAAAATTTCTGGTTTCTCCAAGAGTAACCTCTTAATCCAAATTAGCATAAGAGACTAACCTGATAATTATTTTTGAAATTATGCAAATCCATTAAGCAAGGGCTAGAAACCTCCCCTCCCGCGCCACATAATGAAATTTAAATGAACTTAGAACCTCCATAAACATTTCGTTAATAACCTAATTAACTCCCAAAAGTTATAAGGAAAATTAATAAGATCCCGCGCCAATTTGCTCTAACGACATAAGCAATTTCTAAATTTAGCCAAATCCAGTCCTGATTTTACCGACCATCTCCGATTAAAATAGTACTGCAACAAACAGCATCATATCGTAATTTAGAAAGAGCAACTAATCAACAATTCATTAAAACAATCGCGTCAACTAAATTAATTTTGTTAAAATTTATCTAACTGATGCCCTGCATTATGTGGGTAGCTCGTTAATATTCCGATTGCCACTCAATATTTAATTACAATTCAGATCAATGTATCGTAGAGTATGTCGACCGCAATTTGTAAATGTGGGATTACGCTATAAATCATAAACACAAATGGGGCATAGTAGTGATAATTTTGGATGTTAATTTTTCAACAAACTATTGTTTTGTCTACATTTCAGCATATAAAGTTTCTCTATTCAATTTCCAAACTAAACTCCTGTTATTGTAACTCAGAAACTGATTGCTCCAGTTACGTATCAAATTTTCTTTCAATTGGTCTGTTTTTGATACAAGGATGTGCTCATAATTTGGTAGACTGTTCATGTTTGCGTTGAATGTTCGTTAACAATCCCGCATCTAGAAAGTTTTAGTTCTCTCAAATTCATGCCTGAATTGTCGGTAATTTGTGGTTGTTCCATCAAACACCGTGGTATAATCTATAGAAAAACGAGCTTTTATTTGAAATTATTCAGGAAAAAATAAAATATTACAACAAACATGTTGAATACTTTAGTAGTTTTGGTGAGGATTTTTAGGAATTATCGCGATTACTCTAAAATGTTGAAAATTAACATTCCCAATTTCGATGATGCAGCTATTGTATTTGAAATCGATTTATTATCGAATGCATTCAACTTTTGTTGAAGTTTCCTTCTTTCATTTCTATAGACGAACATTTTATGGATCTTTTGTAAAAGCACCCGGTTTAGCGGCTGAAAGCAAGAAACGTGACTGCATGGTAATTTTTATGGTAGAGTTATTTATTGACTGAATCAGTCTCAGTAAGTATTACGTATAAGTTTGAAAGTTACATTTCCATACGAAATTGGGGAAGGAAACTTAACTTTAATAAAAAATTTGGCTAGAACATAAAATGCAAAACCAAGGAAAAGGTAGAACATGTTTATGGAGGTGCCACCTATGTTAAGATTTGCATATTTCATTCGTTAACCTTCTCTTTTTTAGTAGCATTACAAGTGTTTCAGCTAATATTTCTTTTAGCTAGAAGTCTCATTGTGAAGATTCACAGTGCAGTATTGTAGGTAATTCTATCTAGTCCCTGGAATCCTTGGGGAACTTTAAATTAACAAAGCTGAGGCTTTGTGTAAGTTGCAGAATAAATTTGTTTAATTTGTTCCGAGGATGCGTGCTTTCAGACTGTCTCTATGTAACGAAACATTTTTCATATCTCGACCTACACTGGTATTCACACAATATTTACGATAAAATGTTTGATTTATAGAAAGAAACAGTAAAAGGAATTTGGGAAGTTTTGATATAATTATAATTTTTCTGTTGGGAACACCCGAATGGGATTTAGAGGGATGCTCAAATCTCCTTTAAGTAGCAAAAATTCTTGTTCATGGTGTGGAAACATTTTTAAGAAATTCGCGACAAACATAAGAATCCTTAAAGTGCGTCGTCTCTCTTTATGTTATATATGGCACTGAAACTGGCTACCAATATTTGTTGAAAATTTTATCAGTATGTTTTCCACAGCAATACTGCAAAACTTGAATGCTTGTACATAAATAATCCTTCCTCCTAGCGACTTTAATAAGAACATCAAATTGCCTCGAATTTCAACATTATTGCTTTGCTATATGTAAAATGAGTTGCCACCAACTTAATAGGATATGCATATTTCTGCTGCTATTTCCGGGAAATCCGGATTAGGTGGTTGACTAAAAAATTTGAAATATACCGAGTTTTCTCTATTTTGCCACCACTGAGAATAATATGCAAATTCTAGGAAAAGAATTCCAATGTAAAAATTATACAATTCTTCAATTAAAACCGGTCGTTTAGTCGATTTAGAAGGGCCTGAATACCGATTGTAAAAACCGTACCGTTACCTTTCACCCAGTTTAATCTACCACAACGTTCCCGGGAAATACCACACTGAGCAATTAATCGTAACAACTACTACAACATAATTTTCATAACCACCAGAAGCAATTCGTGTCAAAATCAATAAGTATTATTACTGTGTATTCCGGTATAATTCCATGATTTTACTTCAACATTGCATGAAACTGCGTATTGTGGTTATGACTGAGCCAACAAGACCACTTAAGTGGAACGAATGACATTATTCTAATGACAAATAATTTCCTTGGAGACAAGATATTCTGAAATGAGTGGCTTACCTCTCATGGGGCCCTATCAACCATCCCGCCCCTTTCCATCATTTTCTCTGTTTGAATTCCCTTTACCTACATTTTTCTAATTTATTCACGCCATAACGTTACTAGCAATCCCTCTAATAACCAATCTATTTGAATATACCGCACACAACTAACAAATTTATTGCTCAATTTCCTGAATTATCAATTTGTGGCGATAATGTTTTGAAATGATACAAACAATGTTTATTATCGCATTATGTTCAGGAAATAATATTGAACTAAGCAAACTCAAATTGTTTTCGGTTGTTGACATATTTGATAGCCTGAAACACACGGATGCGAATCAAATACCAGTCGAAGAGATTTCCGTTGAAATATCCCTAGTAGGTCTCTTTCATGCAACTCGACAAATAAAATTTACGGCGAGAACAAGATCGGAGTAACGAGGTAACTGTAAGAAATTGACCCTAGTGAGGACGATCAACAATTCTCTTAGACGAAGGGTTAGAAACAACCAAACCAGTTCGTGGGATCTATAAAAACATTCAGAAACTCTCCGAATTTTTTTACTTTAATCAATAAGTTGGTTAAGTAATTTTGCAGAAGTGCTGTTTAATGTTAATATTACATAGTGAAATGTGGCAATCAATTTAAATTTGACATTATATATGTATATTATAGTAGAGTGACAACTACTTACATTATGCCGGTAATTATGGAAGCATTAAAGCTTTAAATGGGATCAATTTAGGAAGATTCACTTCTAAAAAAACAAAGCGTAACGTTGTATCGATTATTGCGTAATTTGACTAGTAGAAAATAATGGTTGATGTGAATTATTTCACTCAAGTAATTTGTGCTAATTTAACCAAAGATACAATCACAGTCCGGAGTTGGTTTTGACTTACTCCGGGTAACTGATCGAGTGTGAACATGTGGTGGAGTTTGAAACTATAAATTTATACTTCTGAGAGTACTTCCATTCCTAAATAAAACTTCTCTTACAAGTGTTTTATTAGTCAAAAAGTTCTACCAAATAAGCGTTGTGTATATCACCGATCTGTCAAATTACACTTTCTTACCACCTGTTTATCGAAATTCCTTTTGAAAATTAAATTATACTTTTAAATGAATCTCCAACCAGGTTGTTAGGATTTGTTTTATTGCTTTAGTCACAGAAAGATGCAACTAAGTTTCTGACACCTGCAAATTTTCTTTATTATTTCAAACACATAGATGCTGACGCCGTTTGAACTTTATTACTTGTCGAACTTTATTACCTCTTGTTCGGTAATAAAATGCATGAATTTCTTCAAATATAGTTTTGCAAGCTCTAACCAGAATATAAATAAGTTAGTTGCAGCCCCAGATATTTTATGCTACTAGTTGCGAATCAAGTACTACTAAATTTTTACGTAGGAAACTGGCAAATTTTGTTCCTTAGTAAGCCCAACTAAGTTAGAAAAAAATTGTAGAAACTCAGTTACTTACTATATTATTATTAGTGAATTATTATTATATACTAAAAACGAAGAACATTTATAAATAAATATTTTAGTTGAGACAAGATTGCGCTTGCAATTTTCTTTAAATAATTAGTCACTAAACTTAGTTTTGAGACCACTAATAATTCGACATCCCCGCCACTTTACAACTTATTTTTTCCTTCTTATCAATCCCAAGTGAGCCCATTTTTTTTTTAAATAAAAGCCCATTATTAAGTTTAGCTGTAAAAAATTATGTTTTGTATATAAAAAATTCTTAAGTTGAACCAAGTTAAATAAAATTTAATTATAAATGTAACGGTTGCTAGGAAATTTTGCAGTTAGTAAACTTAGCATAAAACCGTTGATAATTACGAAAATTTGGTATTTTTAAATTCTACCAAGATTCACCCGGCGCCTCCGCCATTTCGCACATTAGCTCTTGCTTGTTAAGTTGAATTCACTCTAATAATTTCTGAATACTACGAGTTATTAAATTTATTTGTCCGACATGTATTCCGTTTCATATCAAAATCAAAAAAAAATTACATAATTTTAAGCAACCTTAATAAAATTAACTCCAAATTTTACTTCTTTCAGTCACTAAAACTCAGTTTCAAGATCGACAATAATTACAAAACTTCAGTATATTTAACTTTTACAGGTATTCACCCGACGCCTCCGCCATTTGACACTTAAGCTTCAATTTAGCTTTTTCTTTGCCTTGACTCCATTTTTCTTAAATAAAATCCTGTTATTAGATTTAGTAGCTAAAAAGTTATAATGTTGCATACTAAATGCTAATAGTATAAATACAAAAATACTTTCGTGCAATTAAGTAGAATAAAAATTAATTGGTAATATTTGTTTTTTAAATAATCCTACAGTCACTTTAAGACCATTAATAATTACAAAATTTTGGCAAATTTAACTTTTAGAAAATTTGTGGTGTTGCTTTTTTCTTGTTTATGTTTAGAAATTCTTCAAAATATTGCATCCATTTCTTATTTTTTCTTATTTCTTAGTATATTTCCTACTTTATAATTGATGATTCAGCAAAACATATTTAAGGACACACTTAAGTTTAAGCAAATTTAATAAAGTTAATTGCGGATGTTGTTTTTTATGAAGTTTTAATGTGTCGCTGTCGCTAAACTCAATTTAAGGGCCGTCGATAATTTCAAATTTTTACTTGATAAAATCTGTGCAAGAATTTACCCGACGCCTCCGCCATATCACCCAAAATCTTACTTAGTAACAAATCGCGCAATTTTATTTCCAAGCTGGCTGACCCCAACAACGTTGTCCTGTCCAAATTTTAATAAATTTATTTGTAGTTGTTTTGTGAATTTATGGAAAACTATTGAAAGTGTGTAAGCAGAGTAAAAATAAGAAAGAAACATTTTTCTAGGTAATTATTGAACATTTTAAAATCACCTGTCAAACGACATTTGGGCACGTAGTCAAATAAACTGGAATAGAAATAAAATAACTACATTTGTTGGACAAATCACAAAACAACACAAAAGTAAATTTATTTTAAGTTTCAGGACCGTAACGAACAAAACAAAAGGAATTACGCATATCCATCGCGTTTGAAACATAAGTTTGGGTCTAGAGTTCATACAAAAATTCTATTGAAAAAAGCACTTTCAATTTTTCCCAAATTTTCCAATTTTTATTTCCCTTAGAACCTTATTCGGACTATAAAGAACAGTGATACGCTTAGCAACAAGCAACATTTTAATTTTATTTATACAAATTATAAATATTACTATTTATAAAACAAATTGTATTTACTGCAACCCTTAATTTTCCCCAATATTTTTTCTATTAAATGATATACTTACCCTCACATCCAAAATATTAGTAACTAATGGCGCAATTTATATTACTAAATTTAAATTCTTATAATGTATAGCACCAAATATATTTACTGCAGCCCTTAATTGTCTTCAAATTTTTTTTATTAACTGAAAATTTACCAGATGCCTACGCCATGTAACACCCAAAATCTTAGTCACAAATTGCAAAATTTTATTACTAAACTATAATTTTTGCTATTTATAATACCAAATATATTTACTGCAACCCTTAATTGTCTCCAATATTTTTCCTACTAAGTATGGAAATTTCGTACATTTAGTTAAGTTATTAATGGTTCAAAGCCACTTAATTTTAGTGATTTTCAATTGCATTTATTGAAGCAAGCTAATAACAACGTAAGTAGTAAAACATTTCAAAACTTCAACGGTTCGTACTTAATTACTTTCCACTTTATGAGCGATAATTTTATAGGTATACGTAAAGACCCCTTAAATTTGATGAAACAATCCCTTCTTTATATTTTCAACGTAAAATTGAAGCAAATGATCCTACTTAAAACAAATGCTCAACTTAAGCACGGACAGATCCTTGATGAAGCGGAGCAGGAAGAAGAACATGAATCAATTGCTCCAAGTCAAATCGACTTCCGTAACAATAACTGAGATGGCGTACTTTCCTCTCTTACATAAAGCTTTTCGTATCGGCAAATAAATAAAGTTTACGACACGATAGCGATAAGCGTTGAACCTAACAAATCAATTATTGAAAAGTTAATACAACAATGATTGGAAAACCTGGAATAGTAATAATTTCGATGTTTCATGTGCGATTAAGTGAAGTCGATTTCAGAGATTTTGGCGGACAGGTCCATTAATTTTTTTGAATTTTTACAACACAAGACGGATAACAATTAATTTTTTAGTAAAGCAGAAATATTTTTATGGGTGTTTAACTGTGGGATTGCCGGGAGCGTCGTTAAAATTAATAAATAGCCAGACGACTTTTTAATAAAGTCACGAGAAGTTTAAAAGAATTTTAATAAGGCTTATTCTCCAACAAATGAAAAGTTTAGAGGCAGTTAAACGTTGCGAGGCCACCAATTTCAACATTTGTGATTTAAGGTACACATATTATTGTTGTTGGATAAATTCAAAGTGCATTCCTTATTAAAGGCGACATCAAGGGATTAACTTCCGTCACAGCGTCACATTTTATTTGTTTGCAGGTCCTTGCTGAGAAATACTCTGCATTACGTCGCAGCAGGACAATTGAGAAATTTATAATAACACTAACCGAATTTTCCGAGACAAAATAGTAGTGAACTGAAATTATAATTACAAACGAGAAGCCACGCAAATTACTCGATTATTAATAAAAGAACCTCCCAAAGAAATGTTAGAGGTGCACAAACGCTTAGGTAATTTTTGAGTAATTAAAAGAAGCAGGAAATAATTAAGTAGTCGATTTTTGGAAAACAACTGAAAAATTAGTGAGAATTATTTCAGAGAGAAATGAAAATTCTTGTCAAACTAGATCGGCGGTGAAACTTTTCCATTAAAAAAGTTGAAGTGCTTCCTCTCTTCCTTTGTACAACATCCAATATCGGGTGACGGGAATAAATTATTATCAATTTAATTAAACCCCTGTTATTGAGTTAATTACGTTATCTTGAGTACTTAGCGTCATTACGGGTTAATTGTTTAATTACAACCCTACAAATTAAAAAGCGGGTTTACATCCAACGATGACTTTTAACAAAAACTCTATTATTCAAACCATATTTCCGTTTGAGTTAAACCTCAAGATGGAAGAGGAGTGGAAAAATTCTAGTGATTAACTATTGGCACAGTTGATTTCACCTCAAAAAAGTCAGTGAAGCGAACGGTACGAGATAGATACCTTTAAATAATTTCGCTGAACAATTCACACCATCTTCACAATCACAACGACCCACTACTAATCTCTTTATTTGCTAGGATTAAGCAAAACTAAAGGACGGCATTAGATAAAGCCTATTCGTGTCATGGACAGACTAAGTTTGCCTGAAACCAAGGAATCGGTTATCTATGATTATGAATTGAACATGGTTCCTAGCCGCCTATTTGTGGACTCTACACTCAACTCACTCAACTCACTATCTAATTATTAATTTAATTCCCAGATTTGCAGCGTTTAAAACTGTTATTCAAATTTATAGAATTTCGCCACGTGTCTTGCTGTTTAAACCCCTAAATCTAGCGTGCCAATGATTTACTTACCGGCATTAATAAAGGTTGCGTTATCTGCAAATGACATAACCACAACTCTGTCAGCTAATAAATACCCCAAGGAAATATTGTAAGGGAAGGATTTGACTTGCGGGTCCGTCTAATGACTGAATTAGAAGTTTTCTGGGGTTGAACAGCAAGAAAATTGTTGTGTTAGTTTCTCGTCGACACTAATTGAATATTCTATTACTTATTTTCTTTATCAAGGAGCCGATTCAGTGGTAAAGAGAGAACGTTAACGTGGTTACACACGCGAAACGAATTCGCAATTTGCTAAAGCAGCGTTCTTCAACCTGTGTTGCGTGAAACCTTAGAGCTTTGGGATATTAAAGATTCGCAAAATCTCGCCAACCTGAATGTTGTATTTTTAGTCGAATAATTCAATTTCTTAAATAAATATCCAGTTGTTGCTCTCCTATTTCAGGCAATTTATCAAGATCTAAACCAATAATCTCTCGATGAAAGTAAATCTAAAATTTAGTTGTAGAAGAAATTATTTTCAACTAAACGTGTCAATTAAATTTAAATATTTAGTAGTGAATTTGTTTAAAATGTTCATTATCTAGCGGACTAATTGTGTATTAGCAATTGTGAAATTTTAGTTCTTGCTCGCGAGTATTAAGGAACTCCCAAATATCAATAATTATGACATAGTGAGAAATGTCGTGGTAACTTTTTTCATGTGATTTCTCAAGTTACAATTCATGATAAGGAATAATTTTGCTACATTTTTCAAGTTATTGTTGTTGAGAAAGTTATTGTTATTTTGGCAAGTGCCCTTAAGCTGGGGGCTGGATTAAATTGGCGCCCTTGTTAGCCCGAATTCTCAGAAAATAAGTAACATTTTAGGTCTTACTGTGTAATTCGGTAGATCAGCTTGTTGAAATTCTTGAGAGGACGACAGCTCCAGAAAATAATTAGGCGATTGTGTTGAAATCAGTCCCTTGGAATTTTGAATTCGTTTCAGCCATTCGTTGGGGTTTATTAAGTTTGTCGGCGGGAATTAATTTAAATTTGTGTTATAAAAAAGAATTGGGTCGACCAAAAATTAACCTGGAAACGCGCTCGCACATTCATCGCGGACTTGTCATTATCAGATTAAACCAAACACGCATGAAGTATCGCAAAATGGCTAGGCTAACGTGGTGAACTTTGACATGCACGTAATAGAGTTTAAATTAAATACACTTATAGCACGTTCAAGCGCCCTGCTACATCGCTCCCTTGATCTTTGATCAGCCACGCCGCAAGTAGCATCTCAAATAATACCATCACCTCCCTGAAAATTATCCACTCCAGGCACGACAAAGTTTTTACGGGAACAATAGACGAATTTCCCAAACCAAATGTAATTGCAACTGCATATTAATATCTTTACATCAATTCCAGTCACTGGCGCCTAATAATTCAGGAATTAATAGGAGCCAGAGTAACAATTATCCCAACCTATGTTAGTCGACTACCAACTAAGAATAACATGATTTTGTAGCCTAATTAGCCTAAATTTACATAGACTTAAGAGCTTACGTTATAGATTTTTAAACTAACCGCAGCACCTACTACGCTCTAAAGCTGAATAACTGCGCTACCGTAAAAGAGTTTTACGTAACTAAAGCGGCGCTTAAGCTTCTGCATATTGTTAGTATCACTAACAATATCACTAGCAATTTACTAAAACTTTTTCCGCTTCAATATTTTTAATGACTATGCAGAGTGAGTTTTTTAATTTATATTAGAGCGGTTTTAAAATATTTAATGCTCCAGGATTATTATTAAAATTATTAAAACTAAGTTAAGGAAATGCAACAACTTTTCCAAGTTGACTTCCCACCTTGTATGTTGGCCAGCGTGGAAGTAACTGTTGGCAATTTGTTTTTATTTTTTAAAGTATGTTGAAAATTAATGAAAAATCGCGGCCTAATGGCTTTCAAGGGCGAGTATCATAAGTTTGAAAGCGGCCGCTACTTTAGCCTTCAAGCTACTTTTAGGTTGTGTACGAAGATTTAGTCTGCTTCCGAATTTCCATAAACTGCTTTAAAATATTAATGGATCTGAAGTGGTTTTTGTGATATTAAAATAATACGGGGATCTTCTTAAAGATTCATGTTAGTTAAGGGGACAGAGATTTTGGAAAATATCGTGAAGCTTTAAGATCAATTTTAACAAAGCTCGTATATGATTAATTTACAAGTAATTACTTGACTCAATCCAAATTTGCAATACCAAGGGTTATAAAAAGAAAACAAAGTACTGTAAAATTATTTGCAAGGAAATTCTAACTGAAGCGAATACCTTGAAAGTTATTAAGTAGTTCGGAACACTCGCGGTCAGAAGTTGAATCGATCGACCTCGATAAGCAACCGAATGTCAGACCCCAAATGATTCTTATTCTGCAAATTCTTTTATGAGTAATAGCTTAAGACTAATACGTTGCTCTTGCCCTAAAGGATAGATCAAAGATCCCACCACTGACGTCAACCCGCATTATTACTTTCACAGCAACCAAGGCGAGATTTGTATATCTTAGATATCGTAATACTGTACTCACGGTATTCCGGAAAAACATTTCACTCAACTCAAATTGAAAAATTCAACTTTAATAAAATAGTGTAGCTAGATTTTAATTTTACAACTTTACAATTGTAGCAATAATTAAGAAACTACTTGTTTTAAAAATTTAAACTTCTCTTCTCTAAAGCCCTCATTATTTGCAAGAACCACTAAATTAATTAACGATTTACTCTCGCTCCTTTTAAATAAGAATTAGAGGAAGGTAATTGAATTTGAAACCAGAAAATGTGTTTTAGTTCAACGAAATAATTTGCTGCTATCCGACAACGACCAGTAGTGGAGAAGAAACGCTTTTGCTTAACACAAATCTGAATCTAAACAATAGAAAGCATAACTGAGATACCTGACATAACCGAAACATTCCTCCAAAACCAACACGCTTTTCAAATGTAGAAAAGCTCCACTTGATTAATACAAAATTACATTTAATTAGTGGACGAGTTTAGGGCGTTCCACAAAAACTAGTGCAATCCTCCTAACCTATAAATCTAACTTAATCTGTAGAACCAAACGAATTTGTTGCAATTAACTTTAATTTTCAGGAAGCATTATATTAATTTTAAACAAAGTTGTGTTTCGACAACGATTGCGTTAAATTGAACGAAGTCAAGAGGTTGAAATGCAGCAAATTGTTGCAGCAGTTGAGCTATTGATTTAATTAAAGCGTTAGAGTGTCAACCAATTTGGAGACCGTTGCAAATGAGTGTTCTTCTAAATTTACGAAAGCATCACGTAAATTCGGTTTGGTTCGACACACGTTTTCCAATTTAAAATAAAAAATATCCCTGGAATGTGCTGCTCGAACAGAGAATTTTGTGGGAATTAAAATAAATTAACCTAATTTTAGAAACGCTCGACATTATTTGACTCTATCAATAAATTTGTTGAGTCGCATTTCCTCCAGATCTTTTATTTTATTTCCAGTAAAGCTTGAATTTCTTCATATAAGGGAAATCTGAACTGCGATTTCGTTCTATCATATATTGCGATAAAGCACAGGGTTCCTCATTTATATCTTCAATATTGTTTTATGCCACGATTTCGTGCACTATTTTCTCAAATTATTGATTTTAGATCTCACATTACTCCAACGTTCTGCAGCATCTACTATAATAACAACTCCGGTCTACCTTTATTTTTTCTATTTACCGAACACTCCTACAACTGTTCAATTAGTCTAAAAAAGAGCCAATAATTGCGCCCACGTAAATCGAACCTTTCGCGCAATAACATGTCTAATAAAAGAAACTGCGTGGGAGAAATTGTGAATTTATATAAGAATTAGTTTCCTTGAAATCGTTGATATTTTTATCTACTAGTTCACGTTTCGTTGGAGCTGCACAAAAACATCCAAAACCTGACATTCAAGTGTTTTTACTTTTGTTCAATTGTGAAAAAGTTGGAAACTGATCCACGTTACGAAATATCTCAAGTTGAACTTATAACGTAATCTAGATTTCTCAAACTGAAGAGTCCTGCAAACAAACGTATCATTGAATTGTTTCCGGGATTCTAAATAACAACAAAATGGTTTTCCAATTATTGAAATTTTTAAGTAATTCTTATCCGTTATTTTCTTGATAAAATTTAAAAAGCATCTCATTAGTGTTTCTTGTTAGAGATTTTAAGTACTTCAATTGAGTGGCTTGCTATTGATAATTTTCGCAACGAAGCGAAAAGTCTCAATTGTATATTCTCTTAACATTGAGGTAACCGTAAAGTGAAGCGTTATTTCTAAAGGAATCAGTTGCGAATTTTTTCTGAGTACTTAAAAAGCGTTAGATAAATGACAAGTTTCCGGACCGATTCTATCAAAAAGTGTGGTCTATACAAAAAATTGCCGATAACGGCGTCATAATGCTATATTATTGGCGGTTGATGGCTGTTGAAGGTTTTTAGAGACGTCCAAGTTTTAAGATAAATAGAAATAATTTTGCAATGGAGAAGGTTAATGGTATTTGTTGAAGTTACGATTTTAATCTAGTTTTAATAAAGGGGCAATTTCTGCAGGCGGCCTTAATTAAAACTCAAGTATTGCCGCCAAGTCCGGCAATATATTATAACAATGTGATAGGAATAGATTTCAAGATTAACGAAGTTACCGCCGGGTTCAACCCTTCAACCCGCAATTCTTTAAATGTTAACAGATTTCGCGACTGCCCGTTATTATTAGGTTATAGCCTCGTCTAACCTGTTCCAGAACAGAATTGGATTGAATTCTGACAACCGTTTAGTATTTGAATCACACAATTACTTTCGAATAGATTTCTACGGAAACCCTAACTTCAAAGGATCCAGCGAATTAAGGCTTCGCCTTCAGGTTTCTTAAATGACCTGGTGAAACGTCGCTAACTTATATACATTTGCATAAATTTATGGTTTTTATGTAAGAGTTTACAAGCGTTTCCACTCGGCGTTGGACCATGAAAAGTAGCTATGTTTATGTGAGTTTTTATCAAGTTAAGGTTATTATCATCTTCTTTCAATACAATTTATGAAGCTTGAATAAACTTTGCTTCGTAACGCATTTCTTGTGTAAAAAGTTTTCAAGTTAAATTTAATCAATAAATTATACCAAACTTTAACACATTGTTGACGGCTAGCTGCAAATAACACCTCATAAATTTTTCACAGCGGAAATTCTGCCTTAATTACTTTCAGCACAAATCATAACGCTTTCTGCTATTACAACACAAGTTTGAGATTGGAGGATTCTGAGCAAAACTCGTTCAGGGCTCTGATTTCAAGAAGGAAGCTAACGCGAAAAACTTTACTTTTGCCAAGTAAAAATTCAAATACAATACAACTATTTAAATTTAGTATTCTCGAAATTTAATATGCGCAAATCCTTAAAAGTCTGAAAAATGGCCCAGGTATAGTAAGAAAAGTGCAATGGTGTCGTGAATTAGGTTTAAACTTGTCTACAGCGAGAAAGGAAATGCGATTCTTATTAGGAAAAACTCTTAATAATTAAGGTAGCGGCTGGAAGCTGAAAGAAAGAAACTTAAATAAACCGTACTTTACTTGGTCGGCTATAAATCAAGATTTCTCACTTAAAGTCCCGTCCGAAGCGGAGATATAACAGCGTAAAAATTGCCTAATTTATATGAAACGCACTTTGAAGAATTAATTTTGGAAATATAAATCTCAAGTAATTATAATACTTAAAATCTGGCCCGAATTCTATTTGAATACATAAATAATAATGAAGCAATTTGTCGAACCTTTGGGAGAAGAACTGATGGTTATTCTCTTAGGAAATTTCGATTTCTCCTGGGTATTTACTCATATGCAGGACGTAATGCTGTGATGAATCAATTCAACGTCATATTACACCACAACTCGTGCGTCAAAATTGTCGACGTTTATGAAGCATATTTTTCGGATTACGAGTAATTAGGAGGTAAGGCTTCAGGGAGAAATTATATCGCATCACTGATTATAATCACAAATATGCTTTCCAGTTTGCATCACAAAATTATTGAGGTGAAGTTATGCAGATGAAACTGGGTAGCGTATCCGCTATATTGTAAATATTGTGATTTCTGGATTGCATTAAACATTGGGTTTTGTTGTATATTTGCCATATTCTTGCTAATTTAAAAACCAATAAAAGCTTTCGGTATAACATACATTTTTAAAAGCGATTCGTTTATGAAGTTTCTTTGAAATAACGGTTTCCTCAAATGCAGGCTAATAAAATTTATTCCTACGAATCGATAATAAACTCCTAGAGTGCTTATCGAATATTTATTATTTGCTCCCTTTTTTCGCTACGCTTTCGTATGTACGAGTATGTACGTCTTCATTTTGTAAACTTCTAATCTTAAATTCCAATATCAATTGAAAAGTATGACTTGTGAAATTGAATTCACGAAGCAATGTAAAAAACTATTTTCCAGCGCGCTCTCAGCGAAACTAAACACCGCGTCTGCTCAATTTGAATAAAATGGAAAATTATATTTCTCGTACTGCCACTGTATTTGCAAAATAATTTATACCGGATCCCGAGAGACATATTAGTTCTTATTTCGACTGCCAGCCTGATAACACCCTTATTACAAAGCTGTAAACACAATCTTTGCGTATATAATTTTGAGCCTTTAATAAATTAGAAATTAAACTTTAATTAAGCAAAGTGATAAAATAATTCGACCTCTCGTCGTGTTTTTTAATCAAAAAACTCATTCACGCCTCTTCTAAAACAATTAATTGCGGAACAATTTGTAGCGGTTAATATCTCAATTCTTTTGAAGAAATTAAGCATGGGACCCCTCTGAGTGACGAGACCTAAATTAAAAATCTAATTAGGAACTGTAATTTAATATGGTCAAAGAACAAGCAAGAGAATAACGAGCTTTTCAAGTAGTTTCAGAACAACCTCTAAAGCAATTGGAACCCTATTGAACAGTGTAGAATTACTTCAAACTATTTGCACATCACTGAGAAATTTGATATAATAAAAGTTGAAAACTTTCTTATTATTTCCGAATAATTGTCTCGTTATTGTGCAAATTATAATTAGCTATAAACCAATCAATAACTAATTGAAACATTTTTAAAGAAGAGTGCGGTTTAAAAAAGTTATACTTACATAAAATTCACGTTCAGTAATAGCAAGCTTCTATCTTAACATATTTTCATTCAAGCCATAACCACGTTATTGACCCTCGCGTCAATTTCATGGCAAATGGAGTATTTTATGACGGTATTATCAAGGAACGTCCGAGGAATTTCAGGGTTCTAGTAACAAAAAAGCTTGATTTTTGTCCTCGCTAGCAAATTTACCGTAAATTCTTTCATTGCCGCAAACATTTGTTTCAATGCATTGAATTTCAAACAAATATTTAAAATTTTGTTGAAATTCAAAACTTTGTCACAATTTTTAAACAATTTATTCCACTTACTTTTATTGCGACTATTGAATTAAATCAAAAGTATCATAGACATAAGTCGGTTTAATTCCAGTAAAGTAGCGCAAGCTTCATACCCATTTTAATCAGTTGCAGTGAACTTTGTAAGCCGCTTATTTTTTCTTTGGTTGAATATAGTATTAGGACGTTTAAAAGCAAAGTGAAAATGGCTTTTCAATGTGATAATTAAAAGTTGGATGATGCTAGTAGCGTTGAAGTGTTTTCTGCTATTTAAACAGTTGAACTACCCACATTAAAAATACTAAAATTTATTTTAATACACTTACTTAAAATTAGTTACTCTTTGTATTTAGTGACAAATAAATCAAATATTATACACAAATAAATTTAATAGCAACCGCTATTTAGAAAATATTACACTGAATTCGACTTAACAGGCAAAAACTGATGTGCGAAATGGCGGAGGCGCCGGGTGAATTTTTGTTAGACGCTAAATGTACCAAATTTTTAATTTTATTAACTGTTTCAAATTAAGTTTAGTGATTTTTTTAAGAATGGTTACAATTAATAATTCTAACTTAAGTGAACCGCTGCGAGATCTGAATAATTATTTTTATTTGCAAAATAAAATGCAACTGCTCGTTTGCAAGTTGAAAGCAATTCTTTCGATTTTCTTGAGCTGTAATGTTCAAAGTATTATGGAAAACTGAAATAGTTCCTTTAGTGAGTAAAAAATTAAATTGCCAATGTTATGGCTTTCAGTTTGATCGGAATTTTGGCTTTTGTCTGCAGGTTGTTGAAATTCCTGGTAGAGAAATTGCCATCGCTCGAAAACTATTATAGCAAATGCAACGAGAATTTGTAGTGATTTGTAGGTATTTTGCTACTGCGGCACATTCGGTTCAATGTCAAAGCAATAAATCAGTTTTGCCAAATTAGGCTGATTGTAGCGAACTTATAATATTTGAAATTTCTCTGGAATCTGTAAAATTGGTGAATAACGCCAGACAGAGCTTCCTTTTCTCATTTTACGTAGGGTTGCGAAACGAATATCCCTCACGTATAAACAAGGTTACTACATAGCTCATAAGCGTAAATGTGCAATGTTCTTTGTGGTAAAAGGGTAGCCGTACGAGGTGCTTGGTTTCCGCGTGACTATCTTAACACATGTAAATAAGCATTCTTCAAATAGCCGGAAACACCGGCAAATACTTGCTTGGTGCTATGTCAAGGCTGCGCATTTCCTCAGAGTCACTTTCCAACACCCCGATAATGTTATTATCATCCTTTATGAGCTTCGACGTGAATAAATGTGAGTAAATAACTCAAGCCTGCAACCTAAGAACTTTTAAAGTTTTTTCAACAAATCAATGATTCACTAGAATTTAAAATTGAAATGAGGGTAAATTTTTAGGAATAATTAGATTCTGCAATTTACATGTGCAAGTACTAAAATTGACCACTATCATCCATTGTAACTGCTTACAATTTCATTAGAGACGCAATTCCACCTAATAACTCTTTCAATAGATTTAGAATGGTTAAGTTAGCATCAACATAATGATATTTTAATTATTATCTGAATTTGCGTAAAATTATATTTTGACTTTACTTACCAGAACTCTTGCTGGAGACATGGCTTTTGAATTTTTCAGTTATTCACAAGGCAGCACCGAAACGCATATTTTGATAGCATACAGGGTGCTGTCATGCGAACGCGTGATACGGAATTTCTGCACATAGTTAGAGCTTTGACAATAACGACATAGAATACGCGAATATATTCCAAAGAAAAACACCTACAACTTTTCATTCAATCAAAAGCGTCACCCGGAAAGTTTTGCTGCCATCTCAACGCCGACTTTCAAATTTATAAAAATTGAACAGTCGGATCGAACACCGAAAAATCTATGGAATAATTCGGAATAAATTAACGACTCCGGGGAAGTTTTTTAATTCCAACTTGAACTTGGAGCTTAACTCCATTGAAAAGCTTTATTGATTATTTTAATCCTTCGATCTTCTCTTTGGCTAACTATTGATTACTCGCAATTCTTCTCCAGTTTCCTCTTAAATAATACATAAAGGAATTAAAGGCAAAGATAGCTCCGGTTTCTTTTCAAGACTCATAATTAATTAACACAGGACGCGCAGTAATTAGCGCCTAATTTTGGCATAACAAGGTTGTTTCCCTTATGTTTACACAAACCATTTTTGCGGCATTCATAATTAACATCTACCTCCAGCACTTCTGCCAACTACCCTTAATTATTTTTTGTAGTTCTTGCATTATTCAAATCTTGAATTCGCTGTGATTTTAAATTAAATTACATTTATAAAATAATAGAATTAAAATAAAACAAAACTTGATTATTGTTATTTGTTATTGGAGCTAGTCAAAATCTGAAAGGCGTACAAAACTTCATTTAATGGCAAATAATAGAATAGGAACCGAGAAAAAGCAGCTGGCCAGGCATATTGGGATTCGGAATTATTGATTGTATATTGAATTATGCAATACTAACACCCCAAGGAAATCAAGTAAAATCGAAAAATTGTCGCAATTACGAAAACAAATCGAAATTTTTGGTTTAAGCAGTAGTTTGTAGTAAAAAAGATTAACTGCGGCTCCATAATAGCGAACGATATAAAATGCGCTTGGCATTTATGTGAAAATTTTTTAGCGGTTTTTACAACAGCTGCATCAAACGAATTTTAATTAATTTAAACGGCTTTTGAGTTTAAAAAATAAAATTTGGAACTAAAGTTGTTTATTAATTGGACGTTAGTTTGAATTGCGTACTCACAACCCTTTTCTTTGACTTCCGTACGCCAATTTTATTGGATGTTAAAATAAATCAATAATCATCAGGGAGAGTTTTTACACGTTTCGTGCCGGAAACTGTGCAAAAGCTATTTTTAATAAACCCATTACGATTTGTTTTATTGAACTGCAATTATTGGCGCATCCGGCATTATATATTTTGTTGTTTGGCAAAACACAAAATTAGGTTTGTGATAGAACTAAAATATTTACCACCTGACAATAGTTGTTCATAATATACAAAATAAAATTTTATAGAATTTATTTGATCGATTTTGCGTAAATCTGGTAGGTCTTGCTTATTTTAAATAATGTACCGATGAGAAAATATGAGGTTTTTGGCCGTCATTATCTCAAACATTTGGCAAATCGATCCGTCGTTGATCTGTCCGAGTTAATTGTGCGTTTACGGAAGAATGACATTAGGATAATGAGCTACGGTCCTGCAGGGTTCGACGACGAGGGCATCCATGTCCGCAATCAGCAGTAAGAGACTGCTCGTTTAGAATTAAATATACATTTTCTTCTCGCTGAAAGGACAAAATCTCTGAGAGTACCTTGTGAAATTTGGGGATTCAACTTATTGCTCAAATAATTCTTTCTATGTTCCTTAAATTCTACCCGCGTCAAAACAAAGTGGAAAATATAGAGACGATTTCAGTTCTCGGTTCAAACTTAACTGGGATACTGCCAGTCAGCACCAACTTTAAATGGGGCAATAAACGTTCACAGAACACGATTACCGATATATTTACATATTAAACTAAACGAAAACTATCGAGATCTGCGCCGTGCCCATATCCAGACAATCTAACCGCAACCTCTTCCATCACTGCTGAGACTATCAAACTTAACACCACCAACTTACTTGGATTGCAGCCAAACTCGTTTTATCTGAGTTAATTCCTGCGATTTCACCAATACTAGTTAAAACCTCCATTAAAGCACGAAATGAACAGATTGAGTCACAAGTTTGGAACAAATAATTGTTCACGTGCAAATTAGTTTCTTTCCACTTCCCTATAAAAAAGCTGCCTGGACGCAACAAATCGACGATTTTCAACGATAATGAGAGCAAGGCTAAATTTTATAGCAACACAAATAGGGACGGGATTCCGCACGAAAGAAGAAGCAAAAGCTTTAGAAAATGCTCAAAGACATATACCGAAAAACGACTGGAATTTCACCGAACGGGAAATGATTAATAACGGCATCTTCACGTCGGCTAATATTTTTAATGTAAAATTACGCGAAACTTTAACAATGAATAAAATCAATAATTTCGAGTTACAGCCCTCAAATGGTATTTGAATACTCCACTTCGACAGCGGATATATTTATGAAACAATTGGATGAGTATAGCAGGTTGATAATAGCGAGCCGTTTTCAGTTAATGTCTATTTCGAAGGGAAACTCGTGATGTAGCATTGTGAATAATAAATAAGTTTTCTTAGCATTCGAGTCACACTTCCAAATAGATTCTTTGCTCAAACAGTTACTGGTCGTTAAATATGTTTATTATGATTCGAGGGGTGCTCATGATTCAATTTAGAAAAATTAGATCAATTGCATTAACGGATCTGGTGAGACCTGGTGTGAATCGCAAATAAAACGACGACGCTTTTCAGAAGCTTTTTGAACATCGCAAACTTTAACGTCGGAACAAGCAACTTATGTTAGATTCAGTTTTGCTATTTTATTCACTCCGATCCAAAAGCGTGTCAATTTTTAGTTCGATTTCGGGATTTGTAGCGCAATCCCGTTTTTGTTTCAATTAGAATCAATCCCCGTTTTGAACCTAAAATCACTTTTTCGTGACTTAAATCTTAATTATAAGTTTAATAGCGAGCGATATTAGTGGCGAAGAAAAAATTGGATGTTGGCAACTCGGAGGCAATTTATTCTATAATTTGCTGTAGCGGTTTTTCTGAGTGCGGCATAAACTGATAAAATTTTTAACAGCTATTTAAATTTATAATTGTGTTTAGTCGAATCGCACTGTTTGTAATCGCTCGTAATGAGCTCCTTAGCGAAATTTATGTATTATACAAAAATCGAGTGCGTTATAAATCACAACGTTAAAAACTTCCCGGGTTTGCGCCCACTATGGATTGCTTGCTTCGAGCGCACTCTAAAAACACACTAAGATATTTATCTTGCAAAAAGTGGGGCTATACTCCACAAATTTTACGATGATCGCATCTATTTTATGACAAATATTCGCCGTTTATTCGTTATTATTTTTCTAAAAATTACTTTCAGATAGTAACAAAAAGGCTTTTGCCGAAATAAGTAATGTTTGATTTGTTTTCTGCCACACTTATTCAAAATCAACATTTTCTTCTTAACCACATTCTGGCAGAGACAGAAAATCAATTGACGATCTTAATTATATCTTTCCTTGCTTGCGGACGGATTTCAGGCAATACTCGGAAAAACACTTCGCCAGATTTTCCAAACGGGATATCTGTTTCCTTTCAAGCGTCTACTATCTTGAGCAGCAATTATAGATATTAAACAGCGTGATTCTGGCGCTATTCGCTTCCTGTACTAAATCGATATCAACCACCCAGAAACTAATTTAATTTTTTAGTTTTTAAACTCGTTATTTGAGGCCAATTTCGTTGAATAAATGGCGACCTTGTTATCTGAACTACAATCACGTCAAAAGTCGCTTGATGTTAACGGGTGCCAATAAAGTCTCTGTTCTGGATGCCATAAAACTCCCTTAAACCAAAATCGCCATTTTGGGACGGAATAATACAAATAAAAATCAATACCAGCCTTGTTAACAACAACGAATTTAGGCCCTAACTTTTTACACTATGCCAAAAACCATTAAAATTCTTTAATTAAAATAAAAAATTGGGTTCTTCAATAAAACGAAGACAGATATTGAGAGGACAAGGCAATGAGGATTAAATAAATGATATTAGAGAATTGGAAAATTAATTTGCGTTAAGAAATTTCAATTGTTTATTAGGCAAATGGGGTGTTGTTAACATTCAAGTTGAGCCTAATTTTGTCTCACTCGAAATTTATTAATACTTGGAAGCATTTCATTTTATGATAGAACTACCTAACTGCGCCCATGCAATAAAATTTTTATAGGAATCCTATCTTAGAAAAGTCCGTATCAATAACCCACGCCTGATTTCGTTTTTTATGCCCTCAACATCCCTCTACTTTACAAGTAAATAGTGACATCGGCTCAATTTTTCCAAAATTTCGTTCATCATGACCCTTCTTATTTATCATATAAACAAACACAAAGAAATTTGCGTTTTGATTAATGTTAAGAAGCATTTTTTACGACGAAACAAGATTAGATTCCGCAAGATGTCGCTTTATTTAATGTTCCGACTTTAAATGCCTCAAATGTAATTAAAAAGTGCGTACAAAGTACTTAACACACATATTACTTTTTACGGTTCTTAAAGTATAGAATAATAGGAGCTTTACTGCACAGTTTTAGTTAACTTTTGCGGATACTAAATTGTTTTATGGTACCGTAAAACATAAAATTTGAGCAAAAGGTTGGAACATCTCGTCACATAGTTTGGGCGAAACCGGCACTCCAACCGACATATTTACAAGTTAAAAACTTACTTTTGCTCTAGAAAATTTTCCAAAAATTTGTCATGCAAATTTGTGATGCCTCCCATTATTTTTTTTCTCCCCTTAAAATTTGATTTCTTCAAAATTTAATAAGTGCCTTATCCTGACATTTCGCCACTGCAAAATTTTTATTTAAATTTCATGCTATGCGGTTTTGTGTGATTGTATTATTGGCCAGAACCAGGAGTTTACACAAGGATTGCTCGTATTCAAATAAGGTCATTGCTGGGTTTGAGTGATGCGGTAAGATGGGGTAAATCTCGTGATGCACGAAACGTTAATCAAACGGTTTTAAGTAGCCTCGATCTAGGTATTAAAATAAATTAAATTGTCGAAGAGTATTACGTGATTTTTGCCCGAAAATTGTGATGGTGACGAATTGTTTGGAAGTTGGGAATTTTCTGAGAGACCGCCTTAAACGGATTTAATTTAAATCAAACTTGTTTTCGTTTATCTAGTTTGAATGGGTCGGCTTACTAATCTGAGTTAAAAAGAGAGTAATTTAGAAATAGATAACACCTGGATATAAAGTTTATTGAGTTCCCGGAAATCATTTTCAAACGGAAATCGCTCCTGTCCGACCTAAGAGACAAAAGACACTTCAACTTGTTTTGCCAGCTAGAATTAAATTTCCGGAGCTTTCCTGCGATCAACTCGTTTCGAAAAAGCAAAATTAATTATCACGAGAGAATTTCACACCAAAATAATAGCATCCGAAGCATTTGCGATAATATAAACAATTTAATTTAGCTCAACGTTGAAGGCACTTTCATTCCTATAAGAAATAATTTAGCAACTGTCAGTAATAACATTTGTTGCATGCTAGTAATTAATTGCAGAACTATTAGAGCAATTTCTGTAATAGTAGGGTTCCGCTTTTTGCACATCATTTATCCCAACTTAATCTGGCAACGAGGCCATTATTGAAATGTAATTGAACTCTGAAAGCTCCGGACTCGTTGTCAGCCTGCTTCATTGTTATCAAGTGATTGCAAAAAGATAAACTTGTGAATTTTATACAACTAAGTGTAATAATCTTCGAAAACCAGGTTCCATGACTCCGACAATAAAATAACACAAGAGAACGGCAGATTCAATTTCTAAAGAAAATAGCTAGGAAGCTCTTGTAAGTTGCCAGGAATTAATGCAGTTTGCATATTATTTGTCAATAGTAGGATTGTGTACACAGGGAAACAATCAAATATTGTTTACTTGAAACTTGAGCTTTCTTTACGAGTAAAAACATTAAGAAGCACCGGGAAAGCACTCGCAATAACACTTGACAATTTCCAAGTTTCTTTTGTGTTCCGAATAGAGTTTTAATGTATCTTTGTATTATGCTAACACATCATTTATTGATTAAATTTTAAGGGGGTGTCTGAATTTGAAACATTTCTCAAAGTTTTAATTATAATACACAATAAGTTTGCAAGCGATTATATTTCCGATATGGCTAATCAATATCTCAACAACTCAAGTAGAAATTAAGACCTTTGAAAATTACAACACTTTACACGCTACAATATTGTTTGAGGACTTGCTCGATAACAAGGAGATCTTAATAGCGTGTTACGTGAAGATAAAGCTGTAACTGCCATGCAAGACAGTGGCTTGTCTAAAATCGCATAATCAGCAGTTTTCTTTTTAAAAGTTTAGGCGTTTAGGGTCTACAAACTGTCGTTTACAGGCTTTCTTTCTGTTAAGCTTCAATATTTTATTAGGGTTACACTTTGATTCTTACAGGAAGAAGTTGAAAAATTGAAATGGAATTTATATGAACTGAAAAGATCAATTCCTTCAATATTGTTAGGCATAAATCATTGATATGACACTTTTTCCTATTTCTCCAACCACTCAGTGGTGTCGCATCATATCGTTTTTTAACTTGATATAGATATCCTCACTGAATATCTTACAGCGATGACCCCTTATTATAGAATTCTTCTGCAAAATATCGCATTATTTTTTCAAGTATTCACGAAATGATTGATGAGACCTCACGGTCGGTTTTAAAAGAAAATCTTGAAAATAATTTCCGTGTTTACTTAATTCAGGTTTAATAAGGAAGATAAAACTTTTATTGAAATTTATTAAGTTAACATAAAGTAGACGGGTAAAACATGAAAGGCTGAAGAAGCTTTAAATAGAGATTCTTACGATTTGAGTTCTTTTATAACATGTTGACTCTGTCATTTATTTTTCTTTCGAAAATGATACGTTTGCCTTTCTACAACTTCCCCTTCCTGCTTGAGTGTCGTTATAAATCGGACAATTTTGTCACGTTTATAGATTCCTGTACACCGTTTATATATTGTGCTAAAAGTAAAATTTCCACGTTAACAACCACTGAAATGATAACAACCATTAAAATTCGTGTAGATGTTGCCTCAAATTCAGCTAAAACCCCTCAAAGTAGTCGTCTTATACTATTAATTTGTTCCTTAATACTGACGTTTTAAAACTGCCTGTATTGATTAAGGATCAAAATAATGCTGTTTTAAAAATAAGTCCAAAAATTTCAAAAACAAGGAAAATTTGCTAAAATTGGAAATTTGTATTTTGCTACAACTGCTAAAAATATTTTATTTAAAAAATCTTCAAATAGAAATTGACGATCTTTATTTAAATTATAATATTGAATTTTAAAATTATTTCATTTGGCATCAAACTTGTCTCGGTGGTTTGATAAACATATTTTTTCTTTATCAATTTGATAATAATTATAGTTTGAGAATTTTAAAAACTTTATACAACATTATAAATATTTAACATTTACTAATTTCCAACTTGTTATCAAGTCTATTCGGATATTGCTAGCTTTCTTGTTTTTACCTTTAATTTTTTTTTGCTTTTTAGTTGCTTTAAATTAAATATAGAAATATATTTTAAAATGAGGTAAGAATATCTCAGGTATAAATCCAAGTCTGACTATGTACTTAACTGTTAGTCTTAACGTATTAGTCTTTGCCTTAGTTAGAAATATTTTATTTAAATTTTATTTAATATTAAATTACAAATTAAAATTTGAAATAAAAATTATTTTAGCGCCCTCTCCTGTAAAGCTGCCATGCTGATTTAATTTCTTTTTTCTTAATTAATTTAAAATTTAAAAAATTATGCAATAACTCTACTTACAATTATTATGATCAATTTTTATTACGTTTTAAAAATGAGGCCGTAATAGCTTTTTAGCACCAATAAATAGAACTGTAGCGATTCTATTAGAGAATCTGGCAACGTGAAGCCTGAGCATTACGTTATAAATAAATCAAATAAGAAGTAGCAACTTTCTTAAATTCATTTAATATTAATTTACTTAATTTAATAATTTTATCCTGCTTTTAACTCGGAGACACAATTAGAAGAAGTTGTATATGCTTAAGATAGATAAAGCTAAAAATCTGGGAAATTTATTTAATTATTAGATTCTAAGTAGTGTTTGTTATTAGTAAAATTTTAAAAATATAATTTCATTAATTTTAATGTCAACACAATAAGGATTGGTCTTTGTTTATTTTGACTTTCCGGCTTTATTCGGCATAATTTAATTAATAGCAGTTTAACGTTTTAATTGTCGAATCTGAAGTTAAGTTCTTAAAATTGGAGAAAGTGGCAATGCTAATTTGAATTAAACAAACAACCGCAAAAGCCTAAAAACTAAAAAGTTTCTTGTAAAATGAACATGGAGAATTGTTCGATCATTGGGATACTCATATAATTTTTTATATTAACCTAATGAAACGTGTGCAGCATAAATTTTAAGGTTGGCCGCCTATTAAATGTGAAAATTGCGTAAAGTGTTAACTGATGTTTATGTATAAGTTGGTAGAAAGCCGTGTTTTCTCTCCAAATTTGTTGACTAAAATACATTTATTTGTTCCTCACAGCGGCCATTAATTGGGCTCTATTTGTTATAAGATTTCATAGAACGAGAGATGGAATTAATTTGCAGTTGAGTAAATGTAGGATGGTAGATCCTTAAATTTCCTTCATTTAGCTTGATTCAAATGTTTGAATTTTTTTCCGAATAATTTGGTAATAACGTTGTAACGTTTCAATCATCGTTCTCTATAATCTTGTGAAAGGGGCTGGGATAGAAGAGTCAAATAGTCGAATTGCACAGGATGCAACCTGGAAATTTAAACTAACAAACAATTAATAGGTTTCTGTTTATTAAATAATATTAAAATAACGCATCAAGACGCATTACGTTATGCTGAAAGTCCGGACTGACATGCTCTCTATTTTTTTATTATTGAAAAAGTACAACAATTTTCTATCTAGACCTATCTACACAAAGACCAAACTACAGGAAATATCGTAAAGCATGCATAAAATATTATAATTAATATCTCGTGAATTTAGAGAAGCGTCCGAATTATTTGAAATCACAACAAGAATTCTTACTAATTTTATTGCAATTGAAAAATAATTTCTTTAAACGAAATTATAGAGTTTCCGGGGAAACATGGTGCAGTTAAATTTGATACTGAACTTTGATGTAGACCATCCCCAAAAGGGTTTCGTTGCAACCACTGGCCTGTTGGGAACTGAAGAAAAGAGAGTATTAGGGACTGGCACAAGTCCAATAAGAGAAACAGTTCCCAGGACGACCTTCTATTGTAAAATTTCTCATACCGAGTGCAAGTTCAGACCAGACACCATGCAGACTCGCAAATGGTGTGCGAGATTCGTTTCCGTTCGAATATTTCATCGCTTTATAGCCGTGTTTGCCGTGAAGCTCGATGGGAAAAACACAATTGATAATGCCGACAATACTGCCAACATAAAAACGTTTCGCGATGCAGGTGTTCCGAATTTATCTATTCCCTACCTTACGATGAGAGGCAAGTAAAATTATTAAATCTGTCCTTTTACTAACATATTTTAATATTGGGATAAAGCCTGAATTTGTATAATAATCCAAAAGAAAATCCAGGAAGATTTTAAATATAGTTGATTTGTGGTAGAGTTCTTCCAAACTTTACTTAATTCCATGTATCTACGGGATAAGACTCCATTAAGTAAATTAGAAGTTCGTACAGTGGAGGGTGTGATTTGCAAAGTCGCGTCGTCCATCACAAGGACTGATATCGTTGATTCGGGGTCGTGAGCCTCTTTAGGTCGGTGCCTCAAATTTTATTCAAAATTCGCTCACGTACATTATCAGCAATATTATTAAAACAGCAATTTATTAGAATTACAAATCATAGTTTCCATTACGTGGAATAATTGTGACAAGTCGTTGGACTAATTTTTGCAAATATTTAAACATAGCTACCGCATCGGAACGTTAAATTCATTTTATGCTCAGAAGAGTAAATAATTAAACAGAGATGGAAACAAGAGTCAAAACCAATTTGTAACATGGATTAATGTTTAACTTGTTGATAGAGCGTCAGTAATGATTGATCGTGAGTGACGAAAACCATCCAAGTAAACTCCCGTAGGTTTTAAATACAAAAATAATTAATTATTCTCGTCTATAGTGTCCCTTAATTAAGTGGCACGACCGAAAATTTCGAGTTGTTTTCTCTGTTGATATAACAACTTCAACTTACGGTTGACTATCTCAGGGGTCCGGAATTAAATTAAAGTTTGTTTATAATTAGAAATGGGATTTGAAATAGATTACTGCTTATTGTTTAAATTATCTTACTAAAGTTTCAAACAACTGTATTTTTTAGCTAATCACTTAAAAGAATAAATTTGTTTTCGTTGATTAATACCGAGTATTGATAAAGTTCCAGTTTGTTGCAAGCTTGCGCTAAATGATGCACTGCTCCATTGAAGATAACGGACAACAAACAGATGCGGCAGCTTACGGCTTCTTGTCTCATCTCAGCTTGACTTTGGTGAGGTTTAATAGTTAAAATAAGGTAAAAAGTATAAACTACAGATAACTGAAACAAGAAAATTCCGCAAGAATCACAATAATAACAATTATCTATCCGACAAAGAGAATTAAAACAAAATTATCTACGAAAGAAGTTAACCACCAATTTTTCCAGCATTGTAGGTGTATGATAATATTTTTTTAATACAACGAAATGATAATTAAGAACAAAATGAATGTTTCGTTTAACAATAATATTTTAATAGATTTCATTAAGTATTAAAGTATATTGTAAACCTTTTTTGCTAAACAAAACCGGATTTTTTAGGGCAAAGGAAACCTTCTACTCATATGCTTAAATTTCTTTTCGAATTAACTTTTTAGATACTGAGTCGAGTAAAAAATTTTGATTTAAATACAAAATATTTAGTTGTTGGAACTGCATTGAATTACTTTAATATTCATAAGATTTTGAAACTTATTCAGAATTTTGTACATATTATTTCTAAGGGTAACTTAAGCAAATCGTCCATTCTACGTTTTAGGACGATAATAAATATTTATCACGTATTTAGAAAAAACATGATTGATACTGCAAATTATTTCTTCGCTTAAACGTAAAAAATTAATTGCTTCTTTAGTCATCGTATCGCTGAACTTTGTAATCGCTTCGATGCCCTAAATCAAGATAGAAATAAAAATCTCGATGTAATTTTAGTTAAAGGAACATTTTCAGCTCCTTTAAACATTTGAGTTAAAAATTCGACTTGCTTTAGTTCTCTAATCTGTTCCATTTTACTGAAAACAAAATAAGAAAATTTCAGATGACTGACGCTTCCACTATTCAGAAAATGAGCATAGACCAATTTAAATTGTAGAGGATGCAATTTCAAAAATTTAAATTGAGGATTCTTTAGAATTATTTTTATAAACCAACTGAATCATGAAAAGTTTAGGGCGACTCTATTAAAGTTCTAAAACCACTTTCTATGACCTTGAAACGGCAGTCCTTTAAACAGGTATAAGCGATAATTACGGTGTCGACCAGATGTTATTACGATTTAGGATTCTTTAATGGCAACAACTGGATACAGTTGAATATTGTTTATTTTTGTTTTGTTTCGACAGCTCGGATTTCTCTTGATCACGGCACGAGCCAGGCAATGTTGACATAATGTTAAACAGTGTTATTCAGTAGAGACCCCAGCATTTATTAAGAGAAAAAAATTATTACTAAATACATTTTTAATAAACACTCTTTACGTCTGAATTTCCAGTAATAAAAAACCAATTTACATAATAACTCAATTTGAGTTTAATAGCTAAAAGTTATTTGAAAGTTTTTTGTTTATTAAAAAACTAATAGAAAAATTATGTCACTGTTTTAAATTATCGTGTTTGCAAAAATTAATTGTTGGAAGGTTGTTAATAAATTTGGGTCTAATCCGGCGATTTGCATGTAGCATGTAATTTAGTTATCATGTTGGCGACACGACTACGAAACAGATAACTTTGTTGCCCAACAATACACCAAACTAATAAGTATTCTAGAAGGGGAATTTCCACAAATCTTTTGGCACTTTGAAGGTGACAACCTGAACTAACTTTAACAAATGATTAAATTGCGAGTTATGGGTTATAAATTGACCTCACCAGAAAAGGTGATGGTAAACTTGACGAACACGTTCTCAGAAGGCAGCAATTGAATTATAATTAAGTCTCACTTTGCCACAATTCACCATTCGACTAAAACGGATTAAAAACTGAACTTGAATCAGATTAACTAATAATCTCAAGTCAATTGTCAGACGTCTTACCAGGTATAATCAAGATAATCAAGTTGATTGTTTGGATAATAAGCGACTGTATTTAGCCCTAATGGTTAGTTTGTCATCTCAGTATTGACAGTCCAGGTGATTCAAGCATTTCTCACACATCCAGAATTAAAAATTGGTATAGAATCGGTTTAGATAATATTTCCAATTCAAATTTTAGATAGGGTACAATCAAAATAATTAACTTTGATTGTTTGGATAGTAAGCGAGTGGTTTGGCTCTAATAGTTACTTTAGACTCTCGGTATTGACAGTGCAGAAATCTTAACACGTAAGGCAAATTTGAGGGGATTCGAGCAAACTACCTAAATGATAGAATATACTAACGAAATTGCACACCTCATACATTTGAAATTAAAAATTGATCTAGAATCGGTTTAGTTAATATTTCCAGCTCAATTGTCAGATAAGGTACAATCAAGATAATTAACTTTGATTGTTTGAATAGTAAACAACTGGCTGACTCTAATGGTTAGTTTGGCATCTCAGTATTGACAGTGTGGAAATATGGAGAGAAAGGGTAAATTTCAAATTATTCAAGCAAACTGCATAAATAGCTGAATAAACTGAGGGAAGTGCACCGGTGGTTTTCCTGCATACATGCGAGATTAGTCTCGACCTCACCATTTCCCCAATCAAGAATATCGTTGCAATTCGCAATAGAAATGAAACTCCTTTTCAGAAAATAAACTAGCGGGAATGAAAACAATATTTGCTTATACAGTTTCGAGTAGAGATACCAAATTTCCAATATTGCAATAATTTAATGCCCAATAAAATTAGTTCTAAAAAACGTAAATTTCCTGCTATCACTGCTTTTTTGTAACAAGCAATTAAACTCTTTGACTCCATTGTTTGCTTTTATCTTAAAGTATAAAGTATCTGCGCTTCAGTACAAACCGTCTAAATATTTAATGGACCTTTGAGACAACTTAAGAACTCCGTTTGTTGAATTCAATTGTTTTAAAAAACTTTTCTGTGTAGTTGTGTAAATAAAATCAAATTGCCCCGTTGGTGACCGAGAAATCTGTTTCACGCCGACGACACTGCAAATGCAAACTAGTAGTGGCTCCAGAGGAAAATTCAATCGATGAAATGTCGTTATTGCCTGGACCATGCGAACCCTTCCTTAGGGACGCGCCAAATTTAGACAAGATCACTCCACCAGCAAAATAGTGGTCAAAAAATCTACCAAAATTATTTTTTAATCAAATTATTTAATTTTCTTTTCCGTTATTGAATTAAGATAACGGAAATAATCGCATTATTTTAACAGGAATTTTGGAGAGAAACTACAATTTTTATAATATAATGGAGTCGGTGGGGAAAAGTTGAAATTGGCTCTAAGAAAATACTGTGAGATGTTATTTCCGCTCGAGAGGAGTGGCAAATAAGGATGCTGATGCCGTCTATAAAATACAATTGATTATGCATGCAGTAGTAGCACGAGATCGAAGTTCAAACTTACTAAAACTTAATCCACACCCCTACCTGGAGAGACAGAAATAAAGTCCAAAAACAGCGTTTTATTCGCGGTTCGACCACAACAAGACCATAAATATTTGCGCATTTTATCCCTCATTTTATTTAAATTTTAAATGTTTTCTTCCTTTCCGCTCAATGTAGATACGACAGAATTTTTTAATTAGTCACGCCTAACGCAGTTTTTAATTACCGCCACTGGTTATCAAGTTAAAATCGATCGAAAAAATCTAATTACTGAATTTGTCACCTTTTTTAAATAAATTCTTTAATTTGTTGTCTTTTTTATTTTCGATTGAGTTCACATTGGAAATTATTGTTCGTTGATGTGTGATCCTGGATTGTGAACATCTGAATCAATGGAGGATGATGCTTGGTAGTTATCCTTCTGTAACGTGTGCGTGTGTGTAACGTAGATTTTCAGGAAGCTTTTGTGGCAAAATCCTGAGGTTATCTCGTTATTTCAGGATATTTTTTGCGCGTTAATTAGATAATATTGTGAAATTAGCAGCGCGGCTTCCCAAATGTTTATTAGTGTTTTCGGGCCCCCAATTTGATTTCCACATATCGCCCTCGTTTATAACGCCACATCGATTAACAGCTTTTCGAAATTAATTTCAGAGCTGGAAATAATTGCGGTTTTTGGTTATTATTGCGTAAAACTTGGTGATAATTAACAAAACAACAAGAGGGTAGTGGGCGCAAAATACTTGCCTAAAGAGTTTTTAACGCTTTTCTGTTTTGTCAATTTAAATTGTTGAATTTATGACAAAAGCATAAGCTCATGATAAATGGGATTAAAGCACTCAACTGAATAAGCTGACATCCAGACTATATTCACTTCCGCTTTAAACTTGCTTATAGAGTTTTCTCACAATGCGCTAAGGGTCACGTTTTCTACAATTTACAGACGCCACTCGATTCTAAATCGATTTGTTTCAATATTTTTTCTAAACATTTGATTTTAATTAAGCCGCGTATTTTGATGCAATTTCAACCCATCAGAAGCTTTACTTATCGACACATTTACCACAATGGTGTATTGTTCGCTATGAAATTACTACCAGTAATAACACACGTTTTCACACGTCACCAATATGAATACAACGTCACTGAAAGCTCTTTGTTGATAAAGCTGTAATTTTCGATAAGCTAACATGACACAGTCCCAATTAATTTTAAGTCGTTAGCTTCAACTTTCTCATCAATTTTACAAACCACGGTCACCCTGCCGAAACTGGATACAACAAACTACCATATCCTGCGAGGATTATGCCGAGTTAAACAGGATTCATTGAAATTTTCCCTGGTTTTAATTAAACCGTGAAAGAATTTGTAAAAGTATTCTATTTCGCTAGTCGTTCCAGCTAAAACAAGAAGATTAATGTTATAAAAACCAGTTCAAGGAATTATGTGAGTATTGTAGAAAATTTCGGTGTTATAAAGATGAAACGTCTTTGAAAATTTCTCTTAATTCGGAAGCTAATTAATTAATCATTCCAAAAGTCCTTTTCGTTGAGCCTTTGACACTTTGTCCTTAAAGCTTTTGTGACGAGTTTTTGTGTCGTCTTATGTTGCTTGGGATAACCGCCGAATTAGCTGTCACGCCTAAACCAAATAATTAACTAACTGTAAAAATAAGAGTGTAATTGCTTTTACTGACGTTATTACTTACAATTAGTCTGAGTTTGCTTCTGGAAAATGACCAAATAAAATTAATTTTAGCGCCGGGATTTACCCCACAATTTTAATAAATGGAAAACGCAGCGTAACGCAAACGCCGCCCTCACTGCTTTCGTGTAATATATGAGAAAGCTGTTTAGAGGTCTGGTAAGTTAATTAGCTATTACTATAATAAAACTAAGATTAATTGTCTACCGCAACTTCCTGGCGTTAAACGAGTTAACAATTAACTATCCCGCAGTAAAACTCCAAACGAGTTAAGAAATGATTGCCGCTACCCGAGAGACTCTTAAAGCGCATGCAACGAAATTGACATCGAGACTTCTTGTTACTAACTATTGACTAAGGGTAAATAAATTATTGGCGTTAAATGGACAATAATTTAAATCATCAACACTTATGTTTGAAAAAAATTTCCAAATTATTCATTGTAAACTTCCCGAAACTTTTAGAACAGCTGTTGATACTATTAAGGGACAGAAGACGGCGAAGAGACAATAAGGAATTGGATTAAGGAGTTTCGTTTGGTAATTAGGGGATGTTTAATCCAAACTCCTTCAATAAGCAACATATTTGTCCGCGTTGATCAGTATAGGGGGTGAAGCGGAATGACCTTATCCTTATACTATTATCCATATAATGCGAGTCGGGATCTTTTGGTATAATCACAAATTTAACTCATGCGGGCCACCGAAAACACTCTTACGTCAATAAGTTCCATTCAAGAAACATTAACACAACTTAATGGAGTTCCTCCCATTCAAATTAGAGTTTCAATAAAATTTTAAAATAACATTGAAAAATATATTACACTTTATTGCAAGAATATAACGATTTACTAGCAATACCGGCTGCCATATTCACAAATTGGATTAAATTGGTGCAGCATAAGTTGGACCTCCTCCAATTTCCCTAAGTTGCTTTTCTACGTAAAGTAATATTGAGCGAAAAATTTAAGAACGTAGGCTAAACCACAACCTCAACATTGTAAGGTACGTGGCGGAAGAAAAAGAGAGGAATTGGAAAATCTTACAATTAAGAAACAAGGCTTTGTAAAAGTTATAAACTTAAGTTTGCGGAATTTTAGAGAAAGAATTAAAGAAGTTAAGCGCTGTCCATGCCTGATAACTCTAAACTCAGATGAGTATTAACAAATAATAATTAATTAAAATCCATATTAAAGCTTGATTATTGATTTGAACCAAGGTATTGATGAACAGAAATTAAAAACATGATATTTAAAGAAAAATTGATTTCTCTTAGAGTAATATCAAATTATAAAATAAAATTCGGGATCATTTTATTATAACATTGAAAACTGGAAGTATAACTTACTGTTACTACTGCTCTTAATAATAGAGAAATGTTGAATCTGATTATTTAAAACTTCTAATGCCATTTATGAATTTTCTATATAATTTCTGTCTCCTCTTATTTTATTTCCTTTTAGAAATTTGATCCTTCTGGAGTTTCAAATAATTTTTTAACTAATTATTTAATTAATTGCCAATTTCCTGAGTGATATAGTCGAAAATAATTGGCTATTAAAGCTATAAGGAAACGTTTATTAATTTATTAAAAAAATATTTAATAAATTTGATTAATAGTATCAAGAGTTCCTGTAATAAAAATCTCTTAAGTATCTTAAAAATTACAAATTTTTTTGCTAGACAATCCCATCGTCTTTTGAAAATAAATTGTTTACTTTATTAATAATTTTTGGTGCTGTAGAAGTTTTGGACATCAACTGCGATGTGGAAAGGTGACAATATAACGCAATAAAAATTTTAACTTAGTACTGACACATTGCGAGTTTTTCAAATAACCCAAGTAAATAAAAATTTTAAATAGAAGGGTAAATATCAAAAAGTTAATGAACGCTGACGGTTTAATGTTGCTACGAGAGGTGATTCTCTCACATAGTTGTGAATAAGCAATGAGGATATGCGAAGGTGACAATTACAAGAACTTGTAACTTTCACGACTACTTAACTCTTAATAATCCTCTTTGAAGTGCTAATCTGAATAACATAGAATTATGCTCCCAATCGTGTTATTTTCTGGGTTAATCGGCTGGAATTACTGTTGTCAACAACAATGAATTAAGTGCTTTTTGAAAAAGTATGGGTGGATATAGATTTTAATTAAAGTTTAACTATTATGTGGAAAAATTCTGTCTAAACCAACTATGATACGTGAGTGTGACTTAAATGTTCTATGAACTATTTTATTTCAAATTTAGTTTTAACCAGTAACTGCCACTAAACAGTTTTTCCTACATTTCTAATTTTGTGAATTAGCCATTTGCTCATAAATTAAATAAAGTGCGAAAAATTAAATAAAAACATTATTATTACAATAAATAATAATGTAGTGTTAAATTTTTGTGATGAACGGTAATCCAAACCGAGTTTAATATAAATAAAATTTGGTGTTATTGAGCGATTATTTACCCAATTCTCAACTACTACAACTTATATTCGCATTAAGTGTTTCTACCAAAAGTTTTTTGATAAGCATGGAATGTTTAGCGCAAACAATATACAAATTAAACAGCTCGGTTTTCCATAAAATATGAAAACGACTACATATTCTCTGCTTTTTTGTATAGTATTACCCTACGGCTATTTGTTTTATGACTTTATATTGCTTTTTAAAATTTATCAAATAAATGACGTTGAGACTTTTTGTCATTTTTATTTTAATAAACATAATTAAAGACTCTGGGAATTGTTTGTTGCAAACAATAAGTAACATTTAGTATTATGCTACTCAAATAGTATTACAGATTGTTATTATTTAAGCCGATGCAAATACAACAATCTATCTGCCAACTAGTAATAATGGATGCCACTCGTTTATTTTTGCGACTTTCTAAATTTAATTAAAATTACTCTTTGAAACAGTTTCTTTTATTATTTTGAATTTATTTCTTTATTTAAATCATATTCCGATTTAGCAGAAATCAACAACTCTACAAGTGTTTGCTGAATATAAGGAAACTTTTAGGATAACTTAAAATAGTGGAGATTAAGTGACATCGTCTTTATAAAGTTTCAACAACGTGTTAATTAAAACTTTTTAACTGCATTCATTTACTACAGTTTCCGCTTCTAAGGATTTGCGTCGATTTACAATAAGCTGAATAAGATTTACGCCAACGACAGGATTGAAATGTATGAACAGATTGAAAGGGCGCCGCCCGATAGCTAATAATAAAATGAACCCTCTATAATAAAGCTTGATTCCTCGATAGCATTCATGTCCAAATTAAATTCCGAAGAAGGGTATCAAGCAAACAAACGTCCAAAGGTCTTAATCATTCGAAACTATTTGAAAGATTGAACAGGTCGTTTTAACGAAATTGCAGTGACTGCGAAAATTGCAAGCAATTATTTTCAAGTTCTAATAATTTAAGTCTGCCAATAAGAAATTTTAATTAAGAAATTATTGATAGTGCCTCGTTGAATTTGATTGTTAAATTCAAGACACTGTTTAGGTATTAGAATAGAGTTTCTGGTAGCAGCTTTATTTGCTTAAATTATGGTTAGAAGTATTCAAAATTGATATTATCGGTGCCTCTTCCGACATTATTTTCTACTTTCTTTGGTTCGATTTTTTTAAGGATGTGAGAATGTTTTTAAATAATTTCAAAGGAATAGTCGAATAAAGCAATAAAGATGATCGTCGATAAAGCCGGCTGATGTTTCAACATTTTTAATTCTTTTTTTATAGATCGCCCTAAAATTTTGTAGTTTATGTGCAATTCGAAGCCAAGCGAACTAACTTCAATTGTTGCTTTTGTTGTAGCTTGTAAAATTTACAGCAAGTTGTAAACTGTTACAATAAAGGTGTCCTCACTGGAACCGCTGAATCGGATTAAGGAAATTCGCAAAAATTTCCTGTACGTTAAATTAGGTTCTCAATTAAATTTCGGAAGTAATTAAGGCAATAAAATCAATTCGATATTGCCAGTGTCCAAGTTTAGCCAACTCAACTGCAATTACGGGGTTATTCTCCAGGACAACTAATATTCGACACGGAAAATTTGGACCCTTTATCTGGCAAGTTCGCCAATTAACGTAAATTTTCAGTCGGTTCCAACATCATGGAAAATTTTAAATTATTAAAAAATACCAGCGATGTAAAGGGGAAACTTATTGAATTAATAATCAGCAACGGGTTAGAACCGTTTACATGACGCAACTAATTATTGTTTATTCCTCAATTACAACAATTATTTCACGCCCAACTGGCTAAGATGCTGTATTTAAATCAACCAAATTCGAAACAAACGAAACAAAGCAACAATATTTTTTGATTAGTTTGGACAATTAGTTTCGAAACAAATTTACACAATATCAAATTAATTTTTTTGACAGTATTTTGGGGAAACTTTTGAGCAACAAAACCGCAATTTCTATTAATTAAAATTGCTTGTGGACAATCTTGTATTTTTTTGTTGCGATTGGGTGCGTGTTTGATTAAAATGTTGTTTAGCACAAAAAATGAAATTAACAGCCCCGTTATATTACATTATAACGACGTGCTTGAATAAAAGGCAAAACAGTGATTAGACCATGGGGTAATTTATAAAGTAGGTAATTTAATATCTTAAGAGAAGTGCGTGGGTGGTTTGAGAGCAAAAGTGATGTGTCAGGTTCACGATGAAGTTTGTGGGATGTTTATCTGGAACATTACCTACTCAGGGAAAGTATTAAGGACGTGATGTTAGTGTAACAAAAATTAACGTTTTTCTGTCCGAAACGTTATTCTAGATTTATCTCACATTTTGACACTTGAGAAAAACTTTTAGATTCAGTTATGAAAGAGAAATCCGAAAGTTAATTGAAACTGTTTCAACAAATTCCGTTACAATTCCTTTATATAAATTGTTCAAGCAACTATTTGTCACTTGAATAAATCGAGTTGTTTCTACTTTTTACTCGATTTGTGCATGTCACAATGATAGAGAGTCGTAGTCAAATATTTTAAACCATTTATTACTTAGCAGCTCCAAGACCGAGATTAGAAACTGGAGAAATAGTCGCAATAAATTTTTACAATTGAACACTTGCACTTTAGAAAATTTCTACAGTTCAGGTATAAACAAAATTAAGTAATTTTGCAACACGTCAAACTAAACTGTAGCGCAAATTTGAAAAGTTTTCTACATACATTGCTCGACGTTTTCATTAGCGACAATTTCAAACGTCGCACCAGTTTGCCTATTTGCAATAAACGTGCTCAATTTATATAATGAGCCGCAAAACTAACACAATTTTCAAAAAAAATTACTACAAATATAACTCGCAACGGAAGCAGTTTAATAACTTTCCTCATGCAACATCAATCTTGGTCGTAAAAGCGCTACTACTTTGCTCTTGCCCTAGATTATTTAAAGATGTTAGAAATCTCTACTTGTGTTCACAGCGATTTAATTATATTATATGGTGATATTGAATTTCCGATTCACTCCCGGTGTTTTGCTTGTCGAATTTGAGCTTTATTTAGACTATATAGCGAAGGTATTCACTGTAAACAGTAAAATTCGGCGATCAAGTTCGTATTATTGAATGTCTCTCGATTTAGGAAGCTACAAACAAATAATGTATACAGCAGAACAACGGATAGTCCATTTAAATCCTTAGAGCTCGTTATCTTCAGATGGAGCAACTGTATTGATTGACATTTGAAATATTCTCGTGGTCATAATATTGTTTTTATAGCATTATGTGGAATAAATTTAAGTTTATTCTCTTTTAATAAAAACAATGGAATATCATCGTCTATATAGTCTGAATAATTTTCGAGAAAACCAGATGTGCTCTCATCTAAACAATAGTTTGAATTGAACTGTGCATCATACGTGTTTAGAATGAATATCTCGCATGCTCGGATTTGGCTACAATTTGAGCACATGTACAGTAATCGGCACTGAAATTAATGTAACGGAAAATTACAGTATTTTAAAATCCGTTTAACTTGTGAGTTATTGATGAAGAAGACTTAATTTCATTAATTTCTGACGAGGTCTAAAATAGACACATTTTTGCTAGTGCCCCGTCAAGCTGGGTATACGTGGTGGCATGTTGACAAAGCTAAAAGAGTGACTTGTGATATGGGTTGACATTCAACAACACACTTGGCAGAGTATATCGTAGATGAAAAATTTCGGATAACCACTTTTTTTTCCCAGTAACTCCCAACGAAAATAAACATCGACTTATGAAATTAATTAAGCGCCTTGTCGACGAAATGAATAATGCAAGCTCGTAAAGCAACACAAAACGCCTTATTTCTCACATCAACGCAAAATTTTATTACTACTGCAGTACAATTTTTAAATTCCAACAATTTCCAATACCGACACTATTCATGACAAACGCGTAAATTAATCTACAAAATACTCAATTGCAATTAAAATTAAATAGTGTTCCAGCTATTGCACCATTGTTATTAACCACACTTCAATAAATAATTAAATGTGGCGTGGTAACACAACTATTTTTAATAATACAATTATTAATTAAATTAAACATTTGCTTTTGGCAAATCTGGTCGGTGATAGCAAATTTATTTTATTAAAAAAATTATTAATAATTGTGGCAAACGGGGAGACGATGGCGTTATTTTATGACATTTCCGAGCATTATCAACTTCAGGCAGACGTATTATGAGAACGTTTCAAGAGTCGAGGTGCACTTCCGGAACATTGAGATCGTGATTCCAGTCGTTTACTAGAAATATCTGATCTTGCACCCGAGAATGTTTTAAAATATTACGCCATTTAAATGTTCACGGAATCGTAAACTACTCTCTTTGGAATAGTTGCAACAATTGCATATAATAGAAATTTTTTTCAGTAAAAACTTGAATTAAATTGCGAGATAAATTTTCAATCAAACGTTGTGTTAGTATTGAACTATTTAAATTTATTGGAATCTCCTTAAATGATGACAATGATAACGGTGATTTTGGAAGTGTTAAATAATAATAGTACTAAGGATAACAAAAATTTTGGTTCAACGCCAGGAACTTGTTTATTTAAAATATTAATTATAAATTAAATTTTGACAACCATACAATCAAAGAGAAACACTTCCCTAAATTTTGCTGCAACCTCAGCACAATGAAACCGTGTAGTTGTGGAAGGGTTATTATTTATTAGGAAAGTCCCTGCCGCATTTATTAGCTAGAAATAGGAGAAACTCGCAGAATACAATTAGAGTGATTTGCGCCTCTTTGGATGTTTTGCTAAATAATTCGAGTTTCTCTCGACGTGTTTCTGTGTTTATCAACAATTTATAGCTCAATCTATTAAGGTTGCTTAAATAAAAATTAATCGTGATGCTTGACTGAGTATTTTACAATAAATTTCCATTAGTGCCATAGATTTAGTGTGTTGTTCTCGATGTTATTGTCAATTGTTGCGGGGTTGCTAATTTGTGGTGGTTTTAGAGTGAATAATTGATGGCGTTTGTTCAACTTATTGTTTGGAAACGCAAGCGCGAAAAGCTCTTGAAGTTTGTCTAAAGTTAAATATTATTGGCAGACGCTTAATCTGTGGTTTGAACTTGAACCAAGAACGATTTATCACAGTTTGGACACGAGAAAATATCAAGTTTTAATAAAATACTAGCAAACCAGTTATCTCCGGATGTAACTGTAAATACAATTATGATGGTTCCTAAAGTAGTTTTCGGGATTATCTAATGCGCGATGGTGAAGGAAAAGTGGACTGTTGCCCCGACTGGACTACTGATGTGCTGTAATGGAATACGTTGAGTAAAGAAACAGTGACAGAGAATAATTTCGTCCATTTTTATTGCTTTAAATTTTTACGAAATCCAGGCACGAAACACAAAGTGAGAACAAAGATACATTCGAAGATTATACGAAAGCGACGCTCAAATAATTAAAAAATTACAAACAAATAAATCAGGAATAAATTTTAAATTAGTAGCGCCTCTCATTAAACCCAATTTTGTGGCAGAATTCACATTAATTATCCATGTTAACCCGTTAACACGCCACTCAACTTTTTAATTTGTTAATACATGTAAAACGACGACATAAATTCAATGACAGGAAACAAAATTTTATTACTTCCAAAGAAACAAGAAGCTTTTCCGCTACAACTCAACAACTCGTACTGAATTAATTGCAGATATTTATAAGCTTACTTCGACATTGAGCTCTAATTTAAGTATTCGTGAAGCAATGAATTTCAATTATTTTCAGCAATTAATTAAAACTTTCCCCATCATCGTTTCGTTTCTTTTACTAAGTTAAAAAGATAGCGAAAACCATAAAGTATTTTTTTAAATTCAAACTTGACGCGATTTAGTAAAAAATGGTGGATGCGCCGGGTGAATTGTGGTTACTGTAATAACGGGTGTGCTGGAGGCTGATTCTAGAATGCCACTAAAACTTTTGTGTAAACCTCTGTTGTTATGGCAGCCAACAAAAACTAGTAACATCAAGGGTAGGCTTATAGCTCATGCATTAATTGAATAAGACGAAGCTAATGAAAACAAAACTAGTTCTAGCAACCTTGCAAATTTCTATCAAAACATCTCCCGAATAAAGTTGTTTTAAGGCGAAGTTACAATTCTGACAAAATTCTTTAAAAACTAGCTAACCCGACGAATGTTTTCCTGTCCAAAATTCAATAAATTTATTGCTGATCGTTTAGTGAATTTGTAGAAATGTGTCAACAAAGTAAAATCGAGGAAAAACCATTTTTGACAATTGGCTATAAATATAAGCATTCAATCAAATTATTGTCATTCCAGGAGCATAATGAACAAAATAATAAAAATATTAACCAAATATGTCGCATTATAAGTTATGATAGAGAGTGCATAAGTAGAAGTGTTGAGGATTTGATTGTGGTAATGGACTGATAAGTTAATGGCCCTGATAACGCTAATGGCATTGATTACGGTAATGGTGTCGATAACCTAATGGTGTTTATGATTGACAGGTACTTAACAGGTGTCTAATGGCTGCATTTTTTGCAAATTACCTAATTATCTATCGACTTGGAATTTTGTGAAAACATTAAAAGTAATGTTTACATTAACAATCTCATTTCCTTTCTGCAGATTATCTAAGTGGTTTGACTCGTGATTGACTAATGACAGGGACTTGGAATTTAGTGAAATATTAGAAAACAATGTCTAGACTGACAATCTCATTTCCTTTCTGCAAATTATCTAACTGGCTAATGGAGTCAACCGCTAAGTAACTAAAAAGGTGAAATCAAAATGGTCATCGGGCAAACCGTATATAAAGCCGGAACGCAAGTGAAGAATCACAGTTTTTTTCGTATCGATACGTAAGCGGTTACGAAGATGAGTGTTGAGAGTTATTTTCAAGTGTTGACTTGCAATCAACTGCTACGATTTTACGAATCAGGTTTAATAGAACCCTGTTATCTAAAATCTATATATAATATTGTGAGTGAACGAATAATTTTTGATAACATCGTTTTGACACATGATGAAATTAATCTTTACGATTCGTTAAGATTAACAGTAAACGGTGCTGCAGAAGAAAAATCTCATGGTAAGTGTTAGCTATAAACAATTGAATAATATATGTAGTTAATATATTCATAATAATAATAATAATAATAACAACAACACACTTTTTCGATGTTTAGAGCATGCTACTACTACTACAACTGTTACATCGGCATCGCAATCTAAATGTGTGGATTCAATCTCATCGACATCAGGACTCTCGCAAAGAAATACATCAACCCTATATGGATATGGTAGTTCCAACGGTATGTAATGATCTAAAGACACATCAACTATAGAATTTGCATAACCTATTTTTTGATTTGATACTAATTAGTGCTCATATGTTATAGTAAACCAAAACAACAGCACCAATATAACACCGTATGTACAACAGCATCATGATGAGGCTGAAGAACATGGTGGTTGTAATGGTGAATGTTCAACAAAAAATAACACCAATTTACGATATGTATCCGTGGAGGAAGAAACGATACGGTGTGTACGTAGATTTAACCTGCACGGAAAGAGAACCATCTTCAAGTTACGAGATGCACCAAATGACGCAAATCCTATACAATGGCTTATGGTAATACAATTATATTAAATAGAATTTATTATTAGGCGTAAATGCTGATTTTGATTATTTTTACAGGATGTTATGACGGAACTTGTCGGATACAGCACCAGTAATTTCAATGCCAGTGATATGGTTGGACTCGTCATTGAAAACATGGATCAACCCGAACGACCATTAGGCATATCATTTCGACGGTGTGACCAGTTATCAGCCGCTGTCATTATAGATGTAATAGGGCGAGTATTACAAAGTAACGCACAATTTTTTACGAATGACCGTATGGCTATGAAGGTAGATCGTGTCGTAATGCCTGAAGGTAGTGGTGGCAGTTTTATTGGTCGGGGAATTACCAATATCGAATGGTGTATGCGAAAATACAGTATTACTTACATCAATAATAACGACCACTACTGTCTGGCATACAGTTTAATTGTTGGCATAGCATTTAGAACGAATGAAGGTGAATATAATAGTATGCGTAATAAGACGGCAAACGGGTTGGAGATTTTGTATTCGAAAGCTTTAGCCTTATGCAGAGCTGCGGGGGTTGATTTATCACAAAGACCGGGTTGTTATGCTGATATTGTTAAGTTCCAAGAATATTTAACAGATTTTACAATTGTAGTTTATAATGACAGGCAAGGCAAAAATATTTGTTTTGAGGGGAACAAGATGAACGGTAAACCCACAATTAACTTAATTCTATTAGATAATCATTTCAGTCATGTAAATAGTTTAACGGGCGCGTTTGCATGTGGTTATTTTTGCGAACAATGCCACGTACGTTCAAGTCGTAGAGACCAACATTTAAGGTGTCCATTCAAATGTCCGTGTTGTCATATAAGCCCACCACACTATGATGAAGTATCGTTAAAGTGTAACGATTGTAGTCGTGATTTCCGCGGTCAAGAATGTTTAACTAAACATGTTGAGACAGGATTATGTCAACGATTAAAGCGTTGTAAAACTTGTTTAGTGAGTATATGGGTGAAAACTAAAGCCCCACACAAATGCGGTTACAAATATTGTAACGTTTGTATGAAATCCATGCCCATACGTCACGATTGCTACATTCAAGTTAATACACTTTCAAATAAGAAGTGTCAAGAATTGCGTACACAGTTTATGTTAATATTTTACGATTTTGAAACCAGACAAGAGTTAGCTCTCGATGTGCCGGGTAAGTTCAAGCACGAGGTTAATATGTGTGTAGCTCAACAATGTTGTGCGGAGTGTATAAATGAAGACAATATTAATATAGACTGTATTAAATGTGGTAAAAGACAACATATTTTTGATGGAGATGATCCTGTCGCAACATTTTTAGAATACATAGGGCGTAAATTACATACATATCATGTAACAGCATTAGCGCATAACGCTAAAGGTTTTGACAGTTGTTTTATAATACAAAAATTGTTTGCCGACATACCAAGATGGACACCTTCAGTGATACGGAATGGAACAAAATTAATGTCAATCACTTGTGGGTCACACTTACGGTTCATCGATAGTATAAATTTCATGCCCATGCCCTTGGCAAAATTACCATCGGCTTATAAATTTGTAGGTATTAAAGGATATTTTCCGTACTTATTTAATATTATGGCTAATGCCAATTACGTAGGACCCATACCCGATGCTTCGTTTTATTCACCAGACACCATGAAACCTAAAGATCGTAACGCTTTCATGTTATGGTATGAGGAACAACGACGTCAATGTGTCATATTTGATATGAAGCAGGAACTTTTAAATTACTGTATAGGTGATGTCGACATTTTAAGAAGGGCATGTATACGTTTTCGCGACTGTTTTATAAAAACAAACAACGTGTATCCATTCTTAGAGACATCAACTATTGCAGGTGCTTGCAATTTAGTATATAGGCGAAACTACCTAACCCCAGATACTATAGGTATAATACCTCAAGGAGGTTACAGAATGCGTGATCAGCAATCAGTCGTTGCTATTAAGTGGCTGTTATGGATGGAATATAGTACGGGTACTGCTATAAAACATGCAGGTGTTAGTAGAGAGGTACGTTTACGCGAAAATATTTTGGTTGATGGTTATTGTGAGGGTACAAACACAGTTTTAGAGTTTAATGGTTGTTACTACCACGGTCATGACTGTCTAATTAATCAAACAGTGTCGATTCCTTACAGTAATGAAAAAGAACCCTCTAACACCTCGAATAAAAGAACTTCCTTGCACAATGATTCGTTGTTCCAGCGTCGTGAACAGACTAAGGCAAAGGAAGATCTAATTCGTTCGTTAGGATATAATATAATAGTTAAATGGGAATGCGAATTTCAAAATGATATTAAAACCATTCCGCATTTAAAACAATTTCTAGAAGACCGCGTCGGTATATTTAAAGAGTCGCCACTTGATCCGCGAGATGCATTTTTTGGAGGTCGCACGAATGCATGTAAGCTTTATCATAAATGTAATCCTAACGAGAGAATTAGATATTTTGACGTCTGTTCACTGTATCCGTATGTTAATAAGTACGGAAAATGTCCTATAGGTCATCCAAAAATTCATCTAGGTAATGATGAATGTCTCAAATTAAACATTGATATAATTGAAGGTCTTGTTAAATGTACCGTTTTGCCACCTCTAGATTTGTATCATCCGCTGCTGCCATACAAGTTAAACGGCAAACTACTTTTTCCCTTATGTTTATCATGCGCGGTACAGTCAGCTAACACACCCTGCCAGCACACATCAGATGAACGAATGTTTACAGGCACTTATGTAGCTGACGAACTACGTAAAGCAATTTCATTAGGATATCGCGTTGTAGAAATTCATGAAATATGGGAATATGAAGTTACTGTTTATAATTCCCAAACCAAAGCTGGTGGGTTGTTTGCAGGATATGTTAACAACTTTTTAAAGCATAAGCAGGAAAGTAGTGGATGGCCATCATGGTGTACGGATGATCAATTAAAAAAGTCATATGTTGATCAGTATGAAAAAAGGGAGGGCATCACTTTGGAACCTAACAATATTGTGTATAATGCAGGTTTACGGCAGAATTCAAAACTAATGTTAACATCTTTATGGGGGAAGTTTGGCCAAAGAACTAATTTAATGCAAACATCGCTCATCGACAAGGCTGCACACTTGTTTAAATTATTATCAAATCCGTCTGTTGAGGTGCATGATATAACTAGAATAAGCGATACGGTATTGTTGTGTGCATGGAATCATGTATCTGAGGCCATACAACCTCTAAAGACCGTAAATGTAGCAATCGCGGCTTACACAACGGCTAATGCACGTCTAATTTTATATTCATATCTTGAGAAGTTGGATCGTCGCGTTCTATATTTCGATACTGATAGTGTCCTTTTTACTCAGGATATAACAAATCCAAATGAATGGTTACCGTCTACAGGCGATTTTCTAGGTGATATGACCGATGAAATTCTAGGTGAATATGGTAATGATGCATACATTACCGAATTTGTAAGCGGCGGACCTAAGAATTATGCATACAAAGTCATAATTCCTAATGAAAATCGCGTGGAGACGATTTGTAAAGTAAAAGGACTTAATTTGAACTATCAGAATTCATTACTGGTAAATTTCGATTGTCTCAAAGACATGATTTTAAACGATTTAACAAAAACTATAAATATACATAATGATCGAAGTATAGTTCGCACGAAGATCTACGATGTTGTAAGCCAACCAGCGGACAATATTTATAGAGTTAACTATACGAAAAGACAACGTTTAGATAATTCTTACGACACGCTGCCATACGGGTTTCGTAGTAGTAGTAGTTAATTAGTTACTTGCCTTATTACATGATTTAATACACATCTCTGTAATTAGCCACTTTATATATGTATATGCATATTATTATAAAATTATAAAATAAATAAATAATCTTTGTATTATTCTGTTATTTTTTCAACCTTATAAGTGATACGAATTTATCTATTTAATTACATAAAACAAAAGTGATTGTTTATTAAAGTGCAAAGAACCGAAAGTTTTCCCAAGGGCGATTGCTTTATTGCTTCTTGATATTTTCACTTGCAAACATTTATTAATGGCCGAAGTAAGGATTATTAGTTAATGGATTTTTACCATTATAACTGACAAAGTTAGAGATTATTTAATAAAATAAGTGACAATATCCCTTAAATATACATTTTTTTTCAAACAAAAAGAAATTCCTTTAAAGTGTGATTACTTAATTGTTTCTTAATGTTTTGACTGTCAAACCTTTATAAATGGGTCGAAGTCGTTAGGGCATACATTATGGCTGACAGACTTAGAGATTACTCAATAATAAGATAAGTTAATTGATTTTTGCCATTATGACCGACAGCGTTAGAAATTATCTAACAAGATACCTGACACATTGTTTTCTAAACGAAAAGCAAAGAAATTCCTTCAAAAGGTCCTTATAAATAGTAAGCTCGAAACGGCGTAAGTCAGTCTATAATCGTCATGCAGAACTGTACCTGTGTGATGTGCGATCCTGCCCGAGTCAATATTATTTCAAACATTATTATAAAATCGTAAGTACAAACTTCAATAATGATTTAAATTTTATTATAATAATAATATTTTCAACAGAGCCCCTATTGTCAAAACAATTAACGGGGACTTAGATCAACAACAGGTCTGGGAACCATGCGACTTGGATTGGGCGGCTATTGAGTCCAATGCCCTGATGAAAATTCAGGAGCGCAATAAAAGGGCTGAAGAAGTTAAGATAAAAAATGCCTTGAAACGAGCGGCGACAAATCTCCATAAGGCAAAATTTATTAGAAGTTGGAAAACTTTAGGGTTAGGCTGTTTGCCAGCGATCTCTAAAATTCCGGCCCAGCTAGTGGATGCTGTCATCAAGATGGCATCGCAAATCCCCAACCGTATCGACACTATAAGTGTAGGTACGCAGACCGAAGAAGAAGCAGAAAAAGAAGAAGAAGAAACGCTGGCAATTACACCTCGAAAAAGAAGAAGGCGCAGCAGCAGCAGCAGTAGCAGCAGCAGTAGTAGTAGTAGCAGTAGCAGCGACAGCAATAATAGTTGCTGGTTGTAATATAATAATAATAATAAATATATAATTTTTTTAAGTCAACTTTATTATTAAAAATACATATTAAATAACATTGCACATATTTTATCGTTTTTATTCTGTTCGTATGCAAACATTTTTAAAAAATTATCCAAATTGAACCCTAATGTAAAATTTAACAGAAATAAACAGCAGTAATTTCCGCAAACAAATGATAGAGAGCTTTGAATAACTGTTGTATTGTAAAACCATATTTTGCTATTTCTTTGAAGAAACTTTCGAATTTTAAACATAGGCAAACGACCGAAACTGTCGAAAAAGCATGCTATACCTGAAGCATAGAAATAAATGCACACCCAATGACTTCCTGGTTTATAACTTGGATCATTATTTATTACAATCAAAGCTGGTTTAGTTATATACATTGGTATTTTGTCATACGCGAAAACACCAACATGATGCGTTCCCGATGCATTGATCTTCTGTAAGCATGTCTCGATTTCCCAAGTATTCATTATGCCAATATTTTAAATTTTCAACATTTATCAAAGCACATACGTTAGAGTTACGGCGATGCCAGCCGCACGTTCTGCCATTATTATTATTATTATTATTACCACTACCACTATTACGTACACGTCTTAATTCTTTTAGTGAAGGACAGCCGAGGTTTTCCAAGTTTACAATTTCACAATCACTGAGAAGTGTTGATAAAATGTTTTTCTTCAGATCACCTTTTACGTACAGAATTGTAGAGTTTCCTATACTTCGTTTTAGTATTGTATCCAATTCGTCATAGTTAGTGTTTCCAATTTCCCAGTTGATCCCATGATGATTGGCTGTCAACCAGTTGATGTTTCGTAAAAGAGGTTTTTGTAATTCTTGAAGTTTAAATGGTGGTTTAAACACAAAGTGATGGTATGATGAGTTTTCAACACAAACAACTGCTAGTTCCTTAAATACGAATTTATTTAAATTCCCAACAAAGCCTTGAAAATCAACGTATACAACCATGTCTTAACAGTACAACTTGATACTGACAACTAAAATAATTCTACAATTTTTACAATATTTATATATAAACTAACTACTATAGTCCACTATGATATTTCTATTTTTATCAATTTCAATAACATTATCAAACTCAGCATAAACAAGGCAATTAATAGTTTCAGGAAGAGCTTCGCTGAAACGTACTTCTAAGCGTAAACTACCATTTCTTACAAGATTCCAATGCGTTGTAGAACTAGCTGTTAAATCAGGTGTTAAATCAAACACACTTAAACAATAGCCCTCCGAGTAACCTTCTCTTGAAATACCGTTACCCTCGTTAAGAAAATGTATGCCTGTCCCCGAAAATAAAGTGTGATACATATTGACAAACAGCTTATTATCGCTAACGAAATCCGGCTGTAAAGGTTTTGATGGATATTGCTGATTATCAACTTATACAGCCAAAAAGTTCAAATTGTAATGCTTAAAATTGTAAGGATTTAACTTATAATCTCCATTAAACGATCTGTTTGACACAAAACCAATGATACATCTTTTTGGTAGTTGCCCTAAGAATATGTTATCCAATGTCTTTCCTTGAACACCTGCAGGTATTGTGAGAACTTTAACTTCATTTCGTGTAATTGGGTAGAAGGCATTTGTTGTCTCGAGGGCTTTAGCATGAGCAATCAAGACTGAAGGATTGATTTTTACTCGACGTATGAGTAAGGTTGAATCAATTATTTGAATTTTACCTGATTCACCCATTAATGCAAAATTATTCCTTGAACGAACAAGTTTTAATCTTAATTCTACACCGTTCAGTAAAAATTTTTCTTGGTTAAAAATATCACAATGCAAATGACCAATTAAATCCAGATGTTTGCTACCAGCAGTGTAACTTTTACGTTTAGTATAACCCTTGTTTTCAGCAGTGGTTTCATCCATTTTATTATGAGTATCGTTGTACCATAATCCACACGTTAAATGTGAATTTTTAGCAGCCGGTCCATAATTTAAAAGATTTTCAATATAGCATTTGTAACCATATGTATTATTAGGTGGTGAGACAAGCTTTTGGTTGAGGTGTACATCGACTTGCGTAAAAAGTGAGTGTAGCATATTATTAATAGGTCCCACATTATCTTCAACGGTGAAACTTGTACCGTCATCTTTGATTATTTTGACTTTCATCTGGATTAATGTCTGCGATAAATCTATGTATTCATCACCACCTCTATGAACGACAAATTCTAGCGGACTATCATCTGTAATGTTTGATAATGGCTTGTAATTTACCCACTGTCCGCTTTCTATACTTGTTTGAGTTGAGGGCAAAGCAAAAAGATCTAGTTCCGATTTTACACATTCACAAGATTTACTATGGAGAAATGACATTTTCAATGAAATATGTCCGTAGCCGAATTCTGTTGTGTTCTGTTATTATTTACACCTAACGATGCCTTGACACGGGGTTGTTTAACAAACTTATGTATTTTATTTACTAAACGCTTTTTTTTTATACCACGATCACTACCACCACCACCACCTGATAATAACAATTTGATTTTATCACTGGCTTTGCGCTTTAAATTTTGCGTTGTTTCATTTAGACGTCCGTTAAATGATTCTTTAATAGGTTTGTTTTCTGCTATATCACCTAAGAAAGATGCACCTGATTTGAGTGCTTCAATGCCTACAGTCTTAGCACTACTTTTTACCAATGGCAGAATAGATCTTAGTAAACCTTTTAAAAAACTACCGATACCGTGCCCACGTTGATACACCGAACCGCGGTAAATGGTGCCAACGCCTGTGCCAGCTTGTTTAAGATAATAACTGTGATAAGGACAGCTATTGCTGGACATGTTTCTGCCTGAAGTGTAGTTTAACAGCTACGGTTCCAAACTGAAATGGTACTTTAGCACCGGTGTTCGTTCTTATATCTATTTCGATGTTCTCAAACTCACGTTTAAGAACAGGGACATAATCCAGTTGTATAAATGTGTGGACTTGTTGGGTACCGTACATGTATTTTGTACTGTCAACAGCAATAATACGTAAAACTTTTGCTAAAACATCACCAATCACTTGGGGTTCTATTATATCACTATACACAAAAAATTGTGGAGGTACACCTAGCAATATGTTAGCAGGGTGTGGTGATATTTTATTTAAAACATTAGTATCAGGATCGAAACCTAATTGTAAACATAAATTGTGTGACATGCTTACATGTTGTAATGAATCACATTTTGTGGTAACCCTTACTTTTTTTGATCCTTTGTATATTTCAATTTGAACTTTGTTTATCAGCACCGTATTAAGTGCATCTACAACACCTTCAATGGAATCGTAATCACCAGGTTCTATGCGGTACTTGGCCCATATCTCGTTTGAATGCCTTATATTATTATTTGCAACAGAGTCTATATGATAATCACTTGTTTTGTCTATACAATTGTTTATTATGTCACTACCAACCAAATTTGCTATTGCTGCTCGATTAACATCAGTCACGTCATACTTCAGATACACAATATTTTCTTGATCACGCACTGAAAGAATTGAACACGGAAATTGTATTTCCGTTAATGCAACAAACCACTCGCCAGTTAAATGAATCGTCTTTGGCAATTGTGTAGAAAAAGTTGTCGTGGTATTATCGGGAAAATAAGTTTTTGAGCTATCGCTTAAAAGCGTTAAATAAAATTCATTTTCAGTATTCATATTTCGTTTACGGCTGAGCCAGAAATCCACGAGTTAAACTTTGCAGGGTATCCTTTCCACTGAACGAATACTTCACGTTTACCGTTTTTATACCACTTTTTCAACACTTTATCTATTTTGAATACAGTGCTACTATTGTATTTCACCTTCTGTAATTCGTGATGATAGAAAACACCTTCTATAGATTCGTCCAACAAATCAACTAATTTATATACAACAGGTACCCTTTTAATCACTTGAAAAATTTTGAAAATTTCATCACTCCAATTACCCGTATAGCTTTTTTCGAAAATATTTTTGTATTTTGATATTCGTACGAAATCACCGGCCTTGTAGATGATTTTAACCGGTTTGACGTATGTACTGTTTTTTATATTATTGTAGACTTCAAGAACATTAGACGGATTAACATCTTTTGGAGCCATTTTGATAGTTCTATGCAGAGAATTATTGTAGCCGTCAACAAAATCTTGCAAAACATCAATGTAACGATAGTTATTGTTAAATGTGAAATATTTAAACATTTTCTCTTTCAAGGTTCTATTGAAACGTTCAATTACAGCAGCTTTTACATCTGGATTTTGCGCTACATAAAAATGTGTATTATGCCGTTTAAACAATTTTTGTACATTATTAGCTAAAAATTCTTTGCCCTTATCCGTTTGTATATAAAGCGGTACACGTTTACTTTCAGAAAATATCTCCTCAAACGCTGCAGAGACTTCATTACCCGTTTTAGATTTTAAAGGTTTCACCCATGCATATTTGCTGAATACATCTATAACCGTTAGTAAGTAGCACATATTGTTATTATATTTCTTGAGACTTCGCATATCTATTAAATCAGCTTGAAAGAGGTCATCAATATTAGACACAACATATTTGTTACGTGGAAATTTCTTCCGAACTGGTTTGTGCAGAGTATATGCATCTTCACCATGTAACCATTCTTCTATATCATTTACATGTACTTTTCCTCTTAATGCGGCTTGGAGCTTGCGTTTACTTGAAAAACTTGCTGGTGCGGATGGTGTATAATAAACGTTATGAATAGTATTCATATTAGAGCTTGAAACGCTCCCAAGGTGATGTTTTATTGCGTTTGTTTCTTTGACTTTTAACTATTTTACGCCTGTATGGTGTACTAGTGCTGCTACTACTATTAGGTGTGTAATCGTTCATAACCAAACTTGAATCTGGACTGTCAGTGTGTTGTGGTTGTGCTTTATTTAAAAGTTGATGATTGCTGTTACCTATTAAAGTTAACGGCACATTTTTCTGTTTTAAAACGTCAGCAAATTTCTGCCATCCTGTAGATGTAGCATGGCGTTTGCGATTCCTCACGAAGTCATTTATCAAATCTGTAATGTTTGAACCTTCAATTGGTGCATTTTGTATATAAACAAGACCACTATCATCCCAAGTAATTCCACCATCACGTCGAATAATTTCTAGCAAAGTTTTTCCTTTTCCTTGCAAACTCTTAGGTAAGGTTTGTACAATATCAAAATACTGATTATCATTTGTCTGTACGCCTACATTATTTGACGACTGTACTAATGAAGAGGAATCTGTGGCGATGGTTGTTGTAGTGTTTGGTGCCCCGTTATCACTTTGCGTAATCTGTTGATGAGGCATTACAACAGGTAAATGCATAATTTTTCTATTACCACTAATGACATTTAAATACCTGTGTAGGACCTGCTCATATTTCACCCACTTCTCTCGATCAGAAATCTTTGTATTGTTTAAAATTGCTGACATTTCTTCGTCTAACTTTAATATTGTTTTCGGTTCAGTACATTTATTTTGATTTAAACGTTCTAATACCTCCGGTTCTATCATTATCATTTTCTTAATGTGTTGCATGATGTATATATTAGTACTATTATTGTTATTATTATTATTTGAAAAGACTACTTAATACACCTGTTAACAACGGTGCTAATAGTAATGGCAAAAACGCGCCACCTTTCTGTTCTATTAAACGTTTTCTTTCACTAAGAGAAGTACCTTTAGAGATGATTTTACGTAATACTTTCTTGTGTCTTGATAATTTGACTTTTTGTTGCTTTTTGAGCGGCACACGACCTTTTAATGTATTGTGAGCACATTCACATATACAATGTACCAGGTCTTTATCAGCAGCTTTTAAAATAGCTTTTCGGTATTGAGGTTTGGTTTTATGTAGAAATTTTAACATAGCAGCATTGTTCATCAATGTACGAGACATTGCACACGAATGAATAAAATACAATAACGTTCATCAATTTATCTATTTATTTATATTGTATTTTTGGTAAATATACGTAGTAGGGCGCTTCTCCTGGTAATATATTCGTTCTGTATCTAAGAAAGTCTGGTGTTTCTTGTTTTAAATCAAACAGTAGGTAACCGTGTGATCTTCTCGTGGCATCTGCATAAGCTTGTTGGACAAATTTTGGGTTTTCAGGATATACTTGTCTAGCAAAATGGTTAATCTGAGCTCTATCGCGAGGATTTTTAAAATACACTATATAATTGGCATTCAGTGATATATCCCTTTGACCTTTACCTTGATGAAATATGTTCTGTGTAATATAAAATACACTTAAATTTCTGTGATGACTACCTTTTGTAAAGATATCTACAACACTTTCACCAGACTCCCTCATCAAATCGTCAATTATAATCAGAACGGGCTCATTACCTTCAAATTCTGTTGTATTGGGGATACCTTGTCTAAATTCTATAAATATTTCTTCATATGACACTTCGCCATCCTTAGCATCCTCATTATGATTATACAACGGTTGCCATTCATCGTAATACCATACCACTTTACTAAATTTAGTAAAGAATCCAGATTCTTCAAAAAGTTTTTTGTAAAATATGTTTTACCACATGCTGTTGGTCCTGCAACTATACATGTGAAAGGGTGCTTGAAACGTACATCCATTACTATAATTATGTATACCTCGCAAGATCGTCTTCGACAAAATAACTTTAAAACAGTAAACATTTCGCTTATATATATATAAACAACGATTATTTTAATATATAGTTTTATTTATTATTATTAATACTATTTACATTTCTTAGAAATAATTAAAATTATTAAAAGTTGCCATATGTTTAAGTTTATATTCTACATTCAACTTAATGTTATAATATATATAAACAACGATTATTTTAATATATAGTTTTATTTATTATTATTATTAATACTATTTACATTTCTTAGAAATAATTAAAATTATTAAAAGTTGCCATATGTTTAAGCTTATATTCTACATTCAACTTAATGTTATAATAAAATTTACACACAAATTCATGTGCTTCATCACTGTCTTCAAATATAGTTTTAACTAGTTCATACATAGTATCCTCGATGTTACGTTGCGTTCCAAATATAAGGCTAGATATCCTATCTGTGAAAACATCGAAATTCACAAACTTGTCTTGCCTATCATGTAAAACTTCCATGCGTGATAAAAAATTAGATGCCATACGTTGAAAAAGCTTCAACGTCGCCGCCGTAACACGCACATTTTCAAAGTCTTTTAATTTGGGACTTAATTGATGAAACTTTAACACACCACCCGATAGCATATACACGTTATAATTACGCAACTCTGCTATAAGTTCTTCTTCAGATTCATCACAATCTTTATTTTGAGAGCTTTGGATCATTCTTGGCAGTTCTTGTAGGAAATGCTTCAAGTCTTCAAAATTAAAACTCATAGCTGCAGTTCTTTCTTGATTCAAAATTCGCAATGTAGCTTCGTTGTTATCGAACGGATCAAGACCAATGCTTACGAGTTTACTCCCTGATCGTGTTAATGGAAAAACACGCTCATCGTACAACCTCTTCTTCTCACGTTCAACATTTCTATTTTCAGACAATGCCTGTGTATGTGCTGTATAAATGGACAAATAATCTTCGCTAAAATCGTTTTCTTTGATGGTTTCCTTACGAGCACGTTTACCGTATATGCCGGACACTTCACCATTAGACTTCTTCTTCTTGTCACAACTCATTTCACGTTATGAAAAACAAACAGCTACTATTAGAACTAGCGAAGACACTTCTGCGTTAGTTTACGGTTAACTAAATATTAGGACTGCTTTCGATTCTATTTATGGCAACTGACACCTTCATTTTACATTCCGCAAATAAATGAAACCTTAATCTGTACTTGTAATGTTTCACAAAAATCCAAAACTTGTTAAATGATTAAGTAATTTTCAGAAATACAGACCCCTGTCATTAGTCAATCACGAGTCAAACCACTTAGATAATCTGCAGAAAGGAAATGAGATTGTTAATGTAAACATTACTTTTAATGTTTTCACAAAATTCCAAGTCGATAGATAATTAGGTAATTTGCAAAAAATGCAGCCATTAGACACCTGTTAAGTACCTGTCAATCATAAACACCATTAGGTTATCGACACCATTACCGTAATCAATGCCATTAGCGTTATCAGGGCCATTAACTTATCAGTCCATTACCACAATCAAATCCTCAACACTTCTACTTGCATAAGAAAATTATGATTTTTGCGGTTTGTCCAAATCTTCAGACTTTTTTAGTAATTGTTTCAATTTTTGTTCTTAAAAGCGTTTCTAAGACCTTAGGGGACAGAGCAAAAATAATTACACAAATCCATTTTTCGAATCGTCAGTTATGGCCTTGAGCTTATACAAAAATCCCAGAAGAAAGCACTTTTAGTTCTTCCCAAATTTTCTAATTTTCCGGGCAACTTTTCCATTCATTTCCCTACGAACCTTATTTGGACTATAACAAATATTTAAAAAAATATTAGGCAGCCGTTTTCAAATGATGAGCTTTTATTTTATTTTATTTTAATTTTAATTTGTTGCAGTTTGATTATAAAGTTGCGCAATTACTAGTAATAAAGCAAGTTCGATTGGAGGTAAAAACACGACTTCTAATTGTTTTATATTCGATTTAAGATAAAAAGTTTTCTGATAAATATCCTTTTCTAATGGTTCAGCCCGAGGTCTCAGCATCGGCTAATCTCGTCTGACATTAGGGGAGCAGATGGCCAATCCATCCCGGAATTGTCTTAGTAGTTAGTGTTTCATTTATATACTCTCGTTTTCTTTGTAAATTACGAAATGAAGTCAGGTGTGAAAGCACCTCGAAACGGTTAAAGATATTCTCTTAAACCTCCATCTTTGAAACGTATTTTCGCAAATAACGGAATTAACCGCATTGACCAAATTCGGAATTAGTCAGCCGTTATTAAAATTAATCCCGTCATAATTTCGTTATTCTCCACGTAACATCCCCGCGATCTCTACAATAATAAGTACAATTTTCGACAATTGTTTGAAGAGAAATGTAAATTGTGAGAAACCGCCTTAATTCCAAAATATTTAATTATTTGATAAGTATCTTGTAGCATTTAAATCGCTAATTAAGCCTCAAATTGACGAGGTATACGTTGAAAGTAATTTGAGAATTTTATATGTACCAACATTTAGGGTATAGCATTCAAATATAATCTAATTATCTGGTGTTCAATTAATTAGTGGATATTGGAAAATAAGCACTAAATTTCGATTAGTGTCACGTTCATACCAAAACGTTGATTAAATGAGTTATTCAATTGTACTGATTAGGGATTACCGGTTTCATATTTAACTAATAATGTCATCAATTGAAATTTTAGAACAATTTTCGATTTGTGAAAACGTCAGAGATGGAAGCGAGCAAATTTGTCGGTGGCAGGTTTTCCGTTGCCCTCATTCATGTTAATTGCATATGGTGGCCAGTAAATTTTAACACCCATTAGTAAGGGGTTGTCGGCGTCAAGTTAATGTCCTATCTTTAATAAAACTAACAAGAGGATTCATTTTATGTTATAAATTCTAGACGGTAGCGTTAATTAATTAAATAATGAATTAATTAAATAATTACCTCGATATATTAACACATTTATATTTAGAGTTTTTGTTACGTTTCTGGGACATAATTGTCGAGGTTTAAAAATATTAGCAACATCTGGAGTGTTGCAAAGAATTGAAAGCTTCTCCAATGTTGCAAAAGCTCGAAACATAATGCGCTGATAAAGGGTTGTTTGTAATTAAAGCGGGTGTGTTTTATATTTCTTAATGCGAAGAGTGCAGCTAACAGAGTGTAAACTTTAATATCGGATGCTTCATTAGTATCATAATGTCTTTGGCATGCATTAACCTGGAGAGTTGTGAGATGTCTAACTGAGTTTCATTATCAATTTTGGTACAAAGTAGTATAGAATTTGGTTATTTATTAGATAAAGGTGTGGGACGGTTTGCTACACGAAATAGAATAGGGTAATAAATATAAAAAACTTTCAACTTTTCGTACACATTGTCGTATGATACGTGGCCGTGTCATATTTCTTTCGAACCGATACCTGTGTTATAAATTTCAGCGTATATCCCATAACAAAAAGTGAAAAGTTGAAAATTGAAGAAACGGCGGGCAAACACGTGACGTTCCCCTTTTCCTGAATGACTCTAATACAAATCCGAGAGCAGACGGGGGCTTTAATCGGATTAAAAATTATTTCACATTGATATAAAATCTGTTTTAATTAAAAATGTCTAAAATAAGGATTTGTCCCAGAATACATTAACAAAAAGACGCATTGTTACAATCAAAATTTGTAATTTAAATTTACAAATCGCAACAGATTTCTGAATTAATTTTGAAAACATTTTATGTTTAAGTAGCATTAATGCAAATTACTTGTGCATGACTTTCTCCATCCAACGACATCCATATCTCGAGGCTACGCCTGCAACCGTATTTAATCACCGAGAGAAAACACAAAATTATTCCCTTAACAAGCAAAACTAGTCAGCGTAATTACATTCAACACAATTCCCATTTTGTATCGTAATATGGCAATATACGATTTTTGTTCGCAAAATTCGAAACTGTGTCGTAATTTCAATTAAATTTCAATAAATTTCTCACAAACGTAATATTCAAATAGCAAATCGACGGGTTCCATGAAAGAATTATTTTGCTTTTTATTGCGTTTTAGATCAACGGTGATTAGGAGAATTTCCAGAAACGTAAAAATTTTACGATTTTACTCTCAACCATAATAAATCACAAATATCGTTCGAATATTACTGCCAATTCCCATTGTACCTCTCTTAAAATCTCACCCTTGTTGAAATTTGTCACCATTAATGTTCTTGTCGAATAACCCGATTTAAAAATCCCGGATTTAAAAAAAATTGCTTTTTCCAATTTTTTAACTTCATTTAAAAATAAGTTGAATTTATTAGCAAAGCAACTATTTAGTTTGTTGTTTTTATGTAAATAACTTAAAGCGTGAAAGTTTCAATTTTTGTTTAACAAGTTTAAAATATTAAAGCACGTAGAAAAATTCTTTTCATATTAAGCAACAAATTATTTTGAATAGCTTCATTCAAATTATTTTCCGCTATTTAAATAACTTCCGGATGAGTGTCTACGTAACTCGGTGTATAAAGTAAATATAAAACATGTTTCGTTTCAGTTGGGCTGTTGAATGTAAAGTTTACATCGATTTTCGTGGGGAAACCCGAAAATTTTAATGACTGTAGGTGGGAAAAGTTGGAAGTTTTCCTTTAAAACATCACTCATTAATGTAAATTAACCCTACAAGAGATTTCAGTTTTATTGTTTCCGATTTCACTCGACATTAACTTAAACCACTGACTTCTGATAAAAGCTTTACATTTATTAACATAATAAAATGAAATCGGACCGGGTTTCAGTATTTTAAAACTTTTAACAAAGCAGCCGTTACGTCTCCCTAAAGTATAACTAGTTCGCTGTAGAATAACAAAAACTTTGATCAAAATTTACATTTTTGGCCGATTTTATTGTGCATAAAATTCAACCAATAAAGAGTTTTATCAATAATAGCAGCTGAATTGAATTCTAATTGGAGACACCCGCGGCTTACAAGAAAGACCAACAATCGTGCTTTCCGAAAAATTATTAACAATGAGTCACTTCTATGAATTTTTTTGCAATAATCTCCAACGGTTTGAATTAGTTTTGGCCGCTAATTTGTGCAGTTTCTAAAATGTTATTATGGCGGTCATAAGAAGCAATTCTTGTTCGAGCTAGCTGAGAACAAGTTATCAGTTTATTTACTTTTTTTTAAATGGCTGTAAGTTTGTTATTTAAAGCATTTAAATGAGTGAATATCTTGAATATGTAAAGGAATGAAAATATTTTTTTTACTTGTTATGAGAGAATCTGAACTCATTCCGATTATTATCGCTTGAAAGTGCTCTTCTTCACGAAGGGCTTTGTCGGCCTATCGCGCGTAAGAGGCCGTATTTATCATGTTTATCTTAAACCCTGCTCCATATGTACTGTTGCGCAGGAGATTATCGTGATTACTGTGCACTTATGTCATCCTTAGTTAATACTTAGATGGTTAATCCGGGCTGACAGTTATATGTGTACAAGATTTTGAGTGATATGCCGCCCCTTCAATTAATTCGAACCGTTTCAGGGAATGAATATTTCCGGATGCTGTGAAACTCGCGTTGAAATTCCATCTAAATTTTCAAGCAATAACGAGAGGATGTTTTAGCTTGACAGTTGGTAAAGGTAGAACACAATTATCAAAATTATTCGCATGAGTGAACCTGATCTAGTTGCAGACAAAGTGTTGTTCACAATACAAAATTCTAATTGAGAACTTCTATTTTGGACAGCGCAAAGTAAATCAACAATGTTATAAGTTCAAACAAATCCTAAAAGACAAGTTTTTTTCAATTTAAAAAATCATTTCTATATTTAAGTTTCGACTGTTGTTTGTTTAGGCCGTACGGTATTTCGTCTAAAGCAAAGGAAGCTACAACAAACACTTTTCTCCGGAATTCTACTTCCTCTTTATTAAACTTCTACATAGAATATTTATACAAGGTAATTAATTTGGAATTGCAATCATAGCAGCTTGAAACCTTACAAGTATGCGGCTAAATAGATGGAATCCTTATGCTTGAATAATCTCATAAGTGGAAACTCAACTTAGTTAATTGAAAAATGTACTAATCCAATAATGAGCATTTAAATCAACAGAAAATTCTAGAACGAAAACTTTGAATTAATTTTAAACAATTTTTAGCTACATTCGTCCTGTGATATTAATTAAGTCTAAAGTTTCACATGTGTCCTTGGAACGTGGCGCTAATGGACTACACAGGAAGTGACACTTTCAACTCGCAATTAAACAAGTCAACATTAATATTTATAAAAGAACATTCGTTTTGTGGTTCCACCTAATTTTATTCACACGAGTTACTACCGCACCACTACTCATCCTGTTTATCCATAAAACCACCTGAAATTCGAAGTGAACGTCTAAATTACGGGATTGTCGAAATGGCTCGGTTTTTAACCGTAATTGTATGCAAATCGACAAAAATAAATTGCAATGGAACTAGAATCAGATAAAAGGTGCATTATTTAAAATCGTGTTCCAACTTCTTCCCGTTTTCACGCATTTACGGTTTTCGTATCTAAACACACCCGTTACAAATCCTTATTTTTTAATTAGCACCCGTCGCAATTTCGGCGAAACCTCTAGGAACCGAAACAAACAATTCTCACATCGAGCCAATTCAGGGGAGGACCGGGATATCCCAAATCCTGCTCCATTTCCAGCGATTAGGTTTCAATGTAACAGTCAAACTATTCATTACTGAAATTTTAATTAGTTTTAAAAACAAAAAACTTGTAAAACGAATTTTAACAATAAATCGGAAAAAGTGATTTTATTTCAACAATGCTACAATAAATCCGAAATGTCTCTTGAAAATAGAACAAGAAGCGCTTATTCTTAATATCAAGACCAACTTGGTGCATCTCACTGCCGCAATTTTCAATGCGATTCATCTTAACTAGAATATGTCAAAGCTTCGAGCTTTATTAACAGCTAAATAAATCACATCTTTCAAGTGTATTTACCGGAAATGAAACTGTTTATCTGTTTATTGGAACCGTCGGTATTTTTAATGCTAAATTTTCAACAATATTAACGCAAAATAAAAGTTTCGGATTGTTAAAAAGGACGACGCGTAGAAACTTGACAAAACATGGGGGCTTAAGGGCCATCGTCACGTAATAAACTGTTTAATATTATAGGTGAGACAGGATCGATTGCAGGATTGGATGGTTCCTTATTTCAGGACCTTACATTATCTTGTTTACGGCAACCATAGAGGCGATGTCATTAGTAGTTGACGTCCATCCAGTTTTCTAGTTGAACGATTATAGGTGGCAACGGTTTTAGCAGGAAAGCTGTCGTAACGTCTATTTTCCAATAGTGGGGTTAAAATTTTGCTTTTTGATTAGAAATATGAAGCGATTTAGAAGAAAATCGTATGATAATAGCATCCCGGGATGTGTCGTGAAACACATTTTATGTTGTGACCCGCAAATTTATCCTAACGTTTCTGGGAACGGTCAGGAAAATATAATGATATTGCCAACAATTACAATAAAGGCGGAACAGAACTGTAACTCAGAATAAGCCGGTCCTTATATTGATCTCCGGACAAGTGAATGACGTCGAGTCAAATCTCCTGGTAAATCAAGAAACCAAGCCGAATTTGTTGTAATTCGGGCGATGTAGCTTAATAAAAGTGAAATGTGGGTCTTGAACAAATAGGTATTGGGTTAGTTACAGCCTGTAGCCTAGAATACACCTGGGAGATCGGGAGAGTAATTCTTGTGTATTTTGGTTGGTTCAAGTGCTAATTTCTGGGCAATATTTGTGTATTGGAGGATGTGCTACTTACCTTTGCTGAATTGGTTGTAGTTTTTGATGACATTTTCTGCGTTCTTCCTCGCGATATAGAACCATTCTGAAGTGTTGCTAAGATACTTGTACTCGACGGCGAGGTCTTTGACTAGAATGGTTCCCTCGGGTAAACGATAAGCGTATGGACAGAATAGCCAGTAATCTTTGTACTGATATTGGTCATAACAATTTCCAGCTGCGAAGATATCATTATCAAACTCTACCATAGAAAAGACGGAAGCGTGTAGTAAATATTCGGACATGACGACCTCAGGATCGGCGTATTTCCAGATTCGAGTCAACATATTAGCCCGATTTACAGCCACGTCCGCTTCAACGCGGAATCTTTCTTGGGCATAACGATCAACGACTCCTTCCCCCAAATTCAAGTCGGTACCGGCCGTGCAGTTTTCCCCCAACAAATGCTGGGATTCCACGATGCGTAAAAAACGAGTAACGATGTCTACGTGGCCGCTACGAGCACTTTCAGTGGCTGCCTTTTCCGATGATATTTCCACCTCTTCTTCGAGATCTTCGACGAATGAATCGTGCTCGACCGATTCGTTTGAATCCGGCCCTTGCTCTCCAGGGGTCACTTTTTTCGAATCTTTCTCTTTGCCGCTCACTGTTTTATTTTTCTTTTTATTATCGATTTGATTAAGCGCCCGCTCCCCCATGTACAACATGCTCTTGTCTACATGTTGCCAACTATTATTTGTATGTACCCCAAAATTTGAACCGATTGTTACCTTTCTACTCCCTACTGACTTAACAATATTAACGCTTTGATTCCTTTTACCAGTCCCATTCGTCTTACCCGACAAATCTCCAACACGTCCCCAATCACCCTCCCGATTTTTCAAAGTCGCACTGATACTATCGTGAAGATCACCCGAATCCTTCGTTACTAATTCTTTATCATCAGTTTGGTCACTGTTCAAGAGGCTGTTATCAGTTGTCAAATCTATACGCGTCTCATCACCGTGACGCCTTCCCCGCAACAATCGAGTTCTCGACCTGCTGTGCCGAATATTCCCAATTTCTACCCCACCGGGAATATTTTGTAAAATCACAAAGTCTACAAAAAGAGTCAACAAAAATAGTCTCATGCTACTCTTAACAACCATTATTTAAACATTGACACATCGAACACTTAAAAATAAAGCCATCATATTGGAAAAGTTTTACTCTTTAAATTTTCCTTTCCCATTTAAAAGTTTCCAAGTCGCGTAGTTGAGCGCGTTTGGGTTGTTGGGGTGGCACGTCTGGTCGGTTAGAGAGCCGGCAGAGAACTGGAAGGAAGGTTGTTGCGGGGGTGGCTCCAGGATGCAGGGATTCGCGAGCGCGCCACCTGGTTACAAGATGGGGCAATGGCGCAGGCGTCTGCCCCTTGTCACTCAAACTCTCATCTATAACGAAAATGTTCCTGTACTTTTGGATTTGTTACTAGTTCCAAAGACTCGGTCAAGCTACACGACAGACACGGCGTCGCCTCTTAGGCTTACGTTCCCCTAACAGACCTGTTGCACCGGCGCCGCGTAAACTCAACGCATTTCATCCCCATCCAGAAAAACCTCCACGCGATTAACACAAAAAATCCACAAAGTTGACGAGAAGATTGCATCATAAATTTTCTTTTCCACAGAATTTACAATAACCGATCACAATGTCATATTGCACCCTTACCCTTGCAACATTGGATTAGTAATATCAAAAAAATTAACGCGTTCACCACCAAAGTCTCAATTTAATTGAATTACTCAAAATGAGGTGTTTACCTCTTTCTTCTATAAGAAGTTTCAAAAAGTTAATATCCAGAAATGCTCAGAATTACTCACTCTCGAGCTACAAAACTGCACTATTGTTCTCAGATCTATTGAGACTTAATACGAAACAGTTTAAACGAAAGAACCACTTCATTTCCCAATTATAGTTCTGAAGTTAGAACTTAAATGATTCGTCCGTCATAACAAAATATTTAAATATAGTGAAGCAAAGAGAAAGAAACTTTTGTGTTTCAAGACCACGCGCAACTGAAAAAAATATATTTACTTTTTCTTAGCTTGCAGACTTTTTAAATTAAAAATTCTCAATATTCTCAATATTCTCAAACAAGTATTATCAGAAAGGTCACCAATAATATAGTGGGACACGATATCCCAAAATGCTAGAATCCAGTAAAACAAAAAGACCTAACGCAGGAAGACGAAGTAGAAAAAGTGGTATAGCACCCATACCCATGTTTGCTAATAATTCTGGAAAATAAGAGTAAATTATAATTTCAACTATCTTTCACTAAAGAAAATATTTTCTTTTGTGTCTCTGAGCAATTAATCATATAAAATAATATTTTTTTAAATGTGATTTTTTAAGAAGAATGACTTCTTAAGTGCTGCATATTATTATCCTCATTTGCGTCCTTTTTTAAATAAATTTTACTACTTGAAGAAACAAACACTTCAATTACCATCAGTTTAAAAGACGAACTCTGAGTAAATATTATTATTTTTGTTATTGCAAATATTATGTCAAATAATTTGTAATTCCATCGTTTACTTTAGATATCGAGTAATCACAATAACAGACGTGAGAAATCCCCATAAAAAGAAACTGGTCACAAATGGTATTAAAAACATTGTAGGATCTAGAAACAACTGTTAAGTTCCCAACGCATTATATAAATCGGAGATAATGGCAGCTTGATTGGTCTGTTACAAAGAGAGGATTATAGGCAAAGGGTTTAATATTTTGCAAAACTATGGCGCAAGAACACTAAGGCTAACGCAATTCTTAAGTGAATCAATCTTTACACATGGTAGAATCGACGGCATAAAAAATTAACGTGGCGATCGTGCAGTAAATTTTACAAATACAAATAAACCGAGGGTCACTGTGTTGGTTTAGGACGGTCCTAGTAGAGATTTAAGGACAGATTTCTCCCCAGAAAACAATTAAGAACAATTTGTAAAGTTGATCCCTTAAAATTAGGATCAACATAATTTGTTTTTGTTAATTAGTGACAGGTAGAAATTATTAATTTTATTAAATTATTATTGTTATGATCACCGACTTTTTATTGCAGTCATAACTGTAAAATAGAGTTAGTATTTGTAGCGTAAATAAAAAATAACCTAATAATACATTAACAATAAAGGAGCTGGCCAGTAAGCTGGTTGTAATTTCCCCGAAACAACCACATTATCTTGAATTCTGCCCCAATTATTTTTAATTATTTAATAACCTGCAACACGGTGGGAGCCTAGAATCCCCGGGGTGTGAGAATAGAGCATCTTCAACATTTCACCAACTCTTCCTAAGTGCAATTTGCAACAAGGTTACTTAATTTTCAGAAAGTTTAAGAGCTTTAATGCATCGAAACTAAATTATAAAATCGATTGCGCACAGCTCTGATACAATTAAAAGGATTTCACCGCCAACGTAATGATCTTTCTATGTATTTATTCATTAAAAAAGAAGCATAAATAATTTTTTAAATGAAATAGTGAAACTAGATTTGAAGAAATTACAGAATTTCTTGTTACTACTAACAAATTTTGAAATTACTTTGGGACACTAGTTGATGCGAGAAAAATTTTAAGATACGGTTAGAATTCCAAAATAGAGAATAACAATTCTGCAGTTTGGTTGTCAATATCAAATATCGCTTTAATCCATGCTGAAAGTTTTTAACGTAAAAGTTTGATAGTGTTCAGCGTCCATTAGAGAGTATATTTGAACTACTATTATATTAAAATTAAGTGGAAAATGCAACTCGGAAAATTGTTTTCGTAAAAGCCCGCATCCCCATGCTAATAAGCTCCCATTGAAAGTATCTAAACAAACTTTTTAAACAAAAAATAAAAGCCAAACAGCATTTGCCACTTTGACACGTAATCTAAATGAATAATAATTAAATTAATACGTAAACACCAGACGTCTGGGCAAGTTATCTTTAAATTTGGTTAAATAACACACTTCCATAAACTCTACTTGTGCTTATTTAATTATTAAAACTTATTCGCTGTTGTTATAAATTTTTTTGCACACGTAGAAATTAATAATTGAGAAGCGATGACACTGCGGTCCATTTCTCTCCTAGGAACTTACTGGAGTCTCTCTGGACCTATTTGCCCCTGTCAAGGGTTCGGAATGAATCAAAAGTTTATATGGACAAGGACCCTCAAAATGCTTCCTAGGAGAGCCAAAGTTCCGAAGTCTAAAACATCATCCCGTGGTAACGCTACTAACCACCCCGATAATCAGACCTGTAAAACGTCGTGTGATTAATGTCGAAGCAAAAAGGGCTCCGGAATGGAAATTTTGTTAATATTTTAACAGGTTTTCAAGTTTCTCGATCAATATAGCAATCTTTCGTCTGAATTACGATGCAACTATAAAGCGGAACTAAATAATTTATAAATACATCAAATATGAAAGCGTTTTCCAACACTTATAAACTACTCTAGTAGGAAGAAAAATTTTAATTATCAATTAAAAATTTAACAGCTTCAATAAATAAATAGGGGTAGTTTTTAAATGCAACACTTCCAAATCTGGCGCGTTACTATGGGTGATTTTCACCTAAATGTGCAAAACTACTGTTTTTCTTTCAGTATTTTCTATACTGTGGCTCCGTTCGTAGTTTTACCTTTCATTTGCCTGGTATCGACTAGATCTCTCGCTCATTTTTATGAATAATTCATAAAGTTTGCCCAGTTGCATTGCAATGAAAAAGCTTTCATGGCTTAAAGTTAAGAAGTCAAGGGGTTAATAAAACTAGACCCAGTAGTCTATGAAAACTTCTTACTTTCATTGTTATAAAAATTATGAGGCAGCAAACGGATATTAACGACGTTAAAATATCTTACAATAAATAATCAGATTCAATATTTTTGCTTCTGGTTTTCAGGAATCTGCCAAAACCGTGAGTTAAGTTGAACTTTAGACTTTTTTGTTATAATAAAAAGTACTTTAGATATTGAAATTTGAAATCGAACTAGTCTTTATATTATTATGTACAAGTCTATTGAGAATTAAACTGTTTAGAATATTTAATTAGCACAGCTTCCGTCTTAAATAGAAATATAGAAACGGCAAATGCAAAAGCAATTAGAAGTAAAAATATTAGCGGCAACAATCTTTTCCTTCTTAAATACAATAATTATAAAGTGTCCACTTGTTTTCATTTAAAAAAATGTGGGAGAATGTCAGAAACACATGACAACCAGTTAAATTCTTGCAGCACTTTAGGCAACCCTTACAACGCTGGTCGGATCTGGTCCTCTAGTTATAATCCGAACTTGATCCATCCCAGTAAAAATACAATCATAAATTGAAAATTTATAACGCCGAAAATTTAGAATTAAAATATAAAAGAAAATATGCTACAATAACAAAAGTTTTGTATTTTTTCCTTTTTATTCCTGCTTCTTGGATTATTAGCAGGATTCTGTTTGTGTTTGTACAGTTGCTCAAATTTCCCTATGTTAGCGCCCCTTAGGAATTGCAATATTTTTGGTATTTCTTGAGGGTTTTCCAGACCGACAGAATATTTAGTCGAATCTAATTGTTGTCTTAGTCTTAGTCAGTCAGCTGAAGAGGATTTGTTGCGTTGTTGCGTCTCAAGTTGCAAATACCACACTTAAGGGGCTCGTTGTTGGTTAAAATGAATGAATGTGTAAGTCTGGTAGATTCTATTCTTACTCTGTGTTAAGAAACTCTTCTACATGATGGTCTAGGAAGATCAAAGAAGTGATCAACTTTGATTGTTCCTAGTTTACTTTGACTATTTTCTCGTTGTTGCTAGATAATTTTATGGATTTTGAAGTAGGTAACATGCTTTATATAATTTGGCTCATTCACTTGTATAGTATTTAACAAGTCCAATTCAGCCGCCTCCTTAGCTGAAAGAGCTCCTCTTTCATTCCGCTTTATAGCTATGTGAGATGAAGTATATTTATATTGTATAATAACGTTATGTAGTTTTAAAGCTTTGCCACTTGGTCTTTTACAATTTGTACAATTGGATTCTTTGAGAATGGCTAGCATAGACCTAACCGATTGGCAATGGTTTTAAATTTTTTAAATGACACAAATATTTGATTTTCTCAACAAAATGGAGGTTTCTGTTGTGGAATTTTAAAAGAGGGATAGAAGGTTGGTTTTGTTTTTTCAACTGAGAATTTGAAGTCTGATTTATTGGCCTATGTATTAAGATTACAGGGCTTCCTGTAAGAACCTTTGGAAAGTACGTATATTCTTTTGTCTGACGAAAACAATGGGATAATCAGGAAAATACTGAATCTTAAAGAAGCTTTAAAGTTTGTTATGCTGTCATTAATTGCAATTAGAAATAAAATTACACTAAGCACTGATCCTTAAAGAATGTCATTTTTTTGTTTTCTTGTTTGTAAGCTAATTCTATTGGGTCTCACTCTAATCGTTCGGTCCCCTAAGAATTATGTATAAAAACTGACACGTTTCCAGCAAGACTCCAGCTTTGCAATCTTAGGAGGATGCCTGTCGTCTATGTCAGAATTAAGAATGATTGTCTTTATTGAAGAAAGCATATGGCAAATTTTAAAACTATTAATTTTTAATAAAGCCACATTTAGACCCAATTTGGAGTTCATTACAGTAAATTTGCAGGAAGAAATTTTGAGTATCTGTTCTGAATGCAACTTTGCAATGGTCGTTTAAAAAAAAGTAAAAGTGGCTAACATTAATATTAAATAAATCCCGTCAAAGTGAACAAACGTCATGGAAAAAAGTTAAGCTAAAGTTGAATTGTATACTAAATGTGGCAATAATTTGATAAAAATATGTGGAATTAAACTTTCAAAAATTTAGTAACCTTGCTAAAAAAATATTTATTAGCAGAAACTACGACTGCAATCAAGATTTGTGTTCAACGTAGCAGGTTTAATTATGAAAAAATTGTTAATTTTTCTATATACGAAATTAAATTGTTTTTCAATTGTTTAATAAAGTTTAGGATTGTTATTCAAATTAAAATCTTCACTTTTCAAAATTTGAGACTCTTACCATGACTTCTCTCTAATATCATTTCTAATTCGTCAATTGGGGTTGAAATTATCTTATTATAGTCCTATTTTTGGTTGTAATTGATAGCTACAAATCATTTCGAAAAAAACAGACAACCAGACCAGTCCCGTTGCGTTAGACGCTATTGAATTCATTTGATTGGGTTATTACTGAAATAAGACAAAAACAAATATGAGAATTTACTTTCAGACCGAATGCATCTTGTCTAGACTGATCACGTCGAGACTTGTCAAAATTGTTGTGACTGGTCTACCGAATTTTTTTAGCCAGTCTGAGTAAAAATACTTTTGTTTTGTTTTTCTAACATGAATGTGGGTAATTTGATCTTATTAGTGCGAGATATTTATGTCCATTATAATCCCAGACGTTGAGAAAATGATTGTTTTTCTAATGTTTGGAAGAAAATAATAAGCGCGCTATTCAATGGATTAATGAAATAACTTACACTTTTTGTTACTTTATGTCTTTTTAATTTAATGAGATTATCTTTACAAATTGCAAGAAATACCTTCATTTTTTGTTAAAAATGTTGAATACGCAAGAATTTAAACTCGATTTAGCTACATTGGCTACCGCTTCCAAGGCCTTTTAAAAACTTGTACTAAATTAGTACTTCGGGAAGTAAGCCAAACAATTGAAATAGAAAAGGAGCAAAACGCTTCTGAAAGAACCTGTCTACCTGAAACGCTCTCTCTACAACTAACTAAAAATAGTTAGAACTTCAGGAACTTTCATTTACGTCTCGTAGGCTACAACTAGAAGATGTCATTCATAGTAGAGTGCAAAGCGGCTCGAATTGTGACTTGTGTGGGCACTTTCATAGGTTGAATGCATAATGAAGGAACTTAATTGTAGACATGAATCGAGAACGCACCACTAGCTAAAAGACTAACTACCTGAATGATAGAATAAGAATAAAAATGATAAAACTGTCTAAGCCCATTTCTGTTTAGTCTCATACTGCACCAATGGAGGTCACACATTAAGATTGCAGAAGAAGAACTAAACTAATAACTAAAATAGCGCAAGAAAATTTACTATCAAATCTATTTCTGAAGTAAACTGTAATTATTCTCTTATTAAAACCAAAGCATTGTGAATTCTAAAAACGTTCTTTTTGAAAAAATCGAACTGAAGGAACTGAATGTAAAACAAAAGCGCTTCGAATACTGCTACTTTTCCGACCGTACTCTAAATATAGAAACAAATTTCGAATAGAAAAAAATCGAGGACACGTGTCGTTGTAATCCTCAAAAAAGTGAAATTCCTACAGATATAAATCGAGTAACAAATCACGTCCGATTATGTGTTATTTTGTATTTATGTTATTGTTTTATAATAAATTTGTTAATTTTTACATAATGCAAATGAAGTAACGGCTGTTTGGTAACTGCATTGCTTCTAAGTGTTGTGTAACCTGTCAGCAGATAATTGGACGAGGTCTCCAATTTACATTGACGCCACAGTAACAGTGACAGTGATATAAATTATCACAATAAATAAGTTTCTGTCCGAAAGGACCCTATCGCTAGTTAAAAATTGATTGCGTTATATTGTGATTAAAGTAATAGTACCTGATGCTAAGAGTAAGTACTCCCAGCCACAGCACATACCAAACTCAATTTTTTTCCAACAATGGTTACGACACTGAGAACCCGAGGTTACGTTTCAGAGTTTTCGCGGCGTCAAACAAATTCACTCTCGTGTCAGCGCGTTTCAGGGTGCATTCCCTCTCATTAAATATGAAACTAAACAAACTATACTACAAAGCAGACAGATAATAGTCTTGGCTTTAATTAGATGCGTTTTATATTAATTTAGTGCCGCCCTTTTGATTGTTTGCAAATTAAAATTTGAAATATAAATATAAATTCGATGTTTCTCCTGTAAAGTATCTGCTCTCACGAAAAGGATTAATACAGTCCAACTGAATCTTCTATCAATTCTATCACTACAAGGCGTGTTCAGAATGAAACCAATTACTTGCATTGATTTGACTGAACTTAACTTGACTTGGTTGATATGGAACGATGTTCAATAATTTGGAATCAAATTCAAAATCGGTTAATTTAGTGAGGAAAAATTCGACAACTGTGGAACTCGATAACACGGTTTCTTGAAACCACCCCCTTGTGGTTGTCGCCGTTATTTTCCGCCAATTATTTATTTGAAAGTAGAAATATTTAGTAGGGTCGCCTTGCCCTGTTAGCCGTGACGCGAAGGCGTGAAATGAGGGTATATCGCAAAATTGAAGGTGAAAAGGCACAAAGTGTGCCGAGGCAACGTGGCAGGCAATATAAGGCGAATTAGAGAAATTTATGAAACGTTTTCAAAGAACAACAAATAAAAGGAAATCTTTAGGGAGAACGTTTGTGCCAAAACAAATCATTTACAGATTCGATTGAAATCGACAAATCTGAGATAGTTTCTAAATTAAATCCAAAAAAGTTATTGAGGATGTGGTTATGTAAATAATTATAATAAATTGTGAAGTTATTTAAGTAAGCGAAAATATTTTTCGGGGGCATTAAGGGTGGAGTTGATGTTTTTTTGTGATTAATGCGCGATAACGTTAAAATGTACTCAGATTAAATCACGCACGCTATGAAGGAAATTAAAGCAGAGGATGGGGTAAAACATAAATTCACCCTTTTTACATTAAAAACGCGCAATCTGAGAAATATCAATGCGATTTACATACGCAAATCGGAATTGAGGTTGAGCTCTAACAAAACCTCGACAATTCGCGATTCCCTGCCTTATTCAATCAACAACATCGAATTTATGGTGTCAGAATGTTTGCACCTCATATGAGTCGATCTAGTTCTAATCTTGATTCTGACTCGAGAATAAAGCATTCGTCCTAATTGTGCGATCTCGTGATGATTACGTTCGTTAGTTAAACATCATCCCCAGTCCTATACAAGATATGAAGATCTAGATTAAATACGTCATTACCAAATCCTTCGCTTCTGGCTTCCAACTGTACTTTAGCAATTTTATTAATCTCTTTAATCATCCAGTAATTTAGAAACTGTTTGATTTTTGCAACCCTCTTTGCATTTCATTTGTTTTTGTCAGATTTTTAATTGTTTTATTAACTTTTGCGTATAAAATTAATACGATTATTTGTTTTTGAATAACACATTTTAATCTAATTGTGTCATCGCATAATTGTTTCAGATTTCAAATAAAATCTCGTGAAACAAACCGACAACTGGTTGCGGCACAATAATTAAATCCGTCCACTTCCCCCGCCTCTCAACAAAAATTTCATGAGTGGTTAATTTGCAAATAATACCCGTAAACACGGGGAAGTTGAAAATTGAGTGCAGCAGGGTTGTGAAATTAACATCAACTCGTGTATATCTGGTTGCCTGCACTGATAAGTAGGTTCAAGTATTGACTGGAATTGGGGATCATTTTAAAATTAATAATAAAATGTATTTATAGCTTTATTTGTTACACAACGGTGGTAACAATAACAAAATCGAACAATAACAAAATACTTCTATTTACTAATACGAAGTCATAGAAATTATAGCATTCAGTTCCATTAGAAAACTGCAGATTAAGAATCAGTTTCAACTTCCGTTTGAAATATTGACTTGAACATAAGAAATCTTTTCAAACGTAAATAACAATTCCTGCTATTGACTAGGATTGATATAGCAAATTGATTAACGGAAATTAAACAACACTGATTATAATTGCCACATCAATCTAATTTCCATCAATTTCCATTTAGATATCACAAGAAATTACGTTAATAACTGCAGAATCTACTGTTCCAAGAACAAAATTATTACAGTAGTTTCCACTTTTTTTAGAGAAAAGTCTCAAATAGATATATCAAAAAAACGATAAAATATCAAACATTAAAATTTCCATTTTAATGTGGAAACATATCATGCATAGCATGATGAGTGGTCCACAATCTCGCCTCTTCCTCAAAAGCCTTTCTATTATTCATGTACATATTTCCAATTTCAGGCTCCATACAAACCTGCAAAAAATCGATTAATTCACTCAATAACTTGAGGTGCAACTCACATCACAATAGGGATCAGTAAGAAGTGATTGTATGGAAATCAACAATTTACTGATAGTTAAAGCTAAAGACCAGTTGTGGTTGATAGAATCAATCCCAATATCTCCATGCCTCGAAACGTTGGGATGAAATATCTTAGTAATAAATCTCACTATTGGTGGATCTAGAGGATATGTTCTTGGTACTTGAAGATAAAGGAAAAACAACCCCCCTTCATAGGGACTCCCAGCAGGACCCTCAATAGTTGCTTGCCAATGACAACAAAAGGAATCAAGAGCCATAGCTTCAATACCTTCAAGAGGATCGTTTCTCATTGCTTTAATTTCAGTGTTCAAACGATGGCGGCGCCAAGAATTTTCCTCCCATTGAGACGGTAACTTTTTCGCTGCCATCTGTTTAATACACTTGAAACAACAAGCACTAAGCATCATTCCAGTGTACAACTAAAAAAAATTTTGTTAATAACAATTGAATTTTTTATAACAAAAAACTTACTTCGTACCAGTCTTGATCGTTATTAACATTTGTCAACAAAGGCCAGCGTAACTTAACAAAATCCTGCCAGCGTTCGGGTTTCACACACATGAAGAGAATTTCGCGCCAACGACTGCAGACCTGTCCAATACTCCAAAGAGAAATTTCGTCCAAGTAAGTGAATGTGTGAATGAGTACTGAAATTTTGTTGTAATTATTTAGTGTTGTGAAATTTTCAAACTTACCTTCAGGAGGAAATAATTCTAAGTTGATGTCAGTAATATGGTGGCTAACTACTGTAAGTCTTTGTATTTGGTTAGCTAACGTATCAACAGTTACTGGCATCATTTTCAGTAATTGGTCATAAATGTTTTCATGAGCATTATCAACTGGTGGTTCATCATTACCTGAATCACTGTCGCTTGACCTCTGTAATTTCCTTTATAATTAATTTAAAAAACTAAAAGTGTTGTTACCTCAAACGTTGAAGGTCTTTCTAAAACTGGGGCTGTGTTTGGAAAAAGAAAAGCATGACAGGTTGCACAAACGGGATCCTCGAAACAGGGACCATAATATCCGTTACACATTGTACATGAATGCTAAAAAATATTGTTTGATTTCGAATAAAGGTAAGTGATATTTACCAAGGTTATCACACAAGAGCTGCTGCGGTGGCCATTTAATTTTGGCTTTTCTGGTGGACCATTTGGTTGACCATTCGGGGAGTAATCGTCTTGGAACGTGTCGCAATATAAAAAAGTGTCCTCTGGCAACATCATTGGTGGCCTTAAAGATTTTTTTAAAGTTACTACCAGAGTTAATAATTAATGAAATGGTTAATTACCTTGAATTTCTAGTAGAAACCCGAGTCGCTCTCTATAATGTTAGGTTAGATTTGACGTTGTAAATTAACACTAAGGACGAAGATTTGTAAGCCAATTTGAGATTGAAACAGATTAATTCACAATAAAAGCGTAATAACTTATTTGAGAAATACCGGGCAACAATAAACAAACAATTGTTTATTGTAACTGTCTAAATGCTTCTGCCGAAAACTTGATGGCAGAAAATCCCTCCATTTTTTATTTATCCGGCAGTGTTACCACACAACCAAAATTTGAAATTACTAAATAATTAATATCCAAATTATTTAATAAATTGATCAAAATTAGATTTCAAGCAAAGCTGCGATTTAACCAATTTTTTTTTATCTTTGAATGCCATCAACTGAACCAAAATAAAATAACATTGTTTTTAAGGTCCACAATTCTAGCCCTCAGGCGAACTTAATTATTTCTATATGGAGTCAAGCTATACTAAAATTACTAGCATTATATGTAAAATGTATAACAACCCCCCGAGTTATGGCAACTAAATATACACCACTTTCAAACTAGTGATTTTTAGAAACCGGCAGTTTTAAGTTGCCATAACTGATAATTTATTTAAAATCTTTTTTTTCTTAATTATCAATTAGAATTCTCTATTAACTAATTGGTATTTGGGCAGTTTCTTAGCACAACAGTACTTGGGGACAACTTCAAAAATAATTTTTATTTTAAAGATAACTTATTGAAGATGCCTGATACTTGACTTTTTTGACAACATTTAAACAGTAAACGTTACTCAATCTTTGTAGCTGATCGAGATTACAAGGAATACAAAGTTTCAAATTATAATATCTGGTGTAAACAGAAATTTCGTTAACCTGGTGGCAATTTAAGTTTGTTACACTTTATCACTACTGGTCAGACGTTATTCAAAATGTAAATTACTATGGCAAATTCTATATCAGTTTCAGATACAAAAACCCATATCCGCATTTTATAAAAGAACAGGGGTGCGGGACCATAATCACTTTCCGAAAAATTGAGATTTTTATAAGTATGAATCAAGTAGAGTTCGGGGCGCTTCAGAAAGACCACTGAAGAGGGGCTGTGCACTAGCAAGATGCACACCCTTATTACTTTTCTCCGGCAATAGTTTTAGCAATTCACGTCTCTTTGCCATCAGAGGAATTCACTACCCTATCAGCGTAGTATTTTTAATTAATTTTTCTTGTGCCTATTCACCGGTGAAGAGTCATTAGCCTAAATGCATAATCTTCTTTTTAATTTCTAAAAAAGTTGTCAAATTTCTTGTAATTTTTAAGTAAGTGAATTTGCTTCAATGGTGTAAAAATTAAAACCCTGATTTCGCAGTCTACAAGCTTAATAATTATTTGCAACAATAACGATTAAACTAGCAAGTAAGATATGAAAGTAATTCAAAATTGCCTAATTTTTGAGTTGCAGATGTAATATGATCAATTGCTGGAAGTCAGCACAAAACTAACATTGCTATGCTTCAAGCGTAATGAGGTGAGCTTTTTGAAATTCAGTTAAATACATTGATCTTATCTAACACGAAATTGTGACATGTTTTCTTATTATTCTTAATTTGTTTTAAGTGCAGTTTTGTCTAGTATAAAGTCAATTTTTCAAGAATTTAGCAAATTTGGTTCCTTACTTTTACCGAAACATACGGGAAGCAATTAAAATAAAATTACCCAATAAACACAGTTTTGAAGGTATTTCCGGGTGACGTTCTTACAATTAATATGGTAAGGTCATTTTAATAAGTAACATTTAACGTTATAATTTCCTAAATTTTATTGTTAACATATTTTCCCCAAATAACAACAATCACTAAAAGCTCAAACAGAGAATTAAACATTTTTTTAATTCTGCCATTATTTAAATTAAAATAAAATTATGGTTAAGTGCGAAATCATAAAAAAACAAAAATATTCACCGAGTATATAAAAAATTTATTAACACATTTAACTTAATTATTATGCTGCTGTTGGGGTTGTTGCGTATTTGGTGGTGTTCTTCTTAGAACTGAAATAGAAAATATTTACCACAAAAACTGCACTGTTCACTAACATTACCTGTTGCCGTAATTCGCAATAATAATTTGCACTAACTTTCCGTAAATGGTCATTCTTTTAGATTCAGTCTTTCTAGCTTGAATACTGAATTTGATATGGTCTTCGCTCAACGTGAATTTCCTGGCAAACTGAAGCTACAAGGTTGTCGGCTAACCGTGTTCATGACAATGTAATGTACCGGATACCACAACACTTGCCACAACACGAGATTCGTTGAGAATAAGTTCAAACCCCCCCTCATTTATCTTAAACCAGAAATTTTAAATTAGTAAATAGTAAATGTTTGTTCACGTTTTGTCTCTTCTTTACGAGAGTGGTCAAAGTGTTGGTTTCTAAATTATTTAACACGCCATGTTTTGGTTTTTGAGTTTATTAAATTTATTTGTTACTAATTTAGCTTTTGGTTCAATAAACTTGAAAATAATTATCAATGGTTCATTGTTCAAGACCATTTTACTGCATGTTGCAATGTTACTAAATTGTGACAATTTACTTGTCTTACCTTGAATTTAATATACACTTCCACAAAATTAATAAAATTGTGCAATAAGCTAGTAATAATCAGTAACGCTTCCCAATTAGCTTTATAACAGAGTTAATTGTTTTCTCTGAAACCCGTGATTAACCAAAATTTGGTTATTTTATTTTAATGCTTAGACGTAATTATAGCGTTTTAAAACGCACAACTGAACCCAATCTAGAGATTAATGGGGAAAACTGAAAACGTCATTTTCTTACCCAAACAAAATTTTTCAAAAAAATGGTCATGATACATTTAGAGGTCTGGCGAGTTTATCAGTAGACTCCTTTAAGGACGTTAGAGATCTTGGTGGGTGTCTATTTTTTAATTTTGAAAATTTACAAAAATACTCTTATGTGTAGTTAGTTAAAAAAATAAATAAATGTAAATTTATTTTTCCTGCTGACGACTTGGGAACAACAAAAACTAGTTATCCTTGGTCATGAAAGCAAAACTAACAAACAAGATCTAAACACGTCAAGTTGTTAATTTTTAGTAAATTTTTAGAAAACAATTTATCAAAATTTCGTAATTATACTAAAATTCTGGATTGATTCCCGTTTCTATAAAATCCTTTATGAGCAAGGCTGCTTCAATCGGAAGTAACCTGGAATAAATTTGTTAACAATTTTTCGCATTGTTAATTAATTTTGTTACCTTATTAAATTAGTTGCAAACAAAATATTTTCAGGAATTGAAATTTGAAATATACCAGTCCTTTGTGCGTGCATTATTTTTTTAGCGACGTTTTGGGTTTCCAGTAAAGGTAAATAATTATCAAATCGAATTTTTGGATTTTTGACCATTCCCGTATCAGTAAAAAATGGATAAATAATAGTGAGTTGAACATTACTTCTTTCATTTCTTAATTCTTCAAGAAGAGCTTCCATTAATCCTCGAATCGCAAATTTAGAAGCGCTGTAAGGCCCTAAATTACCGGTACCAACAAGACCAGCACATGAGCTTAAAGCAACAATGTTACCTTCATTATTTTGTTTCATATCTGGCAGGAATGCTTGAATTAACTAAAAACAGTCATTAATAAGTTGCCAATTAATTTCACAAAAATACCCAAAAATGAGCTAAAATATTAATATTGCAAACTTTTTCAATTTCATCTTGAGTTTGATCTAGAATTTTATGTGCAGTCAAAACGCCGGCATTGTTGACCAAAATTGACACAAATCCAACTTCTTTCTTAACTTTATCAGCAATTCTCATAACTTCTTGGCGGTTAGACACGTCGCAACTATAATTTTTGATTATTTAAAAGGTTGTGAAGAAGGCGTACAAAAGTATTTCGATACAAATCCAAAGCAACAAAGGCATAGTTGTGCTAGTTCTAGAATCGAATGCATAAGAATAGCAAGAATATGAAAAACCTAGTAGTACAAAAAATAGAAGCAAACTCGAAAAATAAATCTAAAATGGAAAATAGCATAAAATCATGTACCAATATGAATAGGCTTTAGGGTAGCCTCGTTGTTTAATTATTTTCATGGTTTCTTCGTTGTTTTCTTCGTTTACATCCCAACCAATTACTGTTGCTCCTTCAGAAGCGTAAAGAATAGCCAGTTCTCTTCCGATTCCATGCCCACTTCCAGTTATCTGCGGAAGTGAATGTTTCAAAAAATTCAATTAACTAAGCGAGGAAATTTACCAAAACATTTTTACCAGCAACAATTTTGGGTTCCAACGGCCTCAAAAGTCTGTAGAGATTTTTTAAGTATACCAAGAAGATTTTAAAAATTAACAATAACACTTCTGCGATAATTTCCAATATCGTCTTAAGCCAGGTTCCAAAACTGGTTTTGCTTAAAATTTTAATGCAAAATTTATTCAAAAATATCGATGAAAATAGCAAAAATTAAAAATAAATTTTTTACTGATAAGTCAACACCTTGAAATCTTTAAATTAACTTTTAACCCTTAATATATTAGTGTTAGTATATTTACTATATTTAAAAATTAAAATTAAATTCTCCCCAACATTAAATTTGTAAGTTAGTAACAAAAGATATTTTTTCTCGGATTAGGAAAATTAATGAGAATTTTATAACATTAATGACAACAACAAAATGTATGAAAATCTACGTTTTGTATGAACTTGTTTAACATTCTTGCTCCCAACTTGGAAAAACCTTTAACTGCAACCTTAAACCAACACTTTGTGGATTTAATTTATTTTTTTAAGGCTGATGAAACTTTTAAAACTAAATTGGTGTTTCAATTTTCTAATATTTTTGTAACTGTTGTAAACTTACTTTTTGTGGTTTTGGGCTGGAATCACTTCTTTTCGAACAGACATGATTCTACATCTATTTAGCAATTTAACAATGTCGATTTAAATACAATTGATATTGAACTTGAATTTTATTGACAATTTGTTAGGAAAATTGATAATTCAAACCACCTTTACGATGCAGGTGAAACCAGTGCGAATGATCGAGACTGGTTGCTATATAAAACTAAACGTCCTTGTGCTGAAGATTTCTTGGTATTATTGCATTTTGATCTAACATCTACATACTTGCTTCGTCGATGAATTTTGTTGTTAAAAATCATACAAATTATTTCCTTATGAATAGTTAGAGGGGCATTATCAAAACTTTTTTTCAAATTAACGAACCCTTTAATTTAATTTTGAAGAATGTTAGTGTTTTACAATTTAAAAGAAACAAGGCGTGAAAAGTTTCAATTATTACTTTATTACGAACTTAACAGTAAAACTATGTTAATTGTACAGACTTTAACAAAATTAAAACAATATTCATATTAATTACTGTTATTACTGAAGGTCTGCATCCACTCCAGAGTCGAAAAAATCTTTGATAACCATTGCGGATCTAACGGGCAACAGTCTGGAAAAAATAATAAGTAAGTGACTCAAATAGCGCCAAACTCAGTTAATAATCACCTTGCAATTTGCATCATGTATTGAAAATAGCCAGGAATCGAAACAGCCACTAAATTATTTCTTTGAGCTTTCATAATTGCTTCAGCAGCCTCGTGAGGTTCCAGCATAGGCATCACACTTTCAAATTTAATTCTGGGCCTCTTACACAACCCTGTATTAACCATATACGGGAAAATGACGGTTAGATTAATATTAATTTTTTCTCTTCTAAATTCTTCAAAAAGAGCTTCCATCATGCCTTTAACAGCAAATTTCGTACCGCAATAAGGAACTAGATTTTCGAGACCCATAAGACCTGCTATTGAAGATAACGCAACAATGTGACCTTCGTTACGTTTTTTCATACTAGGAAGAATTGCTTGAAGTATCTAAAATTTTTAGTTGAGAATCAATTGAATATTATTGATAATTACCCAGCAATGAGCGAGAACGTTAAGTTTATAAACATTTAAAATTTCATCTTCAGATTGGTCGAGGAACTTATTAGTTGGCATAATTCCAGCATTATTAATTAAAATTGAAATGTCTCCGACATCTTTTTGGACTTTTTTGACCACATCGAAGACGTTTTGACGATTAGTAACGTCACAACTACAATTTTACGTTAATTTTTTTGTTGATTAGAGAATTTTTCTCACATATAAGAATATGGTTGCGGGTAACCTCTTTCTTTGATTTCTTTCATGGTTTCTTCGTTGCTCTTTTCATTAATGTCCCATCCAACTACAATGGCGCCTTGAGAAGCGTATAGAAGTGCCAATTCTTTACCAATTCCATGACCGGTACCTGTAATCTGAAAGAACCAATTTAGAAAAACAATCAATTAATATAAAAATTAAAAAAATTACTAGAAATCTACAACCCAATTGAGCAGCGATCAAATCTGCAAAATTTAGAACAAAATTGTTTCACATCATTTGTGTTTATGCTCCGGCTGCACAACCGTGATGAGAGTTTAACAAGCCGTTAGCGCTTCTCTAAATTTTTTATTATATTAACTAAACATTAAATGTCTGTTGCATTCTGTAGAAATTTAACGGACATTAACTTGGGATTTTTTCAAATTCTTAAAATGCAGCAGACTCTTTAATCAAAAATCAAAATTTTGACAAGAGATTAATCACGCTTTGTGCAACTGGGCATTAGTGTATTAATAAACTGTGTAAAACCTCAACTTTGACTTGTCTACCCCCCAATAAAGTTGTATAAAATTTCGAAAAACGTTATTGCATATTTTTTGTATCTACGTATTTCAATTGTTGTGTAAAGGGTTGATTTTGATTTTTTCTACCAGGCAATAAGTCTTTGCAAAATTTGAAAACATTTTATGACATGTTTTTGTGTCTATGTGTATTAATAAATTGTTGTGCCAAATACTTTTCGATATCCAAACAAAAAGAAGCGCACTGACGTTATCACTTCGTAAGGACGTCCAGTTCGATTGTTGTTTTATAAATAAAAGTGTATCTGCTTCTTCACTTTGTGATTATGCGTTATAATGGAAATAGAGTCAAACTTGAACGGTTTTAAACCAAAACCTCAATCTAAGATTGTTTGGAATATTTGCAACAATTTAAAATTTACGCAATGGTTTAAATTAATTTATGCAACAAACTTTTTATTAAAACAAGGTCCAACTAACTAATCATTAACGTTTTTTACTCACCAAAACAATTTTTCCCTTAACTGGTTTTGGTTCGGTTGGAATTATTACTCTGTAGAGACTTTCTGCGCTGGTGTAGAGTATTTGGAGAAACAACAATAAAATTTCTCCGATTATCTGAACCACATGGAGTACCTGAAGGCTCATATTTCTCTTGGTTTGCCTAAAAATTAATGAATAATAATTAATTAAGTCTAATTTTCAGTGATTGCAAAATAACTCAAGGTTTAAACAATAAGTTTAATAATTAAGGAAATTAAATAATTACAAGTTTAAAGAATTAATTTACCCAACAATTTTTGTTTGTTACATTGTTGACATTAAGTCAACCTTGTTTATCGATTATTTTATTTTTCAATGTGAAAACGGGTTTCAACTTAAACTAACCTCTTCTTAAACATGCCTGGAGCAAATCATGTCGCTTATTTGCTGATATTTTTGAATTATAATAAAACCGTTACTAATGTGTTTCAAAGTACAGAAACAATCAAATAATTACTGAAGATTCCGTCAGTTATTCACATAAATTCTTAAATAGCAACTTAAGAGCTTTGTTATGATAAGAGCAATTACTCCATTGCATGAAGCGAAGAAATGTTAAAGTATAATGCACCAACGTCACCTTATATTGTTAAATATATCTGTAGAGTCAAGGTCCCTGTTTCTGAGGATCAAATTGTTACAATTAACTTTCTATTAACATGTGATTCGCTCTTAAATTGGGAACTTGAACAACTTCACTTTGGGGCAGTTTTTAATTAATTAACTCTTGAATCAGTTTTATTCGAATTGTTTTAGCCTCAAGATAAGGCACTTAAGTTAAATGATTTACAATAAAAGAGGTTAGTGAAACATAATTATAATTAAGACCACATACTCCAATTAAAAATACTCAAGAAAACATACAAAGTATTAATTTATTTTAATTAACATGATGTCCTTCATGATTTTGAGGAGGGATTAAAATAAGTTATTTCTCTTATAAAGCAAAAATTAAACTTTGTACTATTTAATTTAATGTATTTAAATCAAAAATTGTTAGAAAAAGCAAACTTACCCTTTTTGAACTCCATCGATGTTCACTTTAGGTTGATTTTGAACTTTAGACATTTTTGCATACTCTCTTGACCACGTTAGACGCGTTAGTGTGAAGGCAAGAACAGCCAAACTGTAACTCACCAATAATACTTCACGCACGCACTTTTATCCACTAAACTGACTCACTTTTAAACCAAGTTTGGACCCGAATACTTTTAAATAATAAAAATTACAAAATACCCTTGCCATGAATAAAACCAATTGAGTCACTTACAATTTTTTATTATTAAATTGAAGCGTAGTTTATCATTCATGTAACAAATTAGTTCCACAGGATTATAGAGTGAACCCTATTAGTTCCAAAAGTCATAAATAAAATTAATCAACCCCCTTGATAAGTGATAATTGTTAGACACGCAACAATATTAACGACTATGACGGAAATAAGGAGAGAAGTTATCGTAAATCATCTACTTCTCCGGAAATAAGTTTTATTACTAGAACCCTTATTTTTTAATAAGTAATTGGTGTTTTCTAAAATTTAATAAAGTGACCCCGGAACCTTACGTGTTTTTTGGTAAAATAATTAGACCTACATCCTCAAAACCTAAGGAATAATAAACAATTTTTTAGTTTTCAATTTTATTTCATGCTTTGAGTGTTGACAAAAAAGTATTTCTTGATCTTTCAGAAGGTAAACACTTTCCGAAAGCTTCGAGAAGGAGAGGTTCTTCGAAAACAGTAGCTTGAAAATCTTCGAGTGAAATTTTCCCGTCTTTATCTTTATCCATTTTTCTCATAATAATGTCCACCAAATCCTTGACGCTTTCATCTGGATCTTCCTCTTGAGGATGCTTTATTAAACAATTTCTAAAAAAATTGAATAGAAAAAAATCATAATTTAATTATGTAAATACTTAAGTAACTGAAACATTTCGTCTTTCGTTACAAATCCGTCTGCGTTTAAATCGTAAACAGCAAAACAAAATTCGATTAGTTTTAAGGTTGATCCTTTTAAAAAAAGCGATAAACCGTTCAACCAAGCTTCTAGGGTGATTATTCCGGAATTAGATTTGTCCCAAACGCAAAAAATTCGGTCCATTAACATGTTTTCCGCCACTATATCAAAAGTGTTATGCAATATTTCTCTAAACACAATTCTATCGATTCCCTGAAAAATATTGTATCGAGATTTGAACACGATAAGATATTTACGTAATACTTCTTGAATATTTGTGGGTTTTCCAATAACGGAAGTGGCGGTGTTGGTTGTTTTCATTTTCCCTTGACTCGATTTGGTTTTGTTTATCGTTACAAGTTTTTTAAAAACTTTATACAATGCTTCGATTTCACCCCTAAAATTTCATTGATAATTATTGCGAATTGAACTAATTCAAATTACCTGGTGAATAAAGTGTCGCGTTTAGCAGCTTCTAAAATTTTCATTGAACATTTGAACGCGTTGTCTTTTTCCGACATTTTTTTCTGACGAGGTTTCGATTTAGGGGATGATTGAGTAGTTGCTTTCGCTTTACTGTTTCTAGTGCCCGCCAGAAAAAGGGAAACGCTTTTCATTACGAGGGCGCCCCCGCGCATGCTTAAGCCGGAAAATCCTGAAGCCATCTGCGGGAAACCACAAGTTAAGTTTATTTGCTTCATACCAAAGATGGCTAAATTAATTGATAACCAAGCTAACTAAACTTTTGGCTGAAAGCCAACTGCTTTGTTTACCCATCCCGCAATTTCCCATCAAATTGATCAATTATCGGAAAAGATCCGGCAAATTGGAGTTAACGTTGCTATAAAAATTGATTTTCTTGCGCCTATTCTAACGAAACGCTCCCGGTTTGTTCTTTTCTTTCGGCGAATCAGGTTTTGTTACGGACAAAAGGGATCAATTCAGGATATGTGATTGATTAGATTTTTTGAATACTCCCTTCAACGCAACAACACGCGAATTTCACACGCAACATATGTTTGGTAACTAAGCAAATTTTGATATCAAAATCAACTAACACATTACCTGGCCCAATCAGTGGTCCGTCGATGGCACTACCCAAAGACAAAATATTGTTTACAGGTTTCTTAGCAACATTTTCTTTGGCACTCGTATTGATTTTGAGTTGGTTTGTTAAAAAAAATGCGAAAAACTCATTAACTTTTTATTTTCGTACAAATTAAAGGAACAATACAAATAATTGCAGGACACATTTTTACAGGCAGGTATTGTTCGTTCGTTAACGGAAAGAAATGAAAATAGTTCAAATTCGGTTTCGATTAGAGACAAATTTGATTTGGATCTTACAATCATTTCTTTGGCGGTTAAAAAACGATCTAAATTGAAGGTAATCAAATAAAACAATACTTGAATGTACACAGATGTAATCCACTAGTATATTACATTACAAAATATTTACAGAATGTCATTTTCGAGAAAACGAGTTGTACAGAGTATTTCATAGCATAACAAATTTGAATAAAGCATTGTTTACATTTGATGGTTATGGAATGCTACTTAACTCAATTCCTAAAATCACGAGGAACAGCAACGCTGAATTGAAATTTCTGACGCTATAGAATACATAAACTGCAACGGACTAAAAGTGGTTACGAATTTGCTAGAAATTATTAAAACTGTATAAATAATTTAAATTGCTACTATAATCACAGATTACGCAGTAACATATGTTGTAAAACTTTACAGTATACACATGGTAGTTAAATTTTGATATTTCCATTGAATATTAACTGTAATTGGTGTGAAAATGTGACCATCAAGAAGCTTCAATCACAAATTTGATTTTATTAGAACTACTAAATTTGATCCAGGGACTTATTACAATTAATACCGAGCTAAACTTGACAGATAATTCAAAACTAATCAGAGCGCCTATAATGGAAACAATGCCCTACATCGAAAACTTAAAAAAAAGTTTTGATTAAAAACCGCGACTTTAAATTGGTGTAAAAGTCAGACTTGTTTCATAGTATCAAATAAAATTTGATAAAATGACTCGCTTTAGTATTGCAGAGGTAGTTGAATACTTCAATTATTGGTGTCGGTTAGAATAAGCGCTCTAAATTTTGAATCAAATGTTTCATTTTAAAAATCATTATCTTAATTCATTTAATAATATTAACATAACATAATCTAAGTTCTACAACCAGTTCTTTAAATTTTGGGGGTTTACGGTAGTTTTCCATGAATTAAATAACAACTCTCCAAGGGTTACAACCGTTAGAACTTGACCGTCCAAAATTTAAAGAAATAACTTTGGTTAAATTCTCGAAAATTATACAATGCCTATAAACAACAAAATTGCTACCATAATCACAGATTAATCAGTAACATATGTTATAAAACTTTACAATATGCACATTTGTATGGTATTCGATACTTCCTCAATAACTACAGGGCAAAGTTTGGAATGAGTTAAGTGTTTTACAATGGTGTTCCAACCGAATTAACTTTGCCTTGTAGTGACTGTTAACTAAATACAAGTTTTCCTTTAAAAAAAGGAGCTCATGTAGGTGTAGGAGTCGTAGAAGAGTCAAGATTAGTAAAGAAAGCAGATGAACGCATTGAGATGAGTTTAGGAGAACCAGGAATATCCGACGGTGATCCAATCGGTGACGCCGGCTCATCTGTAATTTGAACATCTATGAGATGTTTAAAACAACGACCGCAAAAAGGAGTAACAAAAAACTTCCTATTCCCACTTAAATTTCTCATTCAACAGCTTAAAAGGTGAAGGAATTTGAAATTAACGAGTTAAAGGTAAGATTTATAGTTTATTTTATTGCAAAACAAGGATTTACAATGAAAAAATAACCAAAAAACGACAATTTTTAGTAAAATAATAGCGTTTGATACAAGAAACTATTTCAATACAGCATGACTTTTTTTTCAACGTTTTAAGGGGCTTTATGACAAATTAAAGTTTAGTCAAGCCAATTAACTACAACGCCAAATCAAAATCGCGTTTGAAAAGAAAAAAAAAACTGATACAAAGATACGCTGGCTACTACTCCTATGTAAAAAACAGTACATATGCGCTTCACTCACTTATTAAATGAAATTGTGGTGGTGAGTGAAGCAGCTGTTTTTCGCGTCTTAGGGATTAACGCAGTTTCCCTCAGAGAGAGCTTAAAACAGTCTCGTATCATTTTAATAAGCTGTTGACTGGTCAAGTTAAAACAATGTTACAACAGCGACTTTATCAATAAGAGTCAAATGTTTGTACAATGACAGGTAGTATCAATTATCATTCCAAATACATATTTATAGAATTTTTTACAAAACTAAACTCAAATTCATAAGTAGGTAGCGGTATTACAAAGAATTAGTAGTTGGGTTGAAAAATAATTCTCTACTAATTCTATGTGAACAAATTTAAATAACTTACATGGAATACAGAAAATACTTTTTTTTTAACAATAATGTACAAAAAAATAATATTAATCATTACATAAAATCTATAAACTTAGAAATTATACAAGTAGTCATGAATTCGGGATTAAATGTAAAGTGACTAAGTTTACATCAGGGTATGGCAATTGTGACACGTGGTGAAATGACAAAGTGCTTTACCTGGTAGCTACTCACCTACTCCTACAACAGACAGATTGCCTGTAAGTGGAGTAGGGGATGAAGATACTGCTGCCATCATGCGGCACTGCTCCTTAACGACCGGATCTATAAAAACAAATTATAATTATAATTATTAAATTATACGTTTAAAAAAACTTACAGAAATAGGAGTGATCCATAGCATCGCGTGCAGTCAAACGGTCTAGATGATCATAACGCAACAATTTATCCAAAAAATCTAACGCTTCTGGAGACACCAAATGTTGATTTTCATTATGAACGAATCTCTCCCACCTCTTACGGGAATGTCTGGAAAATGACGCGTTAATCAAAACATAACTTTTTTTTTCTCTAACAAACCTTCCTAAAATATCGTTAAATCTTGGGTCTAATTCTATATGGTATTTATCAAGGTATTCGAAAAGCTCTTCAGTTCCTAAAACTTTGGCAATACGGACTAATTGGTCGTAATTATCATGGCCGTGAAAGAAGGGTTCTTTTCTAAATATCATTGAAGCCAGCATACATCCCAAGGACCACATATCTAACGAATAATCGTACATCTGATAGTCTACTAGTAGCTCAGGTCCTTTAAAGTACCTAGATGCAACTCTGACGTTATATTCCTGACCGGGATGATAAAATTCTGCTAAACCCCAATCAATTAGCCTTAATTTTCTATTTTCATGATCGATCATCACGTTGTGAGGTTTCACATCCCTGCAACAACGAAAAAAGTTCAAATCTAATCACAAAAAAAAGAAGTATTTACCTATGCATTATTCCCATGCTGTGGCAGTAGTCCAAAGCCTTGAGCAACTCGTATAAATAATAACGAATATCGAAATCTGTTAGTGTTTGGTAAAGCTGCTTAAAATCTGTATTATTGACATGTTCAAAAATAAGTGCCGGCGTTCTTGATACTGGATCCTTAACAACAGCCTCCAAAGTTATTATATTTGTACCACCCCGTAAATTTTCTAATATCTTAATTTCTCGTTTAATTTTCTTCTTCTTCACTGGCTGAAACCAAACAAGCGGTTAAACCAATATGCAGAAACTGAAGCAAGTCTCCACTTGGAGTCATTTATTAGCCAAACAGAAATTAAAATTTGATATTGGATCAAAATTAGGTCAAATTTTGTTTGATGCGATCACAGATCTGTTTTTAAAGTAGAACCGCAATAAAGAATCGCAATTGTTAATTGAGAAATTTCTATAAATAAATCGATTTCCTAACAAATTTCAACAATAGCAGTAAATTTAATTGGATACCAGAACCTCCAGCAGTATGAATGAAACTTTGAAGCTTCATCCTATTTTTGAATCCCATTTAAGTGTAAACATAACTGATGATAGTTAAATGAAACTTAAAAATTTACGTTTAAATTTAGAAATCGCAGCGAATTTTTAGTTGAACCGTGGTTAAATCAAACGTAATTGTTGAATTTTCGATTTTCACATGTGCAGCTAAAATTAATGGGATTTTGACGGCCCCACTGCTGGCACCCTAACTGTTGTCTAATTTTGAAGTGCTTCAAAACCAGAAAAAATCTTGTTACATTTATTAATAAAACAAAAATTGGACAATTGAACAATTTTGGAAAAACATGTTGCATCATTGCTAGTTTTTCGATTAAGTAGTTCGAGTTCGGTGGTAAATACAAAAAATTGAATCAAAAACTGTTAGAAGTTGTAAAACATTGGGTTAAAGTAATTGTAGTTTTGTGGATAAGGTTTGAAGGGTGGTTGTTACTAACCTTTAATATTTTGACTACACACTTTTCATTATTCGTTACATTAATGGCTTCGAACACCTCACTATATTTGCCTCTCCCTAGTTTCCTGACGAGTTGGTAGTCATCTTGCTGTCCCCAGTCGACAACGTAGCTTTCGTAGTCCCAGTATTCCCGGGGTTTGTGAGAGTTTACATCGGCATAGACTCGAGCACGACTGGGTACTGCCATAGTTTTATAATGCACAAGGCTGTTCACGAAATGACGAACATAAGCTCGAGTTTCTCCAGCAGTTACTGAAAACGGAAAGATTAAGTTTTAGGAATGCATGTTAAGAGGCATGGGTGAGTAAGACTATTTGGTGCTAACATGAATCTGCCTCAAGTTACCTTGTTTAAAGCACAGTTTTGCTAGTCTAGAACATTTAATCAGCATAACTACATATCAGAATCCCCGAATTTTGTAAGTCAAGTAGTCAATAGCCTTGTATAGGTAGGCACACGCCATTCCCCTGTACATACTAGACTTTAGAAAGATTGGATAAAGGCTACGGTTAAATATCCATACCTAGTTCATCCCGTGGGCAACTTATAAGCGGAAATATCCGGTAAAACGGCACATATTAACTTCAATAACCTTTCGCAATTTATCTAAAATTCTCTCTGTGTATTTTTTCCTCAACACCACCCGGCTTCTTACCAAGGACTCAGAACCAAGATGGAAGGAACTTCCATCCCGCCACGGTAGACTAGATTGGTAGCTAGCACAGAGCCACTTATTTCAGTATATTGGATACCCCTCTAAAACGACATTGCGGGATCCAGTGGCGTACTACACAACCCCCAATCGATAAAAAAATATCCACAACCCCACAATCATCATGAAAAAAAACAAACTCACCTTAAATCGCATAAAAAAATGACAACAATCTCTGCAAAAGATCCAAATATAACGAAAACTAGCAACACAATTGTTGAGAAATTCACGCGACAGACGTCACTGACACAAGTGAGTTTCTAACAGCGATTCCCTGTTTTATCGACAGTGAAGCAATTCAATGCAATATGTTTGATTACAGAGGGAGCCGCGACAGCGGATTGACGTAATCCGCACATTCAGTTTAAATTTTGCCGCAATTTCGCCCAAAATATTTTAGAAACAAAAATTACAATGTGTAGAAATACGTTTAAAATTACACCTAGTTATTTCTATTGTACAAATGGCTAGATTTACTGAAACAAACGACTAATGACCAGTTAATGTAATAAAATTATTAGAGGCACTACGGTTATTTTTATTGTACAAATAGCTAGATTTAATGAAAAATTATTTTAGGGAAATGACAGGAAAATTGGGAAAAATGTTATCTTATCACCCACTTAAATATCAATATCTGCATATCCAACTAGTTTCAATTTTTGGTTTCTTGTTTGAATTTTTATACAACTTTCCCTTTGGTTTCTCTGGTTATTTTGTTTATATGTATTGTTTCAAAATTTTCGGATGGTTCTTATGCTTTCATTCGAATTATGTTTCATGTTGTCTATTTTTTGTCTATTTCTTTCAACATTTCTATGTAACATAATCAAATTCTTGGATAGATTTTTTTATTGTCACCACATATTGGACACTTACCAATGCAAGGAAAGGCTGCTTAAAAAAGAATAAATTGGCTATTTCAATTTTTCGAAGTGTTTAGTTAAACAAACAAAAATTATTTTAAAAAAATCCCTTTTTCCCATTAAGTATTTCATCTGCGCTACTTGAATTTTTGAAGTTTATTAAAATATATTTATTAAATTTTTAAAATGTTGGTACTGCTTACCCTCCTCTCTTTACTAATTTTTACATTTTTATTCCTTGTCATAATTTTTATGTATTACTTCCATTTCACCATTTGTACTTTTAATTTCTATTGAACTAAGTTAATTGCATCCTACAAGTGCTGCTTTCTATATAGTCTTTCTAGTGATTTTGTTAATATTTATTATTATAAAATAAATAAATTTACAATTGTTTTTAAGCTTCGAATCCCCCTTTCTTGATTATATTTAGATTGTCCTTTGCACTTCATTCAATATTTCAGTTTAACACAATTAATTTTTTCTAACATATTTTGGATGTTTTTTCTTCCTTTTCTTACATATTCCTTTCTTCCCCTTAATTATTTTAATTATCACTACTTCACTACTTTTGAGTTTCTATTAAATTATATTAGTTGCATGTTTAGATGTACATAATATTTATTATTTCACCATAAATTTCTTTCCAATCGTCCTCCGTTTTTCATTTGTTTCTCGCTATTTTTAGACTGAATTTTTCGATTGCAACACATTTCTCTGCCTCCTGACATTTCCTTGAACATCCCTTTTTCTTCCTGCATTCTTCTAACATTTTCGTTTCTCTTCATTAATTTTTTTAATTATCACCACTTTACCATTTGCATTTTAGAGTATTTGCTAAACTATGTAAATTGTATCTTTAAATACTCGTGTTACTTCCCTTATAGTAATTTTGTTTGCATTAATAATAGAAGTTCAATGTTTTATTTGATTAGTTTTGCAACTATTACGCACCTACAAACTCCAAAACAACATCTAAATTTGAATAAGTTTTTGAAACAATTCTTTGCTGCTAATAAAAGATTTCAACATAATTCATGCCCCAATTCAATTTTGGGGTCAAGAAAATCAAGGACCAAGGGACGGTGCATAGCAGACAGTTGTTGTTCGTTTAAGGCTATTTTCATAATATTTAAATTAATTTAATCGAGTTAATCCAATGTAAATGCACTTTGATCCAACAGGTTGAATAAATTAATTAGGACGACTTGCAAGGTTTTTTCTACGTCGTTAATAATTCCAATAGAATTTAACATTAACAAATAGTTGAATGCGTTATTGTATCTTCATTTTATAGAGTTTCGATGCATTTAAAATATTTTATTTCAATCCTTCCAACTTCTTCACGATAACAGTGAATTCACATGTAGGCAAGAAAAATCAATAGTAGTGGGTAACAAAATTGACCCCGTTAAAAATTAAATAAAAATAAAAAGAATATTGCAGTTAATGTATTTGCAGTACAGCAACATTTAAAAATTGAGTCTTGACACCAATGAAGCTGTGCAAATTATACACTTGAACCTGACCAGCGTTCTACATGCACAGATTTGGAACCACTTCACTTTCACTAGTTATTTTGTTAAGACATGAATTGGCATATTTTTTGGCAACTTGTCCCAGGTCTAGGACGTGACTGGATTTAATCCAGTTTGATAGGGGAATACTAGAAATTAAAGTGAATACTCTAATTTAAAATGTTTTTGAAAAGTACCCAAATTGGTTTATCCTTGAAAACTGATGACACAAATGATGCAATGTGGACCTACAATACTTACAACTAGTGTTGCTTAATGTTTATAAACACTGACTTTGACTTTTAAATTTATTGTTGCGAAACTGTTCCGAAAAATTAATTTAATTCTTAAAAAAAAAAAAAACGGAGGCAACTAATTTTGTAATAAGGCACTTGGAAGGGAAAAAGATGGAGAAAAGTAATATTAATTATAAATAAATACAAATTAAATGTTTTGGCATATTTTTACCAAAATTTAAACAATTATTTCGATTTAAAATGATGCTAAATTGAGAATATTTGTAGATCGATCAATGCTAATGGATTTGCCACTATAATCATTCCTAATTATCTCAGCCGCAAACTCATTGGTAGAAAAACAAATTTTGCAATAGTTGTACCCTTCCTAAAATTTGAAGTAGGGGATTATCCGCTTATATAAATGAAATGGAAGTGGGTCTCAACAATAGGCCATCTCATTTAAACAACATCCATAAAAATGAAGTTAGTTACAGTGAGTTCCATTGATATTTACTAGAATAACTTAGTAATATTAATATTTCAGTTGTTTATCGTAATACTTTTCGTTGGTATTTGCATATCGGCACCTTCCGATGATTCTGACCCTACAGCCAATGGTTATGGAGACAAATTCCATCCAGCACAAGACAAAGAATTTTTTTTCCTCTTCAAGAAATTCAAACTACTTAAGAAATTACTGGGTTAGTTATGAATTGTAAAAAACACAAACTGTATATAGTTAATTAGTTAGTTGTTATTTATTAAAAAAAAATGTTTTAATTAGTGTTATTTTAAACGCGTTGAAATTAGAACAATTAGTTATTTTTATATTTACGATGAAGAAATATACAAAGGTAATATATTAACAAAATCTATCAAACAAATTTCAAGTGTAAATTAAAATAATATTATACAAAAACGTCGTTAAAATAAAATTGTTAATAAATCTTAGCTGTTCCCATCAATGACAATCAATGCTGATTGAATCTGGCAGGTTTGAAGAACTGGAGCTTCCATTTCGTTAGCGATATTGCACAAAATTTCAATTCGAGCCCCCAAATCAAAAGTGCCAGGTCTAGAAACTACCACTGAAAGTTTCACTGGTTCAGTCGATAACGGTTTTAACGTTTTGACAGCACTTCCAGTACCAAGCCACGAAAAATTTTTGGAAGCGTATGGATAAAATAAATTGGTACGACTTGGAGGGAGAGGAACGCTAAAACAAAAAATTAGTTTTAATTAAGAAAAAAAAAACAATTACCTCGCCGTTCCTAAAGTGTTGATGATTACATTCAGGGGTGAGTCATTAACAATACTATGAAGAAGTAAAGTGACTGGAACTACACAAAATTTTTCAAGTTTAAAATTATGTTCGACTATAGCTGGATAAATTAAATTATAAGTAACTTTGGTTTGTAGAGATATAAGAGATTCGTTGTTTTGATCTCTACTTATACTGGCTTCTAGTAAGTTTGCTGCGTCGGCAAATGCTGCGAATTCGTCGATTTCCGGTTCATCTTCACTTCCAATTGTGATAAAAACTTGCGTTTGTCCATTAACAGTTCTTTTACTACGAGTATCATTGACTAAAGCTTGCCATTGCACCAATATTGTCCCGTTTTCATTAACTCTCGATTCAGTATCATCAAACATGTTAATTTGAGAATATTCGGTCTTTTTTGCAAACTCCATATAAGCCGGGCTAACATTTTGACGAATTTTTCCTTCAGAATTTAATAAGATACTCGAATATCTACTTTTACTCTCAACTGTTCGTTTCGCTTTTAACAAAATATGCGCATACTCTTGCGATAACAAGTTAATATACTTAGGTGTAGCTACATTTTCAAGAAATTTCCAGTATCGACTCAACATTCCAATATGTAAAATATTTATTTCAGTTCCTGTCGAAGTGTGGTGGGTATTTAAATTAGACGTTTTTAGCACTAAAGCGATTTCTTCTGATTGTTTCGAATTGTAACTCACTTGAGTAGAAACTTCAACACTTACAGATTCCTGTACTGACAAATTCCATTTGTGTCTAACCAAACGATATCTGTGAAAATAATAATTAATTAACTAACAATTAAGTTTTATAATTAATACCTAGGCTCGATGTTATCGTTGACACTTTCATAATAAATAAGCAAATCAATCAAACACGAACCAGGCTTGTTAGGTGCTTTAATAAAAATCGACAGCGAAGTAGTTTCACCAGGCCCTAATTTTTGATTCGGCAGCGGTACTGAGGTGATGTGGTTTTCTCTAGCTAGTCTTTCTCTCATAGCAGGTGTCAAATTACTGGTAGGGTAAGGTGACCGTCGTTTAACTTGCTGTTCACAGTTACACAGTAAATGTGGCACTGAAGTAGCGATGTATATTTTGTGTAATGGTAGAGTTCCAGTGTTTGAAAAATTAATTGTTACCCGCTCCACTTGATCACATATAAATTCTAAATTAACCTCAGAAAACGTTACCTACAAAAACTTTATTAACTACGAATCGTTATTAAGTTATCAACTATACTTGTAAACTTGGTGCTAAAGGAACGATTTTGATATCTAACAGTTGTTTGGGTATTCCTGTTGGGGTATTGTTTGGTTTTTCTTCGTTTTTAATGTTAAAAAATTGTTTTCCGGTTATAAAAATACTGTCACTGGGAGTAGTAGAACTAATTAGCGTGTAGCAAATTCCTTTTAGTTTTAGGAAACCCGTGGCAAGAGCCGTTACTGACAGAATCATGTCTTGGTCAGAGTTTGCTTGGATTAATAACGATTTAGTCACGTGAGTTTTCACATAATTATCACTAATATTATTGGAATTTATGTTACAAATGGTGGTATTTTCATCTTGGAATTCCCATAATAAAAATATGTCTTTCATGTGCAAAACAATTTGTAGAGCATTAACTAGATGAATACAAACTTGAATTGGTTCATTAACAACACCAATCGGCACGTTTTTCCCCAAATTACTAACAGTATACAACGTCACCATCGGTTTAAATATAGGAGGAACCGCCCCCTGGGCTTCCTGAACTAAAATTTCTTCCAATTTATTCCATTTCATTTGTGCTTCGACACTTTCTTTGTCGCTAAAATTAACGCCAAAAGCTGGAACCTTTCCAGGAGTAGTCAAAGGAGGAGTGGGCCCCATCAGCAGTTTTAATGAAGAACAATCCAATTTTGGAAGAGCCAGGATTGGGGCCGAAGTATCGTTTTCTTTCTTCAGTTTATTCTACAAGTTAATTTAAAAACTATTAAAGAAGATTGAACCAATAGTTTTGTTCAAGTAAAAACACTAAGAAGATTCCTTTATTTTGGGTAACAACGTCAATCGAGAAATAAAGAAAAAACACTTTTTTCTTCAATATTTTCTTGAAATAGTTGAACTAAAAAGTTAGATGGCGTTGTCCTCATAACGTTGATATGTTGAATTATTTCTAGTCAATAGGGTTGGTAAAACAGTTTTCTCTAAATTAATCCAACAAAGATTACTAGTCACGAAACTCGAGTTTGGAAATAAACCTGCTTAATGACTAACTCGTTTTACTTTATAATAAATAGCGTAATAGCAAAAATTTCAGCAATTACCTTGTTAGTTGGTTGCGATAAAAGCCACTCACCCCTAAAATCGTCAAATACTCCTTAAGAAACACCCCCTGTTGTTGCGATGATTGTTTGCTGTCGTCGTTAAGGAGTTTAGATAAAGATTCCACCGCTTCTTCGAAACAATGCAAGTTATGAGCCTGTCTACCTATTGTGTAATGGATGTGATCTTCAGCCAAATCCCAGCCAGTACCTTCATAAATTTGGTGGGCCTGTTTGTAACTTCTGAGCGAGTGTTTTCTTTGTGCTGCCTTTGAAAATCTGTGTCCAGCTAAAACCATGTGAAATGCGTACTTTCTAACCATTTTAGAATGTAAAAAACAATAAGCAGCTTGTTCTAAGAAGAGAGCCGATCGCAAATCTGATTCCTCGCTGGTCATTCTGATGAGTTGATGGGCCGCTTCGCCGTATAAACCTTTACTTTTTAGACATTCTGAACTTAAAAGAGTGGCTCGTGTCGCAAATTGGGGCATCCTAAAATTTCCCAAAATGCTATACTTTTAAAATAAAAATACACAAGTACTCACTTGCAAGTATTTAGATAAGTCGTAATACTTTCTTCCATATAATCACAGGTTTTTCTATTGGATTCGTTGGACATGAAAGCCGCTAATGAAGCCATTTCTAAGGCTCCAGCGTAATAAAGCCACGCCTGGTCAGTGTTATAATCTCTTTTGGCTAAGTGATACGCTTGAAAAGCTAAACTGTAATGGCCAAATATAAAATAGAGATCTCCCAACCTTCGAACTTGTAATTCAGGTGAATCTGGAGCATAACTACGGAACTAAATTGTAGAAAAAATTTCAAATTGAACAAAACGTTACATAAGATTATTAACAGCAACTGAACTAGCTCCAGGTTTATTGGGGTTAAACCACCGCTTGGTGGCGCTGAACAACGACCGACTCACGCCTTTTTTGTTGGAAATCACGTCGTTTAATTGATGTATTTGTTTCTCGATGTAAGGCAACAAACAGCTTTTGCTAAATTCATATATTAATAATTTCACTTGTTCCACATCCTCAGTAGATAAACAATGTCCGTGCGATTTCGGCCGGTTGTTTGCCACAAGCTTATCTCGCTCAATTGAAGAGTTGTTCTAAAATTTCAAAACAAAAACCACATTTATTGACATTAATAATCCTCTGTATCAAACTGAATATATTTCATTTCTGCGTCTCACGTAAAAATCTAGAAACTAAAATACTGAACCGCAAATGGAACTGCGCATGCGCAACACACTAAATGTGCAATTTTGGTTGTACATTTTTTTTAAGTAACAAATTTCTGTAAAGTGGTTGTAAAGTAAGTTTTAGTTAACGCCTGCAGTTTCAAACATTAAAAAAAGTTTCTTTTCTGGACCTTGAAAACACTTTTAAACCTCACTATAAAGGTCTACTTCTAGCTAATTTGCGGGTCAAGCGAACAACGATGCCGCATCATTAATAAAAGTTGAAATTGAAACACCTATAGTGGCGCCACCCTATAATACCCATACAAAGAAACAATACAGGCGCAGCGTTCTGTAATATCGGTAATCAATATTGTTATACATTGTGATTATTGGCAATCGGTTTTAGTGACGTTCACAGCATATCGACTCTACTCAGCAACAAAACTTGAATTACGTATTTACATATTTTTATGTCAAAAGTAGTAAGTCGAGTCAAAAACGCTGAATTTTTCAATACTACAATCACGCGAAACAAATGCCTAAGTGGTAGAGTGGCGCCCTCTCGCAGCGGCTAGCAAGTGATTAAAACAAGGGTTCTTACCAATGTTAGCTCTTCAGTATCGGGGCTAAGAGGGTGATAGTTGACGTTAGTGATCGATTCGCCCGTTTCCTGATTGAAAACGGCACGTCCTGTGTATGGCGATCTTTCTGGAGTTTCTTTGTAATCTTTGGATTCGATATTATTGTTAATAAATTGGCTCCAAGGATCTGTAAGATGTTCACTATTTGTAGTGCCTGGAGGTCTCGAATTCATTCTTAAGAGAAAACAATTGGGTTCTCCGTATGAAATTTTCAACGAATCATAGGCAACAGTAGCGCTGAAAAAAAATCTAAAAATTACAAGAATTAAAAAAAAAATATTTACGTTTCATAATTCCCTTCGTTGTTATCGTGGATAATCACGTAGTATTTCAAAATGTTTGAACTGAACCATTTGGGAAGTTTTCCCGGAGCGTTAGTTTGCATTTGATTCAAACTTTGTGCTAATTGTATCATTGTTTCTACTGGATTGATTTCAGATGAAGATACCACCAAAATACAAGATAAAAAGTGTTTAGTATATTCATGATCTGACGGGTATTGCACCCGAAGAAATGTGTCTCTCCAAGCTTCAAACCATGGTGTCGATGCGGTTATATCCAATTTGTAATCGCCGCTTGTAAAAAGTTCCACTCGTGACTCTGACAGTTCACTTACTGAAGAATTTAGTAGTTTTCTAGCCAACGTGGTTTGGGGAGGTCTTGAATTGACGTCGAGAAATGTTAATTTCAGATTCCGAATCGACACAGTCGCCCCAGAAGCGTCTTTGTAACTAACTAAAAATCAAATTTTTGGTAACAAGCAACAAGAATACTCTGGTATTTAATTGAAATTTAAGCCATAACTGCTAGAAGTGTATTCTGACGCAAACACAAGTTGCTGATTAAAGAGGAATGTGAGGGGTGTATCCTACATACCATCATTGCTCAACTTCGCAAAAGGCTGCACCAGTTCAATAAAATTCAAGTTGTTTTTCTGGCAATTCTTGTCTGCGAGAGGGGTGCAAATGACTGCAATTTGGGGAGTAAAGGCATTCTTAATAAAATCTTGAGGTGTTTGTTTGCACTGCGCCATAATTAGGTTGTGTTTCTCTGGTCATTAATATTTTAAATAAACTTCACTGTCCTAGCTACCATTTCTTCGCAACATAATTAATTACTCAACGAAGTTGAAATCGCTTGAACAGTGAAGTTTTTATCCTAACACAACTTATCAGCTGTTTCAGTAAATTGACAACTAGAACAGAAACCTGTAATTGAAATTGAAATTTGACACATTCCCTACTCCATCATCATAAATAACAAAGTGGCTGGTTGATAAAACAGATATCTGACAAATATCAAAATTGACGCCAAAATCGCAGAATTTTCAAAAACTCTAGATCAGAGGCACTTAAACTTTTTTGTTACGTAGATTACCTGCCGTTTTTTAAGGCTTTTCTAATATTGTTTTGAAAAGTGGTACGTTCTTAGTGAAAATTTAGTGGGCGTCATTGTTCACACAAGAAAATCCTTTGAATGGAGATTAATGCAGTATTGGAATTACCTCATAAATTCTAGCTATAGGTCGGAATTTTGAAAAAAAGAATTTAAAGAACCTTCTGTTTTTTTCAAAATTTTGAAGAAAATTTACCATCTCTAATTTCTAAAAAATTTAACCGGCAGGTGTAAAACGTCATAGAGAATCGAAGATTATGTTCGGTTGTTATAATTTACTGCTCGTTTTAAAATAGAAGGCGTTCTTATAAAGTTCCTAGTGAAAATTTTGGTCGATGTCAACAAACGATGCTAAATATCTCGAAAACTAAGCAAGCTACAGTGGAACTGAATACCTCTATTAGTTTCTATTTAAATTATTTATCTGCATGCTAAGTATCATTGAAATCAGGGAGAAAGAAAATTTTGGTCTCAAATTTTCATAAGACCGATCTCATGTTAAGCTAAAATGATAAATATCTCGAAAGTTAAGCAAGCTACAATGGAACAAAGTACCTCTATGAGTTTGTATTTAAATTACTTATATGCATGCCAAGTATCATTTCAATTAAGAGGAAAGAAAATTTGGCTTAAAATTTTCATAGAACCTACGTCATGTTAAGCTAAGATGCTAGATATTTCGAAATCTAAGCAAGCTACAGTGAAACAAAGTGTCTGTATGAGTTCATATTTAAATTACTTATCTGTACGCCAAGTATCATTGCAATCAAAAGAAAAAAAATTGAATTAAGATTCTCATAATACCGACGTCATGTTATGCTAATATGCTAAATATCTCGAAAACTAAGCAAGCTACAGTGGAACAAAGTACCTCTATGAGTTTGTCTTTAAATTACTTATCTGCATGCCAAGTATCATTTGAATAAGAAGAAAAAAATTGTGGTTTAGAATTTTCATAAAGCCGACATCATGTTCAGCAAAGATGTTAAATATCTCGAAAACTAAGCAAGCTGAAGTGAAACAAAGTGCCTTTATGGTTTGTATTTAAATTACTTATCTGCGTGCCAAGTATCATTGCAATTAGTGAGTTAATGTTATTAATCATTTTCTCATGTATTTTATTTCGCTCTTTTTGATGTCGGACTTGGTTCGTCTGCTCGCATTTCAAAGAATGTCGACGTGTAAATATAGAATTTTACAAGGAATGGAACGACAGACGGTTGTCAGAAAATTACTGGTAGTTTTGAAAAGAGAAGGGCGTTGTTAGTGAAATTTTAAAAACTGGCATACGTTAAGACCGCCAATGTCAAAATCCGTGTACCAAATTCAAATTCCCATAAAGACAACATTTATGTGAAGTTTGCAATTATTCCATCTATTCTAGAAAGTAATTTGGGATTCTTATATTCCTATTGACATGGCATAACTATTGAAAAAGTTAAAATTAAACAATTACTTCAGTTGATGCGAGGGATATATGTAGTAGCATTGTATATGGATTATAATAATCATACAACGGTAGTAGTAAGTGAGATTATGTATTCAAAGAAATTTTTAAATATTACCGCCTTAATTCAAATTGTTATAGGTTGATAAAACAGTTTTCTATGCAAATTTTAATATTGACGCCAAAATTGCAGAATTTCCAAAAAATTTACAAACCTAATAGTACGTCCTTCTAAAAAGCAAAAAAATATTTTACTTAAAAAAATTATCCTCAACAGTACGTAATTGTCCCTAATTAGCTGTTTGAATATGCGCAAGCCCAGTAACGTTAAATGTAAATGGGCGCGAAACCCCTAAAGGCGGGAAGCGCTATAAAAAAACTAACCTCGGGTGTCAGTACTAGGTAAACAATAATAGCGGACGGTTTTTACAAGTTTTTTGTCGATATTTTGGTGTATTTTTAAAGTTTTAATATGGTAAATTTTGCCAGTCCCATTAAAGAAGCGGGCAACCGCCCCTTCACAGTCATCGTTGAAGGCAACATTGGAAGCGGAAAAACGACTTTTTTAAAATATTTCGACAAATTCAGCAACATTCGTGTATTAGCTGAACCCATTGAGCAATGGAGAAATTGTAATGGCCACAACCTATTTGTAAGTTAAATATTTTGATTTTTACTCGAATAACGTTTTTTTAATAGGGCAGTATGTACGAAGACCCCCACAAATGGAGTTTCGCTTTCCAATCGTACGTTCAACTGACCATGTTGCAGCACCACACCTTGTACCCCGATGAGCCCATCAAACTCATGGAAAGATCCATCTACAGTGCTAGGTAGCTACATTTAAACTGTTAACACCCCAATCGGTTTCGTTGTTATTTTATCACCTTGCATATACCCCCATTATGATAAATTCCAGGATTTATTGCTAAATTTGCAATTAATTGAAAAATTTACAGTCCAATTAATTTTTAAAAAAATTTGATTTTTTTTCATAGTATTAATTAAATTGAATAACCAGATACTGCTTTGTGGAAAAAATGTTGAATGACGGCATCTTATCTGGCGCTTCCGTTTCTGTTATTGACGAATGGTTCAAATGGATCAACACTCATGCTGATGTTTCAGTAGATTTGATTGGTAATAAATCATTTAAATTCTTCAATAAATACATTTTATTGTTCCAGTTTATTTGAGAACAACTCCCGAAATTGTATATGAGAGAATGATGCAACGCAACCGTTCTGAAGAGAAATCAGTACCATTCGAATACATTAAACAGTTGCACGAAATTCACGAGAATTGGTTGTATTACAAGAACGTCGCCAGTTGCCCAGCACCAGTTTTAACAATTGATGCCAATAAGGATAAGTCTGTTATTTTGGAAGAGTATGAAAGGTGTGAATCGTCCATATTAAATAACTTAACAGTTGCCGCAACTATGTAATTGTACTTCATCACTAAATTTAAAGTTAGGAGAGTTAGTCACATTAGTATAATTTAATTCAAAGTACTATTTATATCATTTACACGTAACTTAGTTAATCTACAGCACCAGCTGAACCAAATCAAGGCAATTATCAAATATTTAGTTAGATGCGATTTGTAATACTTAATAATCGAATATTTTTATACTTCAGTAGCGTTTAATTCTTAGGGTTTATAACAAAACGAATTAAAACAAATTGTAGCAAGTTTCAGGTAAACAAGCATACTACTGGATAATTTTATATTTAATAAAAAATTATATACTTAGATTAAGATATTTTGATCCTTTAAAACGTTAATAAATTCAGTTCTTAAACTTTTGAAATATTAACACAAATTGGTTTAATATGAATGAGCTTCAGATCAAACTTAGCCTTGTCATATCACAAAGTTACTTAATGAAAGTCCACTTTTAAATTAATAACATCATAATTGTATTTTATTAAAATTGTTTTGACCATCTGAGGACTGCATCCTTTTGATTAGTTTCCCACAGAGCAGTTGACAGTTTACCAACATTGGCTGCATCAACTTCATTTTGTATCCAATCCAGCAAAAGTTGATAAATCACCTTGAAAATAAAAATGAAAATTTTGACCTGAATCATTTTTTACTTACCTCTTTTATTCCTGACCTGATGTGGTTTTCATAAAATTGACTAATTTGTCCATCTGAATACTTTAAAGTTCTTGCAGTATCACGCCATTCTTCGTTCATATGCGTTGAAACCAAGGCGACATTTTGTTTTGTAACAGGGTCAGTACTGGCAAATAGCGCTTTAATAGCATCAGTCACAACAAAAGATTTGTTTTGTGGATTATTCGGTTTAGCAACATAAACATTATAATTCGACCCGATATGAATTCCATTCGAGTTACTTATGTTAATAACATTCGCAGCAAAAGCTAAAAATGACCTTATTAATTTTTGTGTTTAATTATAAAATTATTTACCAGTAGGTGGTGGAGTTTTCTTCGCTTTAGTAAAACCTGAAGATTTTGGTATTTTGTATGAACTAGTTCTAGGTTTGTGATTAACAGTTTCTTCTTTGTCAATTTTTTCCTCAATTTCGTCTCGTGGTGGACTTGGACAAGCATCTGTTGTGATGTCATCATTAACTTTACGGGAAGACATTTTTCTTTGTTGTAACTAAATCACTTATTGCGATTAATTTTCAAACAGAATTGGCAAAAATAAACATATTCCGCGACGCTTATCAGCTGCAGTTTCCACTACGTTGCCCTTGTCCGACCGGCCTTGCAAAATTGTCCCTCCTCAACCACGTCGATTCCCAACAACTAAACTAACTAGTTATAAACAAATTGCTGCAACCATATTAACTTTGTTAAAAGGAAATTCTAAGTGTGGAGCTACATAAAAAAAGTAATTTGCTTGGAGCTTTAGCGCCACCCCTATATGATAAAAAGCTTAAATATTGATTTATTATAAAAATCTGAGAGATAACGAACACGACCTAGTTATCAGCCAGAAAAATTTAATAATTGTAATACCATTTTGTTAGTTACTTGAAACAATTTTATTGTGACAACGGGCGTGATTCATTAATTTTGTTTATTACTTTGTATTATGTCACGTAAACAAAGTTTATTAATTCGAATTCATGCCAATCATTTGCGTTCCTGATTAATTTGCTACTTACCTGTATAACAAAACTGCAAAGTTGTGCTAATAAGTACTCAAATTATTTAAGCCGATTTGGCAAGCAGACATACTTATCTGCATTTTTGCGAGGCCAATCGCGCTATTAGCCTTGAAGCCTATTCCAACTTAGTAGCAGCATACATGAAAGAGTGCAGTAAAACGAAGAAGCCGACATCGTCTGGTCTTTGCTGAGAAAATTTGGAAATTGGAAGCGTCAAAGCACAAGCGTTAATTTTGTAAAAAAACACGACTTTGATTTACTAAATTATTAAATAAAGTAGCCTAAGGATTGTAACAAACAATTTTATTTGGTTTAAATTTCATACATCATAGATAAATAAACGTCAGATTAATATTGCACATGATTGAAATGCCTATGTCAAATGGACGTAATATGCTATGCCGACATGACTGAATGCGAAACTTAAAAAAGAAAAAAAAAATGATAATGGGAAACGATCAACAAATATTGGCAAATGCTACAAGACAATATAACTATATATACAAAAAAGTAGCAGGGTATTTCGTCCATTTAAAAATGAGGCGTAATATTTCCGCTTAAACATAAAACGACTAAATAAAATCGTGTCAACTGACATGTCAACATTGACATAAATAAGGATAACATAGAGAAGAGACAGTAGTGCAGTGACACGGAAGCCAGTTAATGGTTCGGAAAGGTACCAGGTTAACAAGAAGGCACAAGCAGCGGCAACTGTCTAGCATGTGCCAGCCAGCGGAGTGGAGTGTAGAACGGCGCAATACCCTGTGAATAGTTGATGAAAAATATACAGGGTGATCCACCTAAAACGAGCGACACCCTCCAATCCCATCCATAGAAAAACTTTGACATCAACACACTTTATTTAAATAAACAATTGAACATCTAAGTTAATTCGACATTGTTAACAAAATTTGCTGTTTATAATAACAGCAGAATTTTAGTAAAAATTATTTATATTGCACAGTTGGTTGACGTTCAATTGTTTCGAGTTGTAGTTTGGTCACTTGAATGGGTTTGAATGGTGGTGAACTTTTGTGGGTCATCTGTACCATAGCGGCATTCGGACATGATGGCTTACTGAAGACATCGAATGGTGTAGTACACAAATAGATACGTACATACTGTCGAGGCACTGTGAGTAAGGCAATCCTACAGTAGTTCAGTGGAGATAGGGTCATCCGCAGCTACACGGATAGTCAGGTAACTCCCGACATATAAACTTTAAAACTATGTGCAAGGTTTGTGCACACAACAGTAGATAAAATATATGTATATATTATATAATGTATAATTATATAATTTTAATTTGTGTAGGTCAATATACAGAATAGATATCGTACTCTGAAATCACAAACAAATTGAAAAGGCTACAACAATGAACACTCTAGGTTCCAATGGGGAAGCAGTACAGTACATTCAACATTGACGGGCGGACATCCGCACCAACAGCCAGTGGACAGAGTACATTCGATCAGGTCAATCAGGTTGGGGAAAGCACCAATACATAACAAGAGTAGTGTCCTGCATAGTCTCAACATGTTTGTTAGTGGTTGCATCCTCGCTAAATTAACAAGTGTTGCAACATAGCAAAATATCTGTTTTCACCATTCAAACACCCTGAGGGCTTCCTGAACCAAAACTGACATCTCAAACCTAACAATTAACTTGGTTGGTTACACACGCATTTCTTTTCCACATCACTGTCTCCAAAGTATAATTTGGATCTTAAATTAGTGCAATTAAAAAACTATTCTCTGAATAAATTTCAAGTGAAGTAGCACCAGGAAATTGTCTGCAATAGCTAGTCTATGCTAATAATTTTGTGCAAACGTGTGGCGTAAATACAACCAGTTACTTTAGGGGTCCCTGTGAAGATGTACAGTTTAAAAGGAGATTCACGTGTACGAATGGTGACAATTGACATTTGAATTGTTGCAGTGTACATTATAAATAATATACTATTTATCTAAAAACATTTATAAAAAAGACACTAATAATTACAAGAAAATAATGGCACTATATATTATGTTTGTTTCTGAGAACAAATGTTGGCGCCAGCTTTCAACGCTGTCGCTGACTGGAACCACAGCACAATCGCACCACACTAATCCATTCTAATATAAATCTTATCCTCTCTCTCTACAAAAAAATCGTTTAGTTTTACTTCACTGATAAATGACTACAAATTTGAAAATATCCAGTTAATCGTTTACTAGACTCTTAGTTTATCACATAGATGACAATTGGCAATAAAAACGCGTTCGGGGGATCCACACGTTATCACTATGGCACTTAGCGTCCTGTGCGAAGGTCTAGGATGGCCAGTCTGAGAGTCTTGCACGCTTGTGCATCTGAACATTTTCATAGTCACCTGCACTGGGTGGTCCCGTAGGAGAGGGTAAATTTGTCGGCGTGACACTACCAGGTGTCGGAGTTATTTGTCCAGCCGAACTGGGCCTTGGATGGTGGCTGTGCGTCAGGTTTAGACTTTGCACGTGTGAATGATGAACGCCTGCGTTCAGGTGCGGATGATGTTCTCTAGGTGGTGATATCGGTTCACTTTTTATCTTAACTGGTATCGGTGATGATGAAGAAGGCGGTGGTGTGCTGCTAGATACTGCCAGATGCGGTAAACAACTACTGCTGTGCGCCAAGGAAGTAGGGATTTGATGGCCACCCCACGATATCGAACCCAAACCCATATCAGGACCGATACTGAAATCCTGGGCTCCAAACGAAGACAATGATCCAGGATAACTGGACAGACCGGGAGTCTGCAACGCAACCACAGGTGTATTTAATGTAGACTGGGTTCGGTTATGCTGCAACAACACAAACAATTCACGTAACTACGAAACTCAAGCAACAAATCACTACAATTCCAAAAAAAAAAAAAAAAAAAAACACAAAAACCACTCAATACTTACCACTTCACCATACGAAACTTCTTCAGGAGTAATACTTGGTCCAAGCGGGGTCGGTATAACAACTCGGAGGTTAGATCGTGGGCCGGGTGAGTGTTGTTTTGGATGTTGTTTCGAGGAACTCAAACCTGGACCAGGACTAGGACCAGGTGAAGGTGATCCACCCATCGGGGACGCCGAATTTGGATATCCGTTGCTCATTTCCAGCATGCCCCCACTAGGATAAACCGAATCGGTTTCAGAAGAAGACGGACGAGGACTAATACTAGTATGAGCCATTTGCGGACTAGATTGAAGAAGACCAGAATCACCGTAACTTATATTAACAGGCACCGAAACAGGCTGAGTGTAGTTCGAAGAACTCATGCTAACCTGCTAACAAACAAAACCAAGAAAATTAGAAAAACACTACAACTAAACCTAGTAAAGTACACCACCAATCAAAATTACCTAACGCCCTTTGCCAAAGACTTCCCCAACAACACGAGCCACGCAGCGTTTTGAATTGAATTAAAAAAAAATAATTAAAAATTGCGGGAGTTGCCAGTGGCGTAGGGCCAGGCTTGAAAGTAATAGAGCGGGTGCTAAAGTGGGTACGCTGCTGAGGGAGCGCTTAAGGCGGGTCCGTAACTTTCCGACCGGCCGGATCCCGGTACCTACCCTTTGTCCGTTGATTTGGTTCCTCTGTAGCATCATTTGAAATTCCTCATCGATCTTGCTGTATTTGGCCTCGGTCCTGGGTGTCAATTGGTATTCGGTTTCCGGTTCTGGACTGTCAGGACTCATCACGCCGTTCTTATGCTCTTTCTTATTAAGTGCCTGCAAGTGTCAGTGGACCAGCTCATGGAGAAACGCAGCCTCGTGGGCTATCATACATACATACACACACGCACACGTTCTAACTAATACTACCACACTCAACTAGCACTAGGAAGTTAGAGTTTCTCAATACTGAAGCAACAACTCGTGTAAATAACAGGCAAATGCAGCGAATCGATAACTTAGTAAATAATAAGCGAAATAATAACATAATAGTGTTAGAAGTCTGAAAGTTTAGTGTATATAGGAAATTAGTTTCTATGTAAACCCCAAAAATAACAATAATAATATAAACACAGTTATCGTGTTTTGCATGAGCCAAGTATTGGGCACAGTTGCTGCTGGGTTTGATGTACCTCGATAATATTTTTGTTGGTCAAAGACTCGTGCGGCTCGTTGTACTCGGTGTATTTTAACAACACTTTGTCCATGTCCGTACTGGCGTATTGGTACAATTTGTTGCTGCTACTGAAGATAATAAGGGCGATTTCACAATCGCAAAGAACTGATAATTCATAAGCTTTCTTCATCACGCCGAATTTTCGCTTGTTGAAAGTAACCTGGAAATTCCACAATAACACCAACGAGAAACTATGCTAAAATTAATGCACAACACAGGTGAGTATTTTTATTCCTATTTGTTTATCAACTGCCAATCAAGTGTCTACTACAAAAATCTGCGCTTCCTGTTAATTGAATGGGAATAATTTTTTTGAAATTTAAAGCAAATCGATTTCCCTAAAAATGGAATTATGCAATTTTTGTTCAAGTAATGCGAATTTTGGTTCGATCCCATCCCCGGAATATTCCTGCTGAAAATCGTCAAAAGCGCGTGAAATCGCGTTAGATTAAGCCGAAAATTGGGAGCGTTACAACTCGTTAATACTTTCCCATAAATCATATTTTTTTATGAATTTAGAACAATAAAACGAAAACATTTCTTCTAGGAGTCGAAGAACAATAACTTGCGGCTCTGAAAAGAACCCTCGTCTATTCAACGTTTTATTACACGACTTGCTCTGCTGCATTCTAGAAATTCAGAAAATACTCGAGATATCTAAACAAACTTCACGTAAGAAAGTGTTTTCCGATAAAAAAACAAGTAATTACTTAAAGAGCATGCCGGAGTTTACGTTAAATTGCTTTAATAGATAAATCAGTATTTGCGACAATTCTTTTGATAACGTCTAATTTTTAGAAGTTTCATCTTATTTCTATTAATTTTTTAGTATTTTATTTGAATTGATACTTCAATTAAATTAATTTCGTCCAAAATTATCGAAAAATTAATTTTATTTCAAAACTAAAAATTGGCTTGGGCAGAAACAATTGAGTTGAAATTAAAAATTGGTTTTTCTTCTGGAATTGAAGATAAACTTATTTCGTTAGAGCGAAACGGGTTTTGAATTTTTAAAGTTAATTTCGTTCAATTTTACTAATACTTTGTCGTTGTTTCGAAAATTCAGTTAACTATCAAAAAATGGCTTGATTGGTAACGCATTTCGCCGTAAAGTTAGTTCCGTTTTGTGTTGATATTAGCAGGAAATTTGTGCGGCAAAAGTTGGCGTAAAATTTGGCCGCGACATTTCCACCACGGTTTTGGCGGCATTGCTGATTTTCTTGTCGATTCCACCACGGTCCTGTGTTGTACATTAAAAATAATTGAGAAAATTGAGGGAATTACCTGCCGGTTCCGTTCGTCGGTGATTCTGGATATTTGGATTTTTTTGCGACCCATGGCAGCAATTTTGAATCGCTAGATAGTCAGCCCGTTTCGATTACACAACGTGGCAATAGCCTGAAGCGCTGATGTGATACAGTACGGTCGTGAAGAATCACCTCGGGGTAAGTCGTCAACGATCTGAAACAACATTATCCTGCTGGAATAGATGTCGAAATAAAACCAACAAATGATGGCGGGTCGGAAATGTAATTTTTGATGGGAAAACGGGCCACCCGCAAACACAGTGACCTGATTTGGATCAGGGTAGTATAGCGGATCGATTGTCGAGGGCGAACAAGGCCGGCGCGTGGCCCTCCTACGCGGCAAGGGCGATCTACCTGTATAGGTGGAAAAGCGGGTAGTGGATTAAACCACCCCCTCAACCCGAATTTTGTGGGTAATCCGGAAAATCGGCGAAAGGAATGAGCGCCACGCGGAAATAACGCAACTTTATCAAGCAATAATACTAAAACATAAACAAATTATTAAGTTATACGACAAAAATAGAATAAGTGTACTATTTTTAATTAGTCGATAAAACCATTGTTGCTAAATATAGTAGCAAAACACTGGAAATAGTAGACACGTAATAATTTGTTTTGTTTTTTATTTAATGAAAATGTGGTTGTGAAATTAATTTCGAGTGTTTTTTTGTGGACTACTACTCGTGTCCAAGTAGTAATGTCACGAGTTCCAGTTGTCCCGAGCGCGACATTTGCGATTGATTCTGTAGACTCCGGTCGAAAATTTATAAATAATGCATTTTGGTCTTGTGGCACCGAAGAATTTATTTCCATAATTTATTGTTATTGTTTGCGCGGGCCGAGGTTAAGAGTGGCACTTGTATTTGCATAGATAAGTCCGGACTCACCTGGAAAGTCGAACAACTGACGATCTTACATTACTGAGAAGATAGTAAAAGCAAGCTACACACGAAACACAAGAGGCACTGTGACTGAAGGTAGCACTTAGCACCGAGTTGGCGGCAGGACTAGCGGAGGTCGGCAGTCGACACCGCAGGGAGAGGACGACGCGCACCACGCGAGAAAACTAGAGTCCCGGCACCGGGCCCGTGCCAAGCTGAGATGATACGCTGATACCCGCCACCGGAGACGGTTCAGCATTGGTCGATATATACCGGTGACGTCACTACCGCCCCACCAATCCTAACCGTCGTGGTATCTACGCCGCTCAAGTCAGCTGGCGCGGGTAGCGAAGACGCGTGGGGTACACCGACGCCGACAGCATCTCCCATCACCCCAACATCTTCACTTCTTCAATTTCCGACTTTTCCACTAAATGTCTCGAGTTAACACCAAACTAATAATAGCCCCCCCAGGACCAAGACTGAATCAACCTGATCCTCATTCAAAACCCACTTTAATTAAACAACGCCGCCCATATGTCCACAGCTTTAGCAAAACTACTGATAACAACTGAAATAGAAACGACTTAAACATTATCATTGCACCTGTCAGTCCAATATTCGAAACAATCAACAAATCTAACAACAAAGACAACGACGTGACTGCCAATGGTGGCAAACCTTTGGACGTCGGCCAAACGCGCGATTTACAACAAAACAAATTTTCAAGGCGACACCGCTATCCCAGCATCCCACCGAGACACAAAACCCCGCCAAACTGCAAAAGGAGGCAAATAACCAAACGCCATATACAGCGCGCACTACTACCAGTTTCACCTATACTTAAGTACACCCTGTATCTTGTTTCGCAAAAAAAAACTAAAATTCGTATTGTTGCAATAGTTGAGGTCAACTCTAAAAAACAAAAATCGACTAACCAATTTTTAGTGAATAATTTCAATTCAGTTCCAAGTTGAAATTGCAGTTTTAACAAAAACTATCAAAAAAGTTGGCCAACATTTGACTAATTCGATCCGAGTTGAAGTTTTTAGTGAGTAAACTCCAGCAAAACTATTACACAGGACGTTCCACCCAGAGGATTATTAGTAACTTTTGATCGAGTTACAAACGCATCACGTCGGATACCCTCCGTAACAGGAAATTATTGACTATAAAAGGTTTGAACGCCAGACGTGCGGTTAAACAGTATGTGCCGAACACATTAGGCGGAACACATGTGGTCCACATAGATTGATTTTTTTAATAAAGTTTTAAGTACTTTTTCAACATAAGCAAACATGCACACCGGAATTGGCCATTTCGCACTCAACAGACGCCGCAATCCACCGCAATGCATTTCTAAAGAATGTGCAAAATTACGAAAACAAAAGATAATGTGCTAGTAATTAAAGTTTGTTAGTTGAAAAAAAATTGGACGTTATTATTTTACATTTAAAATTAATGACGCGATTCGGGAATTAAAAAAAATGTTGGAGGCAAAAAAGATTTTTCATCCCTTAAAAAAAAATTTGATTACACGTTATTGATTTCGACTTAAAATAATGACGCGATTCGGGAATTAAACTAGTTACACGCTCCGTTTGAAAATCCTGTTGAAACTTTCCCTTTCCCGATTTCCCACAATTGTTACGTAATTTTAAACTCGCAAGCGGGTAGAGGCAATTGAAATTGAAGCCTTTGAAACAGATTGATCGAAAGGGGTAGCGACAACTCTTTCTATTATGTTAATATGGAATTAACATCGGTGATTTTGGTTTAAACTGCTGGTAGAATTGTTTTGATAAAAAAATCGATTTTAGATTAAACGATGCGTTAAGTGTTAATAGCAACGGAACGTTTGCTGTTGGCGGGTGAATCGGGACAATGAAGGGTTGGGACGGGGGTTCAATTTGCTTGAGATGTTTTGAAGAGTCAAGACGCGGAGTTAATCCAACCTCTTAATTATTTCTGGAAGTTGGGCCAGCGCCCTTTAGTTGAGCTAATAGAACGCTCTCGCCGCCGGATTTCCGTTAAGACGGTGCGCTTACAGCTGTTTGACTCGCCCCCGGACCGTCAGACTTCCCCCTTGTATAGTAAAAACGATGCGCTATGTCGATGGCACGAATCTTATCATCACGAAAGGGAAGTAATTGAGGAGGTTATGGTCAGAACTCGCATAATGCAAAGAGTTGCGTTTCCGATTGCTCCGCTACCGCAACAAAATCGTGAATGAGCGATGTATTAACATTAACCCCCCGAAAAATTGCGATCCCAAAAATAATTGTGAGTATGAAAATATACAAGAAGAGAGATACATCCTCGTATTTTCTCTTACCTATGGAGCGCTGACTGGTGATGGTCCCACCGAACGCTATAGATACTTTATAAAGAAAGCAGGGATGCTGGGCGCCAGGTCCCCTCTCAACTCCCGGTGGAAGCCTAAGGTGCACCCCCGTCCCTCACGCACCCGCACGCACAAACTGGTGCACGTGTTTTCCAGTCTCTTGGCCCCTCCTAGGAGCAATCTTAACGGATCAAGCTCGCCAACGCGAACCGGCAGGGTAAACAACAAATTCCAATTACAAATCGCACATTTCCTGCTACTTTCTCGAATGATACCAGGGTTGGTACATACTATCACCATTTCACCCAACGACAACCCCTAATTCGAACGATTCTCGCTAAAAAAAACTTCCATAAACGTGACACTTCATCAAATCAGAAGTTTTACACGTACCACGGATCCAATTTTCGGGAGGTTCAACTTGCGTCACGTTCAACACACAACCCCGCATGAGGTTACAATTGCAGACCAAATAACAATTTGAACAATAAGGCGAGACTTCTCACGTAACTATTTTCAACTTCAAAAGCTTTTTTTTGGAAACGTTACATGAACGGCTACAATACCAACCGCGTTGGCGACTTCTACAAAAGATTGTCTACGTTTTATGTAAGCTTCTCAATACTCGATATGAATAGATGACATTTTCACAAATTAACAACGAACAGATCAAATGCAATTGTTACTAAATGTCGGGATTGAAATAAAACGCTAAGAAATTGTAGCGTTGTTACAAAAAATATTACTAAGATTTGAAAAGGTCAAAAATTCACGTTTGTTGGAACTAGAAAACTTCAGCAATCCGATCACCGAATCGCTCACTTACAGTACGCACTAAAGCTCGAACCAGACGTGATAACATGTTGCGTAATCATCTTATGTCAACGTATTGCCTCTACAATATTCACGTGAACATCTATTACATAATAAAGAAATAAGAGACACTCAGAATAACGTGTAATTTTCGAAGGACTAAATTGATACCACAAAGAAAGTGCAGGGCAGTATTATCCATAAAACCCTGGTGTACTTGAAGCTGATTTTTTCAATATTTTAGAAAATTTAAGATTGAGTAACACCTATTTACATCTTTTTGAGTGTTAAATATTTTAGATATAAATATCGACATTTTTTTTCTTGCAATAAATGTTGTTAACTCGTACCAGGGCACAAATAAAGTGCAGGACAATATTATCCATAAATCCCTAATGTATTTAAATCTAATTTTTTCAATATTTTGGAAAATTTAATAAGTTATGACGTAAATATAACATTCAACAAACCACTTCTAGGAGTGACACCTATTTACATCTTTTTGAGTGATAAATACTTTAGACATAAATAACGACAATTTTTTTTTGTAATTAATGTTGTTAACTCGTATCAGGGCACAAATATACTGAGTTATCGAGCATAAGGGTGGGCCAATAATTTTTTGACACCCAGTTTCTTATTCATAACTAAACAATCCAAATTTTTCCCACTCAAAACTCAAAAATTTATTAAATTGTTTTCAGGAAACATTTTTTGAATGTGCTAAGTTGTCAACAAGTTGAAGCTCTATTTGATGTTTTCAAGTTCTGCCGTTACAATTTTTTTTTCAGTTACTTTTGGTTGAAATTGACTTCTTTCAGTTATCGGAATGGAATTATTTCGAAAAAGATCGTACGTGTTTTAATGAAAACAACTCACTTTTTAAGGAATATTTGTTAAAACGAATTAAATTTTGTGTTTTTAAAATTAAAAATGGAAGAAATTGGCTAATTAAAACAAAAAGACTCGTTTAACCTTAAAGCCTTTGGATGGTGCAACAAAAGCTGGTAGCGGTCATTTCGAACAAAATTCTTAAAAAATGACTGCTGCTTATGCCAAAATTGACTAAAGGTTGTAATGGTGACGTAGCGGAACTGGATTTCGGGACGTCGACCACGTTAGTTTCGATTAACATAAATAAAACACTTATGGCCCAAAATATGCCTGTTGTGATATTTTTGCTTCTAGTTCGATTAAAATTAGATATCGAATACAAAATTAGGGTTTTGGTATTTTTTGGTTTGTGTGGTTGGCTTGGTTGTTGGTGAGGCGATTTACTGGTTTCCTTGCGAGTTCCTGGGTGAAATGTTTAGATTTTTCGAGTTCTGCACGACGCCACTAGTAGCAAATCGAAGCAAAAAAGCAATCGTGTAAGGGGCCATGAGCTAAAGATAGCTTTGGGCACGTGTGCAAGTCGTTGAGCATAGCACGGGCTTTGGGAGGCCCGGGGTGAGCGGACGTCTCGACGGTCGTCGCATTGAGTTGACTCACGGTGTGTGCGATGTATGCCACACCGACGCTGCATCACCTTCACCTAACGGCTTAAGCCCCATACATACACATGCTGGCATGATCTACCGGAAGTAGGTGCTCATGACCTGAAATGCCGCAAAGCTGGCCGGGTATCGGGACCTTATCTAACTGATTAAAAAGAGAAAAAGCTTTTTAGAAGTTCCTAAAAGTTTGCCGTGTATCGCGTGAAATGTCTCATTGTTCTAATTTTGAAAAATTGACAAAATTTTGGGAAAGTACCGCGATTCCTGGTGATTCTGCGGAACACCCGGTTAGTCACCTCTGTCAGTAATCCGGGAAGCCATGTGCTCTCCCGCTAGCTGCAGATAACGGCAGCAAGCCAGGCTGCGGTCCGCGTGTGTGGTGCAGCGATAGCAGGAAACGCGGACGGTACGCAGCAGGCCGGCAGGAGCGCATGGACCCCTTCTCAAGTGCCGATGCCTTTTAAGGCGCGATGGAACTGCCAAGTGCGTCGGGTTTCCACTCCCCCTAGCGTCCCGACGCCCGCCGCGACGGAGCTCGGACGACGCTGCCAATCTACCCCACGGCCAGCGCACCAGCACGTGTGCCCAACCAATTCCTGCTCCTGCTCCTCCACTAGATCCGCAGGAACCGGGCCCCATCTCGAGCTATTCATCATAAGCGGATTTCGACGCGATAACGACCAAACATGAGTAAAGCACTTTTGGAACGACGCCAAAACAAACCAAAATTTAGTCACTCCTGACTCCTTACGACACACCACTGCCTCGAGACCCCACTTCCAATAACCTCACATTCTAACAACCACAATTTTTTTTTAATTGAATTTAACTTTACATCGTCTACACAGAGATTTAACAACATTTTAAGAAGCCAAAAACGAATTTGTTGCTGCACAAAAAACCTTTTTTTTCTCTGATCATTCAAATAGTTCTTTACTTCCGTTCATTATCTAATTGGTCGCTTCACGTTTTCCAAATTTTTTCAGTAAAGCGTCGGCGTCCAAAGCTACTTGTTAGCTTAAGCCCGTTCAAAGAGTAGACGTCTCGCAAACAAACCAAAAAAAAAAACCACAATGGTTTTAAACGTGACCCTAATATTTGCTCAATATGTCTGACACCAACACAGCTCGAGAAAAATCAGGGCCGCAACTAAGTCTAATGTCGCAAAAAAAATTAAACCTCAATAACATACTTTGAGAGAAAAGTGTTTTTCTGAAATCAGCGTAAAATATGTGAATAACAGATTACAATGCCATTTTTGAAAATAGATACTTAAAAGTGTCTAGACAGGAAAGAATGGAAGAGTTTCCAAAATTGTGGAAAATTACGGCCGGAATCAAGAATCGTTCTATGGAAATTTTAAAACGAAATACAATTGCAGAATTACATAACTAAGAGTCTAGAGAAAGAATTTTAAAATTAATTAAAAATTTGGGCGGGACTTCAAACTATTATCACGAAAACTTCACCTTAATATAAGGAGATTTTCAGAATTATAAGCCTGGTAGTGAAAATAAATTAAAAAATTGTGGAAAATTAAGGATACAAATTTTTGCTCCAAAGAACAAAATTTTAGAAAGACAATAATTTTTTTAATGCCTTAACAACAGATTACAATGCGGTTTCAAGAATTATACACCTAAAATTATGATAATCTGGAGAAGAATGCATAAAAGAACTTCAAAAATTGGATGAAATTCGAGTGGGAGTTAAAGTTACCGTCAAGGAAATTTCAATTTGGTTGAACAATATTCGGGAGCTTATTGCTTATTGCTGTCCTAACAATGGATTTCAATGCGGTTTTCACAATTGGGGGAAAAGGAGAAAGAATTTCAAAAATTACGGAAAATTAGAGTCGTAATTAACCTGGAAGAACAATATTTTTAGAAGACACTGTAAAACAGATTGCAATACAGTTTCCAGAATTCCATATCTAAAAGTGTGATAATCTAGAGGGGAATGTATGAAAGAATTTAAAAAATTATGAAAAATTAAAGGCGAAAATTTTTACTCCAAGAAGCAAAATTTTAGAAAGACAATAATTTTTTGAATGCGCTAACAGATTACAATGCCGTTTCAAGAATTACATACCTAAATTTGTGATAATCTGGAGGAGAATGCATAAAAGAATTTCAAAAATTGGAGGAAATTCGAGTGGGACTTAAAGTTACCGTCAAAGAAATTTCAATTTGGATGAACAAAATTCGGGAGCTTATTGCTTATTGCTGTCCTAACAACGGATTTCAATGCGGTTTTCATAATTGGGGGGAAAGGAGAAAGAATTTCAAAAATTGCGAAAAATTAGGGTCGTAATTAACCTGGAAGAACAATATTTTTAGAAGACACTGTAAAACAGATTGCAATACAGTTTCCAGAATTACATATCTAAAAGTGTGCTAATCTGGAGGATAATGCATAAAAAAAATCCAAAAATTGTAGAAAATTCAAGTGGGAATTAAAGTTAACGTCAAAAAAATTTCAACTTGGATGAACAATATTCGGGAGCTTTTTGATTCTTTTAATGCCCTGACAACGGATTTCTATCCGATTTTCATAATTGGGGGAAAAGGGGGAAGAATTTGAAAAATTACGAAAAATTAGGGTAGTAATTAACCTGGAAGAACAATATTTTTAGAAAACACTGTGAAACTGATTGCAATACGGTTTCCAGAATTACATATCTAATAGTGTGATAATCTGGAGGGAAATGTATGAAATAATTTAAAAAATTGTAGGAAATTAGGGTGGGAATTAAAGCTATTATTACAGAAATTTAAACTTGGATCAACAATATCTGGGAGCATGAGCTTTTTTTATTTTTTTCAATGCCCTGACAACGAATTTCAATGCGGTTTCCAGAATTGGGGGAAAAGAATTTCAAAAATTACAGAAAATTAGAGTCGTAATTAAATCTAGTATTATGCAAACTTAAACTTGGAAGAACAACATTTTTTAAATTTTGCTTTTTTAGTGCAATGTAAACAGATTACAGTGCGGTTTCCAAAATTATATACCTAAAAGTGTGAGTCTAAAAATTTGCAAAAACCGTGTAAATTTAGAGTCGAAATTAAAACAAGTATCAAAAAAAATTCCACTTGGAAGAACAAGAATAAGTTACAATACAATGCCGTTTTCAGAAGTACATACCAGAAAGGGTAATGGTTTGAAGGAAACAGAATTTCAAAAATTGTGGGAAATCGGGACCGGAATCAATCATGAAAATTTAAACCCGATCAGGAAAGCAATTTTAATTTTTTTAATGCACCATAGAAACAAATAGTGAACTACAATGCGGTTTTCAGAACTTAGAGAAGAATTAGCAAACTTCAAAAAATTAATTTTTTTTACGTGACCAAAATATTCGTTAATACACTTAACAATTTCTAACAAAAAATAAGATCACTAAATTCGTTACTGAGAAATTTCATTTCGTAATAGGCGCCGAAGCTCAATTTGCAGAATTTCATACTTTCAGAAGGTACGAAATGCGTATGTATCGCACCTAAGATTGATTTTCAGTTTTCCCGCTTAATTTTCTTGCGGTTTTAATACCGAAGTTTCAAGAGTCGCCACCGCACCACATGAAAGCTTTGTCATGTATTTACAAATTTAAAATTTTTCCTTTTTTAACCAACAGTAAAAGTTTCACCCCTAAATTCTGCATCAATTCCTTATAATTTTGAAAAATTCACGTCGCGTAATTTAAAAAACTAAAGTTAGTTTAATAAATTTCCGACATCTTATCAAATATTGGTGTATGATAAGAATTAATGATAGAATAAATTATTACTAATCATCTCCAACAAAATTCCTTAATAAATACATCCGGAGCAATCGAATAAATTTTCTAATCAAATTAGAGTTTCTTTGAGTCCGTGATTCAGAATCAGCCTTTTTGCGTATGTGGCACATTGCCAAAAAATAAAGAAAAACACTTGATTTTTATCTTGTGAAGGGTACAAAGACAATGATGAAATTTTTATTAGCGAGCTTGTTGGGGGGGAAAAAAATATAAAAAATCGGCCTACAGATGGTGAACAGAATAACGAACCGAAAGTGGAGACATCAAACGAAGTACTAGATTTTTTACGCAACAAATGATTACGTAAAAGTGGAGGCTTTATTGCATATGTTGAGACCGTTCCTGTGTGGAGTTATTTGTTTCCTATAAGGAAATGCCTGGTTTCGGTTAATCAACGCTGCGAACGTGTGCAGTTATTTGTTGTTTCTCCTTCCAAACACGTGGGCGGAAAATGTGAAAATAATAATTGTTCAGAAAAGCATGTACAGATTGAAACTCGAATGCCGAAAGAGCAGTGAACGATCAGGTGAACGTCCGTGTTCTATTTTGAGATACACAAAGACCAATTTATTGGTGACAACGGCACATCCAGGTTGAAATTGGTGAGAAAATAACAGTTAAAGGAAGACTTATAATTATAAACAATCAAGATCGATCTCGGAACAATTGTAGTGGGGAACCTTGGACGGGAATAAAGGTTTGTTTTCTTTTATTTATATAGAAGAAAGAGAAATCTGTATAACAAATCGCAATTAACGAGTAAAAAGGGGTGACGTCAAGACGTCGCGTGTTAAAGCTCCCAGGACTTGGTTATATTATACCAAGGGAGTGTCAGAGGAAATGCAAAATTCCGCACGGCTAATGCAAGGAATCAAAGATTAACTTGGAAATTAATTACCCTACGTTCGCGCGATTTTTCAATTTAATTTGGGCAAGTACACAAAACGTTGGGAAACCTTGATAAATTCATATTTTTTTCGCCATCACTAACTGGTTATTTGAAACATATGTTGTTCCGGCCTTTGGAGAGAAATAACAGATTTGTCATCAGAACTTTGGAATTGTAAGATCAAAACGAAATGTGATACCCATAAAATTGAGGACGCTTCATTTTACATGTGGCCGCTTGGAAACTACAGGAACAGCAACACCAAATCGAAAATCATCAGCCAAAACGAGTAACCAAATTTTCGGGCTACCCCTTTTCATCTAAATAATTAAAACTGACAGTTCACCCTTCAATGTCTGATGTGGGTCAACTATTTTCAACAAGTCAGAATTTGGTGAAAAATTCATCATTTTTAATAATGCAACGGAACAATAAATTGAAATTGACACGAAAACGCCGCGACACCGTGTTTTCCACGTGTACACAAAACAAATCGGCGAAAATAAGCCGTAATTACAAAAGGTCCAAAACAATTAAACAAAAACAAAAAATTAATTAAATCCCGGCTGCTCGCCCCGGCTTGACAAAAAAAAAATAACACATGGCTCTTTTTACTTAAATCGTAAATTTCCACGGCTGCCTAGTGGGAGGCCCTACAGCGAGTTAAATACTTTTTCTAAGCAATCCCCGTCGAGGTGGTGCACTATTCAATCAAACAATTGTTGAAAAAAATTTTTTTGTTCCACTATTTCCCAACGAAATTATCGAGGGATGGAAGGATTTTTATCACCAATAAATCCCATTAGCCGGCACAATTAAAATTAATAGTAATTTATTTACTAGATAAGCGCCATGACCTTGAGCAACAAACATGTCAAATCTAATCTGTATTACAACAGATAAAAACGCGGACGGCAGCAAAATGTCTTCTTTTATATTATTTCAGTTCTACAAAGTAAAAATTTTAAATGTTCTTATTTCGTTTTTTTTCATAATTAGGGGGGATTTTAATAAAATTCCACCACCCTTAAAGTACAGTGTTATTTCAAATTCCCACGGGTCGCGGTTGGATTATAATTAATTTTGCACGTGACTGTACATTAAGTGATTTCGATTTTCGTCATAAAATTGTATTAGGTCGATTTGCATATTGTAATTTCGGCGTGTAATTTTTTCAGTTGTGTTAAATATTTAATTGACGCCTCGTCTTATTTATGTTCCAGTATAATCTCTCAAGTTATGTTGAACTTTTTATCTTTGTGTACACTGAATACTGACGATTTTTTACGTTTGAATGCCTCAAAGGTCAATAAAGCGATATTGTTTGTATCCATTCATTTCGATAAACGTTTTCGGTGACCCCGCGATTTTCGGAAATTTGGCGCGGTCAATCATTGACCAATTTGAAAGAGAAACAACCCGAATCCATAGAAAAGTAATTGTGACAAACATCATTGATTTGGGGCGGGCGGGTTTCGTTTGAAATTGGCATCGACCATTCACGGGAAAAAGTGTCAATTAACGGAAATTATTGAGGATGCACATATGTGAGTCCGTCTGAAAGGGGGATTCCTATTCAAAACCCCGAGGGGTTGATGATATGTTAAGCGTCGAGTGCAGCTTTACTGAAGGAACGTCTGTAATCACTTCCTCTGCTGACACAAAAGGAAATAAAGGTGTAAGCGTGGGAGGAAATTGTTCGCTTTTACAATTTGAAATTTTGTTGGTGGTTTTATAGGTGGGGGGAATACTTTTAAAAGTTGGGTTATTGGGAATTGTTAGTCGGGCGTGAATTTGAAGCGTCATTCGGCGTCGAATTGATGAGGAAGGACGTTCGCAGGAAACTTTGTTTCGAGGTGAGGCGCGTTTGATGTGTTCAAAATAAGAAAACGGGATTATAGAATCGATACTTTTTATCATTGAAATTCGCAAGTTTATTCGCATCGGGCATCACGATAACCACCGCAGCTTCCTGTTGATTTTAACTTATCTACTTTTTGAATTTGCATTAGTAAATCGTCTAGGAAAAATATATTTAAATGGGCGATATGCTCCATAAATTTTAACCAAAACATGGTCCTGTTGCTTGCAATTTTAAATTGCCGGATCGACAGCTGGTGCTAAATGTCAAGCTGCAAGTTCTGCATTACCGTCGTGGGTGCGTCGTCTCCAGGGGCTTGAAGCTAGGGGAGTATCATATGTTCATTAACATTAACGTGAACTGCACTGCACTCAGACACCCACACAGCACAATTACAGAAATTTTGCTTGTTATCCAGAGGGTGGTACGGCCCGTCGAAGCACTTGTCCGACGGGCCGCTCCAAGGAACGGATGCCCACTAACCATAAGTCCGGGAGCTTCATCCAGAATAAAAGCAACGCTCAAAATACAAGTTTTATTTCAGTACTCCTATAGCACAGCTTTTTGAGTATTTTTGACCTGCCTAAGTTGCACACAGCATTGCCTGAACAATTTTTAATGTTAATTATAGACATAAACAAACAGAAATATCTATCTATACATAGATTCGCTATAGGTTGCTTATATTAAAACCAAAGTTTCGAGGAGACCGCGAGACACTTGACTCGACTCTCCAACGTAGCGTTACTGTAATCTTCTCTTTTGATTTAATTAAATTACTTAAATGCATAAGAGCTATGAACTTCGCCCTTCGAGAATCTAGTCATTCTCTCTAGTAAACACATATCGCGCTGCTCTACAACTCGTCGAAGCTTCGTACCGAAAAATCCCACCCAACTCCCAACTTTTAGCCCCCACCTAAACTTGAGAAAGCCTCAAAATTTCGATCATATTTCCATAAATTACGTTTCTAAAACAACTTTGAACCTCGCTAATTGCTTTTGTCATTTTTTACGAACTAAAGGGGAACTCGGAAATCACAACTTCCCTCCCCGCATCGTTCATGAAACTCTTTCTCCTAGTCAGTTTTTGCCCCAGTTCCGAGTTGTGCATGATGGATGGGTTTCGGGCAGTCGGGCATTTATTACGGGAATCCTTAACACACTTCCACTTAAAATTATACGAGTGACATTTACGGCGGGATTAGCGTCCCAAATGACGTTATTGAGAATGCGTGTCGGAGTAGATTTTTGCTCTTAATTAATGTTTTCCACGAATTATGGAAATTTCTATCGATTTCCTCAAATCAATGGAAATGACTAAACGTTACTAACATTTTCCATGTTTTCGCCACCATTTAACACCTTGAACTTGTTTGCGTCACCCCAACGCCACAAAATTGCCGCAAGCAACACCCGGTTTTATTAAAATACTAACTACCCCCGGAATCAATATACAAAAAATTGACACATTTCAAAAATCAAAACCAAACGATTTAAGATCTCAATTAAAAGTTTAACCCTTCAAAATTAATTTTATCAACTACTACCACCACGAGATTTTTGCATGAACTTAACATGTCGTTCTAATCTTTTTGTTATTGCCTTTTATTGTGAACCTGTAGCAAAAAAGCGACAATCGAAAAGAAAAAAAAAAATTTTGCAATTGAGATACTACGTTCCGATTTATTTATTTCTTAAACTATTCTGGTCATAGTTTCAATTTGATCTTTTCACGTATCCCTACAAGCATGACTTCTGTTTTATCTAGAATTATCTAGAAGATAAAAAAGAGCAGAAAAGTTAAAAAATGTTGAAGATAAAATATGTTTAGGGGAAAAATATTTGCCAAAAAATCTTTTTAAGTGAACCAACAAATATGATACTAAAATACTTGTTTTGATATATTAGAAAATTAGGGTAACCAATGTTGATGATTATATATTTTTTGGAAATAAACCAGTTAAATCCTGGAGAATCTTCTTACTTTCCACGCTAGACATTATCAAACTAAAAAATTCAAAAAAATTTAACACCGAATTTGGTCCTTCAGTCATCAAAATCCGCAAAAAGAACACTTCACAGGTCAAGAATTAAATAATTTTACAACACGATGAAAGAAAAACTAAACTTCCTTTCTGATTCGACTTGCGGCAAGTACGAGTACCAGTCTTAATAGAAAATGCATTTTAGGCACAAGTTTCTTTATTTTGATTATGTACAACTGACATTTCGAGCCGGATTTTTTGAATTTCCTTTTGGGGCTTTCAATTTTTCGAATTACAATATTACACATGTTAATAATTTAACTATAAAACCAAACAGTTGAAAACTTATAAAAGGGCAACAGTGAAACAAGGCGATAGAGACGCCAAAACCACCCAGTTTAAAAGTCCGTCGTGCATTGTCGCAACATTTGGTCTAAATCCTGAAGGGAACGCGCAGAGAAAAGCACGAACGCCTCCATGGGCGCCCAACCAGTTTAAAGGAATTTGCGGGTTGAAAGTTACAAATTTTCTCTTTAACAAAAATCAAAACCACCCTCCATTATAATTACAATAAACAAGGAAGATTTATAATTCTGGAACAATCGTATCAACCAGCAAACCACATTTGACAAGGCAGAAAAATTAATAACGTTCAAAAATAAAAATTAATTTTCGGAAATTGTTGCTATAAAACAGCATAAAGTTCCTGATATTTTTAGACAATTTGTACAATCAAAAAGCTCTTGGACTTCATCAATTTTTAGAATGAAAAAGAGATTTTTGGGGCGTTTCTTTCCAAATCGGCTGCCATCTTGAATTTTGCTCTAAATTGTCTCAGTGTCTTCATTGCTTATTTTCATAATTAATAGAAACTATGCAAGAGGGTACGTATTTCTATTAAATAAACGTCCGTACCATAAATTGCTTCAAATTTTTAATTCGTTTTATTATTCCGATCGAACGTGGTATCTGTCCGATAATATTGACAACCTTGACCTCGTCTCGGTCCCTAAATATCACCCTCAAAGAATAAAATACATTTATTGTTTGTTGGTTAAACATTTACGGAATATTTTGTATAGAGCTAAGTTATGTTAAATTATTTGAGATTGATGCAAGAAATGAGATAACTTTTTGCACATTAATTACAAATATTTTTGCTCCATTCAGTGGAAATTTCCGCAAGTAAAAATATCGTTAGTGCTAGCCGAAATTGCACTTGGAGTTGCCCAATTAATTGAGCCATCGTGCTGGCCCGGGGCCACAAAAATTAAAATATAGATATACGGTATCAATTTTTATGCCACTTAAGGCGACTTAAGCCCATTGTGACAAGCAGAGCTGCAAAAACGGGCGATATCGAGTCCCTCGTAACTTTATTGCTATCTGTGGCATTTTACTTCAACTAAACTGATAACCCTTAATTATCTTTTCCTCGACAGTCGTAACCAATTACGGTTGAAATCCGAACAAATTGGTGTTTGGTTCACTTGGGTTGCAACTTGCAATTTCCCGATAAACACTGACAATTAACCCTGAATCAGTTCTTACGGAGGTGGTTAATTACGTTTGAAACCCGAGCGCTGTCTATTGTTCACGTATCGCTTTAGAGGGTGTTAACTGCATTTTCCAGCAAGCTCTCATCGACAATCGAGATGAAAGCGAGAGAACCCAATCAAACCATTATCTACATTGATGTTCGGAATTGAATTATAAAATTGAAATCACTTTCAGGAACGCAGCGAGGTTCACCCTCACAACGTAAACACTTTTCCTTTCAAACAAGTCAGTCGAGTTTTTCCTTAATTTCGGAGCCATGAAAAAGGATTCCAGTTTCCTCACCGCAACCCTTCAAATTCCGTCTTATTTTAATAATTTCTGCGATGGCTTCAGCAGGTTAAATGAAAACGCCCACAAAATTTCTACATCACAAAAATTTTACGATTGCTCCCATTAGTAGCAATCGAGCTTTCATTCAAAAGCTGCATAGTAACAAGTCAGCGCGCTATAGAATAATAGAGCCGTAATTCGCTTTAATAAATAATTCTTTTGCACTATGAAAACAAAATGATGCCATTTATTAATGCTAATGAACATTTAAGGTCAATTGATGTCCGAGCATTTTTGTTTTTTTTTTCCTTGATAATATCTTGAGCGCCGCTATTTACAATCAAAGCCGGGCCTAATATAACTCTGGAAATTTATATTTAGAATTATTCGTTTCCCAAATTATTTATTGTTTACTATGAATTCATTACCTGAGGACCTGAGGCATTGTTTGGGGTTACGCGCGTTATCGATGTGGACGAAACCAACAATTTCGGACCCAACAAAAACAAATTTCCCGAAATTTCGTTGTTCATCTCCAATCTCGGCGAAAATTGATTTTAAACTCGTAAATCTAGCTAACGCTTTTAAAAATGTTCGAAAATTAGGCCAATCAACATTGAGAGTTCGACCTCACGATTTAGAGGAGCATTAAAAAACACCTTGAACGCGCCTCTGTGTAGAGTCCGTCTTTACTACCCACGCGTTATGCAACACCATCGACAATTTTACTGCAGGAATCACCATAAAATTCCAAATAAAAATTCGAAATTAGGTTAAAAAATCTTGATCCGGAAAACGGTAGTGGAGGGATTTTTCAAAAATTGAAACTAGCTATTCCGATTTAATTTACACAACTTCATTCAAGCTCAGTTTACGTAATCAAACGCGGTAATTTCGACGAATGTTGGCAATAATTTATTGGTTAACCAAGAGAGAGACAACGTTCAATTAAGGCTTATTTACATATATCTGGATCCGCCCATAAGTATTTGGTGAAAAGCTACAACAAACCATTGATTGTTTAGTAACGTTGGAAATTCGGTACGTAACTGAAAATTCGAGACTAATTGGCAAATCTCAACAAAGTGAGTTAATACAATTAGTTCGGATGGTATCACTTAGATAACGATCCTCTACCTGAGAATTTTGTCCGAAAACTGTAATACAAACGCTACTTCAGCTTTTATTATTAAAGAACCACTAAGCCAAGGACGGTTCTAAATATCAATTGATTCAACAAGATTTGGCAAGAAGTTACACAACTGTGCGCATCACAGTTGGATGCAACACTTAACATTTCAACCGCAAATTTGACCAATAACAAAATCAAAAATTTCCATCAAATTATGATCGAAAGAGTGAAGCTTCAGTAATGATGGCAAAAACAAGCAAACCGGCCTGGAGAGTATTTTAATTACATTTTTAAGTCAAAGTAAAAATTCCAGTTTTTATCTCTACCCTTCACTTGGAATTAAGAATTTGTGAGTGGAACATCAAGCAAGAAGCGAAATCGTCAAGAGCTTAATAATTAGTTTGCTTCGGTAATTTCATTTATTTAGACTCCGATTTTAAATCTAAACTTACAATTGAAAATTTTCTATTTAGTCGAAAAATAAATTTAATAAAATTTGCGAACGGTTATTACAATTAATAATCAAATTGGAGGAGAAATTTGGACAAAACTTAATTTTAGGGGGGCACAATTTTAATGATGGGTCTAACCGTTTGAATTTAATTGAGGTCGAGAAATCATCGATTAAATCGTGGCTTATTGTTACTTGTCATTGGAGTATTTCGATATTTAAAATTTACGAAGCTTTGCCCCTCATTGGTAACTCGATCAATTATTTAGTATCAATTTCTGAAAACAATCGTTTTGTTTAAAGATGTAATTCTAATGAACCTGGACAATTATTTTGAATATTGTGATTAATTGATCAGTTACAGATGTCCTGTTCCTGACTACAATCGTAGACACACACGCGAATCCGATTTGATTTTATTTTATTGTAAAGGCGATATATGGAACTGACAAATGCACGTGACAATGATTGTGACCGACACATCGAAACTTATATAAATCGCAATTTTTTGTGTATCGCAAAAATAATAAAATAAGTCATGTGGTAACAATTAAAGATAAAGACGAAATACTTACAGGTTAATATCATCAACTTGTACGATAGGTGCGCCTTATCTGAAACAAAGTAGAATCATTAGAACCATCATCAAATTTTGTTGGGGTGAAAATTACAAGTTTTTGTCCCATCTTTAACGCTTGAAGAAAGTGAAAACAATAAATATTTGCGCAAATATTAGTTTACTTAAACAAACACCAATCAAGACCAATTATTATTGTTCAAGCCGTAATACAGTGTTAAAGTAACAAAATGACGCTAAAATTAAGTACTGCTGAAGTTTTGTTAAGGAAATTTTATTATGAAAAACGCAAATCGAAATCTTTAATCGACATATCTAAACAATTTACAAATACAATTCATCGAATTATCGCTGGACCTAATCAGATCTTGAAATTGCGATAGTACTAAGAAAAAACGTCATGATCTCGAGCAATTGAAGTATTTAAGCGAGATTATCGCAAACAATTTGCGTTAACCGTTTAGAGAGAATTATCCTGAAAGTACCGGACTTTGAGAAACACAAATTTACTAACTTACTTTTTTATTCAATGTTTTTGTTATGCAGTAATCATAACGGTTGATTTTAAAAAATAATTATAATACGTAAAATTAGATTTTCAATTGTCTTGGGATGGTATTCAAGTTGGTTGTAAGGTCTCCTGCAAAGGACTTTTTAGTAATTCAAATGATCAATCTTCAAAATTCCGTTTGAATTGATTTTTTTTGCGGCGTTGTCTTAGACACATGAAAAGATTTAAAATGATGCGGTAAAAGGGCAGCAAAGCTTTCAATATTTTCTAAAGGCAAATTCTTCCTCAACCAATAAAATTTTAAAGTTTCAAAATCGAAACCAAAAGCTCCAAGCTAACGAAAATAGTATTTTTGATTTAATTCATCTCGCTGATCTCATTTTTGGACCCGGTCCGCCCGAAGTTATAGATATCGTGTTGTAAATCATGCAAATCACAATAATTTTTTTGTAAACTTTCAATCTCAATTGCTACTACAGTTTCTAAAGTATTCGAAGGGCTTTCTAGTAATCCTAAGCTCTACAATTGCAAATAAAAAAGTCGAATTGAAATTAGTGTCGATGATCTCAATTTTGCACTCGGCTTGCCCACTTAAGTGATCGATTTCGAGAACATCAAAAATTCGAATTTGTGCAAGATTTACACTTCGAAAGTGGACAACTACTAAACTTTTTAAGTCATTTCAAATACAAGGACATCGTTTTAATGGACTTTCAAAAATCTTTTTAAAAACTTAGAGCAAAAGCAAACGCCTTGGCTTCGTATATAAAAGAGCTCAATTTATTTACCTGCGACCCAAGTTGAGCTCAAGAAAATCAAATTGTCATAATTTCGAAATTAAGAGTCCAAATAAAAAACTAACGACTGCGTTGCGTTAAACAAATTGAGTCTTACAACATGAGACCTCAAAAACGTCCTAGAAAAACTTTCGTCAAAAAATTAGCAACATATCCATCGACTAAAATTAGCAAAAATGTCAAAAGCATTTTGGGCCAACAAAGAAAAGTTTTTCAAAGTAATTAGTGTTTATGATCTCAATTTTGTACTTGGCTTGCCCATTTAAGTGATGAACTTAGAGTATGTCACAAGAGAACATAAAAAAATTAAATTTTTGCAAGATTTACACCTCCATAACTACCAAAGTAAGTCATTCCTAGTACAACTTCTAAAGAGCTTTCTAATAAACCTAAGCTTTCTGATAAACCTAAAGAAAAACTCTTCGATTCCCAAATAAAAAAGTCCAATTTTTTACCGGTGGTCCAAGTTCTGCTCAAAAAGTTTAAATTCTCATAATTCAATACTAGCGATTGCGTTGCGCTAAGTGAACTCAACGACAATCGATAAAGAATTTTCCGAAGTAATTCATCTCTTCAAGAATGTGAATGGTGAATGGTAAAGTTTTTTGTGTAGATTAGGTGCAAACAAGAGCCAACCACACTGTCTTGTGGTATAGCAGAATTAATTGGTTAGAAGTTGGAGACTTCGCTGTTAACTCTTGCTCCAAACCTTTTATCCATGAGATATGATTTGAAGAAGATACAGTGTTGAATTGATATAATTGTTTAATTTTGTTTAATAGACCGGATCTTATCAAAAGTCTGGCTTACATCAAGAAATGCTGCTGTACAATTTTTTTTCTTCAATGACTTCATTTATTGTTAGTAAGATAATCCTGAAAGACTTATCAACAGGGATGGGTAACCATCTGAAGATGCGAGAACACGAATAACAATTTACAGATTGTTTTAAATATTTGTTTATCCTTGTGCCCGTTTTGCGGTCGAATCGAACTACGGGAAATGTTTTGAGAAGATCGCGGTCTAAAATTAGCTGTTGGACGTTTCTCGACAAAGGACGAAATTCAGCGGTTTACGACCGTTTCCGTATGACTCTACCAGTCCCCTTCTTTGATTAGTTGCGTTTTATTTTTAGTTTTTCCATATTGCTTTTGGCAAGTGTTGGAGTTTGTCGGGTGGACGATAATGCGTCTTTGTACGCAAGCATGCGATCAAGACAAATGAAAACCTTGTACGTTAAACATCAGCGAATTAGTTTAAATTCACGAGGTTTCACCCTCTTGCCTTGATCCAATTTCACTAAATTATAACGGGAAAGATCGGGGACATTTCTACCTGATTTGCGCTAACCGTTCAGGGCAATTAGCTGTCAAGTTCAAAATAACCCAATCAATAAAATTCTAACCTTCCACATCTTTCAAGTGCAGCAAAATTAAACGAATGCCTTCCGTGACTTACGTTGCATTTTATCCACTTGTTCCGCCTTATCACTGCCAACTCTAGAAAGTTTTCTCGAGACTTGTTACAAATAGGAACTAAAGCAACAATTAAGTGCTACAGGTAAAAAATTTTGTTGCGTTCTTGCCCTATTTTTAGAAACCCCATTTGAATATTCCCCGCGACACTATCACCTTGATTGCCATTACTATAGATGTTTGCTCTATTATTAAGACCGTCAGTGCTAAATTATAATTATGCAAAAAGAATCGTCCCGGTACAACTATTTACACAAACCCATAAACAAATTGACGCAACTACTGTTTGATGAATTAATAACGCCTTCCGCGATTTTACACCTGTCGAGGATCTAATCTAATTCAACAATGTTTGACACTATTTATAAAACAATTAACGCCAAAGACCACCCTGTACAAGTCAAAAATTTTCTCCCGCATTTTCTTTATGTTAAACCCATTTTTTGGAATTCTCCGGTGGCCAAAGGAATATTTTAAAATAATTCCTAGATGCCTTCGAATTGCTACTAATTTTCTGTCTCGAGGCTGATTCCCGACGGTATCCCGTACTTTTTCGATTAATAATAAACGAAATAATAACTAAATTGCTTTCAGCGGCAGCAGTGTACAAACATGTATTAGGTCGCAAATACAATAAAATTAAATTGGGTTCGGAAAATTGCCAGACAAAAAACGTAAATTGAGTTCAGATCATCAACGTAATTTTGCAAAGACGAACGAGGTCTCCCATGTGAATATTGACAATAATTTGCATAATACTTGTTCTGTCTGAATGAATTAGTGAAATTTGTTGGAGACTCAATTTAAAAAACTGATTGGTCTCGTGTTTTTTGAAAAATTAATTGTGCCTTAATAACGGAAAGCTCTTAGAAAACTATAATTATGACTAAGTAGTTGTCTATCATTAAATAGTACTTACAAAGATAATTAGCGATACCTACCTGTAACAACATGGCAAGCGATGGGATAATTGCGTCAAAAAGCATGAATTTTGTTAACGCTAGCTTTGAGAAGAGAAAAAAAATGTATCGACAACATCACAAATATATAAATAGAATTTGCTCAGAAGTTGGAGTTCGAGTGGGTTGGACGTTTTAATAGTCCCTTCTTTCATTTCCTGGTCAGCAATCCGTATCAAATCCAAAAAACGTTTGTTGTACAAGATCCGTTTTCCAGTCAGGAAATTGAATAAAACAAAATCTCCCTCCAGGGGATGGCTTCTGGTGGCGGCGTGAACGGACAGCGCGGGCAAGGTGTCCGATAATCGCTTCCGAATAATCTCGCTTATTTATTAATAAGGTGGAAGTGAAAAGGAGGAAAGACATGGTAACGCCATGATCGTCATGCCAACGACAATCTCGGCCATGACCAGAGCCATCGTCGGTACGCAACTGCAATCAATAGGTAGCGGAGTGACGCACATAGAGGGCGGCGTCCTCCACCCTCTCTCGAAGGACACGTGGGGGCGCACGTGTTCTCTACCCCCGGAACCCATTCACAGACTCGGAGATGCGAACCGATAACTTTCAACTAACCGCTGTCGATCTTTAACGTGAAAATACCAACCCCCGACAATTGTTTACCACTTATCCGCTCGAATTACGACCAGCAACTTTTATGTTGTACGTTTTCCAACTATTTTCTCGAGATTTTGTTGGCAATTTTTCAATGCCGAGCCAAGGCTTCGACCTGCAAAATATTTTTAAAATCACCCGCTGTAAACAACGTTTAATCAGGACAACAAAATCAAATAAAACAATAAACACCCCACTAATCTAAAATTCCAATAATTTTCTTTCATATTCAAGATCAAACAACCCGAAAATTGTTAACAGCGTAATCGGGTTATCTATTTATAAAGCTCAATAATTTGCGGCCGCCAACTATTTAGTTGGCATTTTTTCAAGTTGCTATTACGGTTAAATGTTTTAACCGAAAATGTTGTACGAATTCTCAAAAATTGAGCGCGTAATTCCCGACGAGTTAAAGATAAACAAAATCAAGATTTACAACAATTAGCTTGAAACCATATTTTAATACGCCCCATTTACTTGACTCGTTCCGTTTGGCCAGGAGAAAATTGGAAAATAATTAATTTTCCAGCAGGAACATCGTGAATTAAACAACCTCTCAGGCGAGAGATCGCCTTTTAATGTCTTAAAGCCCATTAAAATTGATTCATTCCAAGAACTGCACCTTCGAGTTTCTGCAATTATCCAGTTTAGCTTCGTTTTAAAGTTTTTCGCAATTTTTTTAATTTCTAACTTTACTCGCAGCTTCGCATAATTGTTTTAGTTTCATTGTAAATCTATGAACCAATCATTCAGAAATTGACGGAATCAATTTTAGCAAAAAAAAACACGGATCAAATCCTACCGCGTTGTGTCGATTCACCCGGCGCATCCACCATTTCTGCAATTATATTTTCTCGATTTTCGCGCGCGAACACTCAATTACAGTCAATAAAAAATTGCTTGATGAAAGGACGGAAACTTTAATTGAATAACTCCTTGTAACTTTGTATTAACGTAAAAAATTAATTGTTAAAAAAATGAGACACTAATAAGTAATTGCGGTTATGAAAGAAAATTAAAAACGCTTCTATTTAATTAAACAACTTCATGTTGAAGATAACATAATCTTATTAACAATGGCGGTGAGAAAACGTTTCCATGGTACATAACGCGAGTGCAATAAAATCGGGATCAAGACCTCATTACTGATTAAGTTACTTATTTTGAAATATGTATGCAGAAAATTTGAAGTGAGTTCCGTTTTTGAACGCAATTTTCTATTTTCCGGTTAATGGAAAAACGAATGAAACTTTGCAGGTGTAGAATAATTAGTTTCGTTTTGCCTCTTTGTATGTGCTTAATTAATCGCGCTTATCAAGGAAAATGAATTATAACATTTCATATTTGCATAGGTCAGGTACATGCGTGTTGCGCTATTACCGGCAATTAAATTGAAACAAAAAATTTAAACAATTATACATTTTGACGTAGTCGAGTAATAATTAAAGCGTGTCGTACAAGTGCAAAAACTATCTCAATGTCTAATTTGCCAATAAATACCGTAATAATTGAAAATTATCACGTTGTTTTCATTATCAATAAAATTTTTGAAATTTCAAAATGAGACAATCGAATTAATGACGTCAAAGACATTAATTTTTTGTAGATTCGGCGGTTCAACGTTCTGAATTGGATATCGATTCGAAGAAAAAGTGTGCGCCCTTGAAAGTAAGTCAACGATTAACGAAAATTTCGTGTTATTCGAAAGGGTAATCCTAAAAAATTCATAGCATCCGTGCATAAATTAAAAAAATCCTTTCGAGTGTGTGACTTTCACCGAAAACGCGGAGCTAAATTGACAAAATCGTAATAATCGATAATTGTGTCCTTCAATTAACCGCGTCCTTAACCAAAATGGGCTTGCCCAAATCATCAATTTGTCCCATTTTACGAGGGCTAATTTCCATAACGTCCCCTGGCAAATTCGGCGATTTCGGACGTGCGTGCGTCTATTTAACACTACAAATCGACTGGGACCTTGTCAATTGCAAATTATGCACGAGTCTCTCTGCAATAATTTCACAGTTTTCGGAAATTGTAGTTTAACACGCTTATATTTTTACGGCTGGACTAAACTCCGGTGACGAGGCAAATCTATAAATCATAAACTGATTACTTATCAGAAAAATTCGGTAATGGAGACGAATAAAAGCGTAAAAAGAGAGCAAAGAAAATTTAAGTAATCGACTTATACTCGAATTTATTTATGGAAAAATTAGATTTTAACATTACCGGGTTTTAAATTAGTTAAAAGGCGAGCTACGTTTTGGATTTCCAATCAATTTCGAGTTTCTACTGTCGGAAAAAAAATCGTCGCATCTAAATAGATGAGGCAGAGAGAAACGAACGGTATTTGGATTACGTAAAATGCATGTTGCAGTAATTGAGTGTGGTCAGTTGATTGATTAGCGGTTTTAGCGTCAAAGTCCTTGATTTGTTACCAATCGATTTCCAATGAATCATTTTCCGCCAGTCAACATTATCAGTTGCTCTCCATAATTTCGCAAAATTACCAAATCTTTTATCGTAATGAATTCATAATGTCTATATTTAGGTTTATGCTAAATGCAGGCAGGAGCTGAATTAAGCGAACGGCACGCCCGCGGGAACACTATCAATGAATTCTTGAATCTACGATACGGGAGAACGTAGATCTATTTATGAATGATATACCAATATTGTCAAGTACACTCTAACTAGTGCTATTTTCGGTTCTGCTATTTATAATAAAACTCACTCATTTAGCTAATTCCTACCTAAACAAAAGGGCTAATTTTACGTGGGCAGATCCGTTAATTACACAGTATCCAAAAAATAACGTCATTTTTTAAAGCATTTTGTAGTACACATCGTCAAACCGTTGATAACATTTTCAGGGTTATCACTTAATATGTTATCAATTACAAACTAATTCAGGATGAACGTTAAGTTACATAACCATCGTTTTCGGGCAAATATCGCACAATTTTCGCCGACTACCTTAAAAAAAAAAAAAACTACCCCTCCCAGCCAGTTAAAAGAAACGCTTGAATATGTACACAAAATCGAGAACTTACCTAAGTAATGCTCGGTTTCGGTTATCGTCTCCTGTTGCTTCCCGTGGGTGTTACTGGGAAAACTTGGATAGGTGCGCACTATTTCGCAAAGTTAGCAACGATAACATTCCCGGGGGCAAAGATGCACGCCGCAACGAAAAACTAATTAGCGTTTCTCTTTACATGCTGCTAAGGAATATTCGGTAATTATAACTTAATTAAATCCAGTTCGAGACTTGGAAATTGAGCGTTTTAATTGTTTAATAATGGATTTTTGTTTCCACCCTCCGGTTGCCGATGGTAACATTGAAAGTCGATAGAGTATTGAATTACGATCTGCGTGGGTGGCAAAATTTACACCCTCAAATTTAGTCATTAAAAAAAAGAAGAAACTAATAGAATAAAAAACTGTACTCAAGAAATTAATTGTTAAATAAATAACGCAAATGAATAGTGATAACAGAAGACACGTGATTTGTAATTTGTTTAATGCGGTGTTAATTGGGATTTTATAATTATTTACATCGCAACATTTTTCGCTAACGTTACTTGAATTTTATTTCAGTATTTCCCGGGTTTTTCTTTGCGTTGAAAAAAATCCGACCCGTAAATGGAGACTCATGAAAGCTGTTCGTTCAATAATCGATTACGAAACTTTATTACCATATCTCGTGGTGTTGGAGCCGATGAAGTAGTTAAAATATTCTGATTTTACAGCGCGTTCTTCCATTATTTTAATTTCCCGTGACATCATTAAACTGTTTTTTTACTGTGGATCAAAACAGAAATCTTGTAATATTTAATTTCAAAAATTACCGCTATGGAAAATTTCAGGTTGTAAAAAATCCAGTTGTTTTCTTCTAGCGATATTTTAATTGTAAACTTTCGCCACCTTCCCCAACGTTTACTCAGATGATGATATTTACAAAGTTTGTAGTTTCAACGTTTCAGGAGACGTAACTCTTTCAATTGCTTCACGTGTATCCAAATTATTTTGACGTCATCGCGATATTTCAGCCATCGGCTCGATTGGTTTCTAGTTGTAAACAAATTAATAAATATTTTAGATAAGTTGGAGCAACCTATTAAAACGGAAATCAACCACTTTAAAATGCGTAATTTCAAATCCAATTTAGTTACGTTACGAAGAAATCTTAAATTAGAAATAAAAAGGGCTGAAAAGTGGAAAATTGAAAATTGCGGCAACTTGATATTAAATTACGATTGCTTTCCGAATAAATAACATAAATCAAATCATTGCATGACGTCAGGTGCAAAGTATTATTTATTACATAAGCAACTACGTCATGCTTATTCAGACATTATTAACACTATTTGAAATGTTATTTTGTGGTTGTCGTCGTACAGCCGTCTTTTTCAATCGTAAAAAGTTACAGCCCCACACCTGAAGGCTCTAAAAATAGCAATATTGCACATTTCAGGTGCTTCAGGCAATTATTTAATAAAAACGCACGTACGGGTCTCGTTGAGAGCAGGTGAAGGAAAAGACGTTTACGAAATTTGATATATGTCATGGTAGGTGAATTTATGGCTGACAAATATTGACAGTAAATCGTACGACACGTTTTTCAATTTACAACAAAAACCTCCCTGAAACAAACGTTAAATTTGTAAATAGTCATGAATCTGAAAAACGGAAAATTCAATGGAAGTTTTACGACAACAATCTAAACAATGTCGATTAGATTTGTTCCACACGGTGAGCTTTGCAAGCTCAGAATTTCTACAACGTTCTAAATGTGGTGGGAAAAATCGGGCTTAATTCCAGTCGACGTAATCGCTTCTTTTGCTTCACGGTCTAAGCTGTTTTAATATTTAATGGAGCATGCGGGGCTCTTAAATTTCAGATAAATCCACGGGCCGTCCTGAAATATTTACTTTCATTACCTGAACCACAGAGACGGCAGCGGAATCAAAATTTTAAGAGGGACAAAAAATTTCGCAGCAACGGCCGTGACATTATACGAATTGGAACTAAAACTAATTTGCATAATTTCGTGCTTAAATTGTCAAAAAAGAAACTAATTACAAATAATGAAAACAAAATTTCAGGAACTAACTCGATATCCTTTCCAACAATCAAGTTCAGTCTTATTTCAACTTTTAAATTCCTTTGAATTACATTTTTCCGCACTCTACTCTTCAAGTTTAAGGGGAACATTCAATAAGGATGCGGTTTTTAAAATGGAGATGAATTATCCAACTAACCTGTTAAACCTTTGCGCTGTTATCCGGAAAATTAAATTAACATCGGAGATACCAAATGATAGTTTGAAAAATTAACTTTGCAATACTAATAACAATGCTTTCCATTATTTTACTATTGCTTGTATTTTAAATATTGTTTCAATCAATTTTATTAAATTCAAATGTGAAAGCTCACTTTGACTATTCTGCCAATCTAAATATTTACGTTCTCAATGAAATTAAAAAGAATAAAGAAAATAATAGTTAAAAAAATCTGAAACACCGGTTTGGGTTTAGAGACTCTAAAATCGATCAAATTCATAGACTTACTAATATTATAAAAATGCTCTAAAAGAAAGAAAAGTTTGCTCAGCTATATTATGAGATGGATAACAATATAGAATTATAAAAATTTTACAAACACTTCGGGGGAAAAAACTAGAGTACCACAGGGTAGTGTTTTGGGTCCGATCCGCAACTCTCAGAGTTAGATAAATACATACCGGATATTTTTGGAGAGGAGTCTGTGATCATATTAGTGGGCAAAGATAATATGCAAACAATCAATAAATTACGAAATGCTATGATCAAAACTGGACTAAGAAAAATTGAATGAGGGTAAATCGGTGCGAATTAATTTTACTAATAATAAAATACATGTACTCGTAAAAATGAATGGGCAAGAAGTTAAATATGCCAACACGGCCTTTGTTACCATTAGACGCCAAGTTTTAGTGGAGACTAAAAAACAATATCAAAACAATTAAAAATTTTCAAAACAAAGTGGGAAGAAGCGTCGTTAACGCGTTCTGGTACATCCGTAATCTCCAACACGTAGACAAATTAATATAAAAATTTGCAAGAAGACAAGAAGGAAAAACTTCTTCAACATAATGGCATCAAGCCAGTTGATGACTTAAACCAGAGAAAATAGTAAAGAGGATTAAACTTCACTAGCTGTAGTGTTTGTTAACGTGACCAAGTAAAGTATTGCTAGAGATTAAAAATAATTAAGAATACGTGAAAAAGTGACTCCTGCATTAACACTGCTCAGAATTAATAAGATTGAGAATTTTATTTAATGTCAAACTAGATCTACAATTGAAACTAAGACTTGTCGGCTGCTATTAATTTTTAATTTTTTTATACAAAGTTGATATGTCGACCCTTAACAATACGAAAAAAAAAGTTAGAATTGTTTGATAAATTTAGAAGTATATTAAAGAAAGAAAGTTAGGATAATAAAGTTGGATAATAAGATGTCAAATTCTTCAAGTCACTGGGAGGGAAAAATTGAGGGTAAGTGTTGGTCGCAAAAAAATCACCCTTAAAGAGTTATCTGGAAATTATTTCGATTAGGGATGAACAAAATCACCAACATTAATCAAAAGAATGATTAAAAGAATTTTTCGAAAAGTTGACCAAAAATTGGAGGCGAGCTTATGGTATCTGGCGACCTTTTATTGGATCATCTTTAGTAAAATGTTGAAGCCATTTCAAATTACAAATTAAGAGTTATTTGCTGTTAGCACTCGAATAAAAAGCAGAATTATCAATGTTGTAGTTTATCCGATAAAAGCTGATTAGATTAACGTGGTCTATCTGGCTACTGCTACAATTTAAGGGACAACACGATAATGAAGCGCTACTTTTTGGATAATAATGCACCTGATTCCTGGTTATTAAAAAAAAATTGATAGCCAATAATTGCAGCCACGCCTCAAAAGCTCCCTGTTTTCAGAATTGTTTGCTTCGAGAAATCCATCAATTGCAATATTAACCAAAATCACCTTAAAACTTCAATCTTATACCACACCTGCTAAGGATTTCTCGCAAAATTGTTGATTAAATCGTTTAATAGCTGAAAGTATTCAAAAAGTGGCATAATAGATCAAGTTTTCGCGGAATTAGCTGCGGTTTATTTTATTGATCACAGTAAATAAGCTCGAACCGGCCACGTCCTTAACATAATAAATTCGGATTAAGTGGTATAGATCCAAACTAGTTTGACAGAGATACCCGGGCATAATTATCAATTAAAGCTCATCCAATTAAGTTTAAGTACTTTTTCATTGGCCATTTTATTCGGTCACCAAATACTGCACGGGGCACTGGGGCACCGCCAAGTACCGGTCGAAATCGAGAACCCACAAAAAGCATAAAAGAAAAAAAGTTGAATCTTCTACCTCGTTTCAGCGATGTTACGTTTTAAAATTATTAAAAACTAAAAATCGGCGTATCTAAAAGTGAATTTAAATTGATGTTTTATTGGTTAAATTTTATGTTTATCGATAAAATTGAAGTTATTTAACCCGTTCGTCCTGCGTGTCTGAACCATCATAAAATTGACGTGGTTATTAATAAAAGGATTTTTTTTAAAGTAACGCCGCCATTTGATTTTTGAATTATTAACAAAATCCCCTTCAAAGATTACGTTAAAATAAAATTGTTGTTTGCAACAATTGCGTTACGTTATTGATTAGGGGCGAGGAGTGTGTCGGGCTCTTGGGAAATTTAGGAAAACAATAGAACTTGGTGAAAATTTAATTTATTTGAAAAAATTCAAGTGCGAGTTGAGGCTGGTCATTGGGTGGTTTTATGAAAGTGCTCGTTTCTTAGATGAAGCGTCAAATGTCTGGCAATTTAGGGGTTGGAAGTAATAGGAAATCGTCAAGGAGTGAAAGAGGAGCTCGGAAAGGTGAGATAAATTACGGGTCTGGCAGATTACGGGCACTTCAGCTTCCTGAAGCAACAGATTCGAGACATCGCGAAGAGTGCATTGACATGTGTGGTATCGCTCACCTACCCCCGAACAGTGCAAGGCCCCTGTGGAGAAATGCACATATGCCTGCCGTAAATGTCCCCTGCTGTCCGTGCCACAGCTGTGTGCAACACACGTGGCGTGCCACGAGCCAAACCCCCCTCTTCGATAGATCATATTACAACTAAATTATTCTCAACACTACGTGATTTTGTTATCACTCAATATACCAATACGGCCATATTTGGTGGCGTCACAAAAATCCTGTTTAATTCGCCACACTTGATAACACACCAAGCCCTGTCAGGTTGATAATTAAATTGACCGACAGACTGATCTGGATTTACACAATTTTCACGTTGGGTTAATTAAAATTTTATTCCAATAAAATTCAGACCCACACCGAGCTTAAATTGAACAGAGCTGCCACCTCGCGTCATAATCCAGAACAGCTAATTTGCTCCAAAATTTGGCTAAAATCCAACTGACTGAACGTAAAAAATACCTACGTATACAAAGAACCAAATTAATCTAAAATTAAACCTCTAGGGAATACAGCAAAATGCTCTTATTGCAAAATGGATGAGTAATCAAAGCTCAAGCGACAACACAAAACCCTGCAGAAATATTGCAATAAACAACTGCAACAGTGAATTCCCGAAAATTACAATTTTCGGAGGCTCGTTGCGCAAAGAAAATTTTTAGCTCAATTCCAGAATTTCTCTCATTAAATTTTCTACGGTATCTTATCGTGGTAAATAATGATATTTATTAACTAAATATCAATTTGGATAACTCGACACAATGAAGATTGTTTCACGACAAATATCGTAAATATTTTCGGAGATTTCCACAAAAAACTATTAAGTAACAACCAGTTACAAGATATTTACCAATTAACTGAATTGTATAAAAATTCCATCAAAACAAAAGTAGTCGAGGTTAATTGCGACAAAAAAAAATCACAACAAAGTCGCGGAACATCAATAAATAAAACGACTTTTTGTAATTGATAAAAACAAAGAGTTTAGAAAGTAGAATCAAGTGTTTTTGTTGTAAGATACTTTTAATGTATCTGTCAAAATTAAATTAATTATGTCAAAATGAAAAACAGCAACTAATCTAAATTTTCAATTAGCAAAAAAGTAGGTTATTATTGCTATTTTTTTAAGTTGGTTGCATTGTAGTGTAAAATTTCGTGAAACTAGCATAAAAATGCAACAGGTTTGGTCAGAAGTGTGGAAGATTCGCGAACTTTCTGACGAAAGGCGGGACAAGGCGACAAATAAATTTAAAATTAACTAACGGGTAGCAAAATCTAATTAAAGTAAATAAAACTTTTGTTTGTAAGCTTTTTTGTTGTTTGTTTCAAAAAAACGAATTACGCAGTAAGCAACCCGAAAATTGTATTCTAACAACCGTGAAATTCTATAAACAAAATTCTCTTTCCATCTTAATTTTATCCTTATAGTGAGAAAAATTTTTGTTCAACAATGATATTTTTTCCTACGACGATTTTCTTGTTAGAGTAAAATTATTTGTTGGAAATTGAATATGAAAAAATAAACAAAAAAAATGGTTTTTAAATTCAAGAATAGTCACTTAATAACGTATTCAGCTATTCTGTTAATAATTTTCGAGTGGAAAATATAAAAATTGTAAAGTTTAATCGAAAATTCAAGATAAAAACAAATAATTAATTTTTTTACCGGTTGATTTATTTCAGTAATTTCATTATTTTTAATGAATAGTTTAATAGTAATGAATTTTTAAGAAACTACGATAAGTTTAATAAAAATTTATTAAGTGATTTCAATTCGATAAAAAAATATTTAAAAAGCTCCTCGTTTTACAAAGCTTTATTCATTCTAAAAATACCAAATTTTTAATGCGATTTAAATCCGATGTTTTATTAACCGCATTATTCATATTGTTTTCGAATATTGAATATGTAAATGAAAACTTCCACATATCTATCTATAACCACTGAAATTATTAATATACAATTTTTTTAATTAAGTTAAATTGTGCAAATATTATCAATATTTATTATTTTTAGACCTAAATTTACACCTTCACCTATCAAAATGGTCCCTAAATTCTGTATAATCAATATAAATTACGTGTTGATGAACCTGAGGAAGATCTTGGGAACTCGCAGAAAACAAAAATCGCGAAAGCTTGCGAAACAGGTATTTTTTAGCTTACAGAATCGATTGCAAAATAGATTTTTTTAGTCGCAACTCTTTATGTTTTACTAGTTTTTTTACAAGAAAAAACTTCTTTTTGTTAAAAGAGTAAATAGGAAAAAAATGGAAGCTTCTAAGTATTTTTCTGAAACTAAGAGATGGATTGAGAGTTTTGAGTGACTCTGTAGTTTCGGCAATTGTTTGGAATACTGGTGGAGTTTTATAAACGTGCTGGCAAACTTTTCTAGATCTCGAGAACTTGCCAGAAACAAAAATCGCAAAAGCTTGCGAAACAGGTATTTTTCAGCTTACAAAATCGATTACGAAATTGCTTTTTTTAGTCGCAACTTTTTATGTTTCACTAGACGCGCAAACTAGTTTTTTTACTAAAAATACTACTTTTTGTTAAAAGAATAAATAGGAAAAAGATGGAAGCTTCTAAGTATTTTTCTGAAACTAAGAGATAGAATGAGAGTTTTGAGTGACCCTGTAGTTTCGGCAACTGTTTGGAATACTGGTGGAGTTTTATAAATGTGTTGGAGAACTTTTGTACATCTCAAAAGAACTTGCAGGAAACAAAAATCGCAAAAGCTTACGAAACAACTACTTTTCTGCTTACAAAATCGGTTGCGTAACTGTAATCGCAACTTCCCCAACTAGATTTACTAGAGGTGCAAATTAGTTTCTTTACAAAAAAACTACTTTTTGTTAAAAGAATAAATAGAAAAAGGATAAAACCTTCAAAGTATTTTTCTGAAACAAATAGTGCAATTGGATGGATCGAGTTTGGAGAGACTCTGTAGTTTGGGGAATCTTGCAAACTGAGTTGGTAGAGTTAAATTTTCCAATAAAATTCTGTTGGATTAATAGAAGCGCAACTTGTTTGGTGAATATTTACAAAGTGCGTTTTATAACTATTTCGAAGGAAATTACGAATTTGTTGCTTTCCTCGCAGTGCGAAATTAAGCACTTGCCGGACCATAAACGCCAATTTATTTTTACATTCATAATAATTGTTTAGTTACATGTGAATGAACAAAAGTCAGACGCAGAACCACCGATGATGACCGCGCTCCTCTTCCGCTTGTTAAGCAATTCATTTCCGGAAAATTTCCGGAAATTTTCATTTATTAAAAACTTACCTCGAGTGAAAGTTGTTCCATCATCAAGGGTCAAAAGCCTGTCGAAAAAAAATTTGTTTTAGAGGGTTTTTTTAGCTTATCTCAATATGTTATTCAGTATGATCAATCATCCGTAAGATTGCTATCTAGGATGCAGCCGGATAGATTAGAATTAGTTATAATTTTCAGATTTTTCTTCTCCTTACTATCACTTGTTGAACTTAATATCAGCTGTCAATTAGCCAATCTTGGGATATCTGACTTTGTCATCGAAAACCACAAGAGCGTAAATATTATTTACATACAATGACACTACAACTTAATTGAGATCAGATAAAAGTTGACACCTATCAAAGCTCGAAAAAATAGAAAAGTCTGCAACAACGACTCGAGTTAATTTTCGAATTCAGTAAAAGCTCCGATGACTAACCCGGTCAAGTGGCAATTAATGAATGAATAATTGGTAATTATGAAGGGCGAGTTTAAGGTAGTTTTTGTTGGACCGGGAAGGGTCATGGTTTAATTATGATTATTCAAACGATCTCGGTGAGTGGTGTAATTTTCCAGAACCTGGAGAGCCGCGCCTGGTTAATTAAACAACTCTTTGCGTTAAAGCTAAACCAAAATGATGCGTCAAAATCAGCGAGTATCTTATCAAATAATTGGATGATGTAAGTTTTTGGTGTTTGCGGGATTTACTGGATAAACACGTTTTTGTCTTGAAATTTGTAGAATAAATTTGACAAGTTCTGTCGATTTTTATGCAAAATTGAGTAAACAAATTACGATTATCAAGATTAAACTGTGAACTCGACATAATTTGAATGTATCCAAGGTGAATTCCTCCTGGAATTGCTTGTTAATTGATAGATTGGTGAGCGGTTGTGGGAGTTGGAAGAAACTGTGTTTACAAACAATAAATCAGCATGCAATTGTGAAATATGTCGCGATTGCGCGCCGAATTGACCACGTGGTTCAGGGTTCCATTATGCAAGAGGTTTTGGGTAAAGGTGAAAGGTGAAAGGATTGGACGCCGACCATCCTGCAACCAACTAGGCGCCAGTTAGGGTGCGAACCAGACGGCTCCATCTGGCGCTTCTCTTTAGAAATCTTAAGATGTCATAAAATTATTGTATACTAATTATTGTTTATCGGTCTCGAAGAGCTGGAAGGGTTCTCGTTTTATTTGTTTTTTTTTTCGACATGACGCCAGCCATAACTGATACAACCTGTTTTGCCACTGTTGTAGAGGAAAGAATATATCTCGCAGGAATTCGGATTGTTGTTGAAGCACTAGAGGGTTCGCCATGATGTTAACGTGATTCAGGGGGTTAACAGGGTTGGTTGTGAAAATGGCGCCAAATTTCAAACAAAAAAATCCAATGGCGCCAAAGGGTTGCAGGATTGTTGGAAACGTCGGTGATTCCCGCCAGATCAAACAGGAGGAGTCGCTTTTGGAAATTACCATTTCAACGGAGTTATTATTTGAATAGTTGACCTCTACTGGCCTTTTGCAGTCTTTGCGTAGAGACCTTCAATGTCAACACTAATACGCCGGTGAAGGCCACTTAGCACGTTACTGGAATATTGCAGGAGGATTTAATTCTTCAAAAATTCGACGACTTTTGGACCACACAAAAAAACATTATCAAAAATTCGAAACTTACGCCAAATCAAGCGCTGCACACATCAATTTGATCACACAATATTATAAGACAGTTCGCAGAGCCACTTGCGCGGATACATGACACTACTAGCCAAGTTACAAGTGCACTGCCCCCCCCGCTTCGTGATAGCGCCCCTCCGGCAACCCAACCACTACTCTGACGTCAGCTGCTATTGATTCGAGAGAACAGCAATGGCGTTGAATTAGCGACAAGCACATGACATGCCACCGACTTGTTCCAATCCTGCTAAAGCTTTCCTGCTGCATTCAGGCCACCCACAAAATACCAGCGCTATGTCGAACATTCAACAGCCACAACACTTCCCGGTGATGTCATTATGACATCACATTTAACTCGCCGCAAGCAAAACGGAGACCTTGATTCTCAAGACCTTTGCTTGTCGCGAATTACAGCAGAACGCAACACAATCTCAAATCGACCAAACCCAAGCTATACCAATAACAAGCTTTGCGCCAAAAATCACAAATTACTGATAACATCATTTTTGGTTGATCAACAAGTGGCCATCAACCCACGAGATATGCAACCAAATATACATCATAATTATTACTATATTTATCCTTACACACTATTTCTTATTAGATACATATATTTATTCTTTATTATTCTCTGTACAAATTTACAATATAGTTAGAAGTAATATTAGAGATAATAAGTCTTAAGTATTTCATCAGTACAACGCCTTCAAGTTACCCTCAGTTACGTATAACAAATATTGAATATAATTAAACCAAGTACCGACCTTAAATTCACTAACAAAACCCCTAGGAATCACTTTATTGCAAGTAACTCGAAAATTTACTATTCAATTAAGTATTTTTTTTTATTTTTCCGACTATTTTCAAAGTCTGACTTAACGACACTTATAGAAAAACAAATTTAAATTTTTCCGAATTTGACCCTACTCACAATTTTTCTTGATTATTTGAAGGTGTGAAGCTAATTTGGGTAAATTAAACAAATTTTGTTAATATCTACACATTCATTACTGAATAGTATTTCAAAAATTATTCATTAATTAGTTGCCTGAAGTATCGAAATTTTCATATTTTTTTCATATTTTTCATGTTTTAAAATAATGCCCTGAATTAATAATAGTAATAATAGAATGCTGTTGCAGGCAATTATTAATTTGCCTAATTGAAGACAACTAAATGTTGTCGTCCTAGTAATAAAATTCAGAAATTATTTTGGTTGTTAAAGTTGTGACGTTAATTATTTTGTGTACAAATTATTAAATTGTATTAAAGCACTTTAGAAATTTTCATATTTAAGTGAATATTACAAAATAATATGCTGAACTAATAATAGGATGCAATTGCAGGCGATGACTAAGAGTTATTAATTTGACCAACTAAATAATTTTCCCCACCCTATTGACCTCATAAAGTTTATAAACTATCTTAATCTTTGAAATTCAAATTATAGAATAATAATTAAAATATTACAAACTATTTCCAGAAATTTCAAGATTGACTCGCAGTTATTTAACCAACTAAATAATTTTCCGACCATACTAACGTCATAAAATTTTAATTTTAATATTTGAAATTCAAATTATAAAAATATTGTGAACTAATCGTTTTAGCCATTTAGATACTTTGAAATTTCCAAATATTTCAGGATGCAGTTGCAAGATATAATAATTAATTTGACACGCGGAATACGATTATTGGTCACCATATTTACAAAATTAAAAAATTGATATTGTAAGTGTAAATAATTTGGATGCATATAAATTATTGAATATAGAAAAATTTAAATACTAACAATAATTAAAGAAAAGTTGCGCAAGTACCTGTATCTTCCGAAATTAGTAACTTATTAAAAATTTGATTGTTTATTGCATTCAATGTTAAACTGATTTGCGAGAAAAAGTGTTGAACTTTATATAATTACAAAAAAACTTTTCAAATGTTTACCTCATTGAACGTGAAAAGAAAATAGTAATAGTAATCACATTTTTGCATTCTGCGTAATTCGCTTAAAAACTTGACGTTTTAAGTAATCGTCAGAAAATAAGTTGTCTCGATGAGTTTGAGGCAACTTATTTTTTGAGGAAGTAAGTCGCGATACGATGACCAAAACCTCGATATGCTATCAAGTAAATTACATGGAATACGCTACAAAAATTCAAATTAAGACAAAATGAATAATATTTTTAGCGTTCAAGTCAATTAACTCAATAAATTTCTTAGGTAAGGATGCGGCTTAGTTGTTGCGTTCTCTATCACACGCATAAGGCGTTATAGACAAGATAACAAATCCTACGTTATATATCCACTCCACAACTTGAGCAAATTCCTTGATTTTTTCTCAGTTTTAAGAATCTAGACACATCAGTTTCGAACTTGAAATTAATTTCAAGTCAATCAGTCAGATACTTTTAAAAATACAATTGATGGAGTTTTCCCTGAAATTTTATCTACACTTTATTTTTCTCGTTGTTGCCTACAAGATATAAAATATACATTAGGTCCGAAACATCATCATTGTCTTTCGTGCACAACAAGAAAATCCTGAAAATTCACTAAAGTTTTGGAGTAGTGTACAACAGAATCTATTGTCATGCCGTCCGGTGCGTGCGGCAAAAATCGCAAACAAACTAAATCGTAACCTTAGGAGAACAATAATTTTTAATTAAGTTAATCAAGTTTGGTGAAGTATGTATGTACCCTAAAAAAATTTGAAGTTAATATTTGTGACCACTAATAAACAAATTTCAACGGGGGATAATAAAAATAATTTATGCCAACTTGTAGGATACCTAAAAATATTTCTTCTTTATCGCTAAGGATTTTAATTTGCCTTAGAGAAATCTTTTCTTGTTTTCTTTATTACCTTAAGAATCCTTAATATGTTCAAACTATTTTCAAATTTGGTGAAATATTTTTAAGTTAAAATTAAATTAATAAAATATTTTCATAAGTTAACCTTCTATTAAGTTAATTAACTCAATAAATTTTTGTAATTTACGTAGATAATGGATTAATATCGTGTTATCAAAATAATTATTTTAGTGAGCAATAAAATAGAATAACGTTAATTCAATTCCACCTGTTTATCAAAAATAATCAAACACCGGCAACAAGAATTAATTTGTAACTTATACAGACCAATTTGTATTTCTCTGGATTCACAAGACAAGAATATTTGTCGGGAGCAGTTTTACGTCTTCAACAATTATTTTGTGTTACAGCAATATTACAGCGATTCCTAAAAGTTTTTATCTTTGATACCTCAATCTGAATAACGTCAGATTCAAAATAGAACAAAAATCGTAAAATCAACATCATTTGTGCCCTAGTTGTGAAGCATTAAATGGAGTCTGTTGTTGATGAATCAATACAATTAATATTTTGTAGTTGAAATTTTGATTATTTTTAAATATTGGGTGCAAAGTCTTGTCAAGTAGGCTCCTACATATTAAATAATTGTAATAACCGACACGCATGCTCAAGTATTGTTTCTAAGCTGTCATTTGTTAACAATTGACGTAATAATCCGGAATTAATCGATCAATTCGTAATGCTGCATGTTCTCTGTAAACGGAAAACGTATTCAGAATGGTGATACATACTAATAAACTTTTAAATTTCGATCTTGGGAACTACCAGTCGGGTTTTCGCCCTGATAAATTTTTAAATACACTGCAACAATAATACATAACAATCTTTCGATATTAACAATCAATAAATTTCCTGGAAATTATAAATGTATAGGATAACAAGTAATAAATAGTAGAAAAACAAAATATATGCTCGCGAGCTAACAAACATTTGAATGTAGTTATCAAATCAAAATTTGATTGATAATATTTGTTTAGTAAATAGAGAGTTTTTGGGCAAGAGTGGGTAATGTTAACAATATTTAGGTGTAATTAATATTTTCAAATATTTGCTATAACAATCGATAAACTTATATTGTTTATGACATAACAATAGGAAACAATTAGTTGAATTAACAATTTAACAAACTAAAAAGTATTAAATAATTATTCATGCAATTTTCCCCTGAAATCGTGTTAGTTTCCTTAATCATTTGTAGGGCCTAGAAACAATTCACGGCCAAATTAGAGGCATGCACAAAATCAGTTGTTGTCTGTCGTTAAACCGTTAATACAATTTAAATGTAACCATTATGCAGGGGCATATCGGTGACAACAATAGAAAATCAGGTGATAGGTTATTTGAATATTGACAAAAAGTTAATTTCATTAAGAAATTTTGAGGTCATCGGTTAAGTAATGTCTGCAATAACACGGACGTTTTCTCGGAAGGCTCCCATCACTTTAGCAATTTCTTTCTAAGTACTTAATTGAACCAATAATTGACTATAAAAAGTTCCAGACAATGTGGCATAATTACAATAATTATAAAAAACCAGTTTCTACAAACAGTTAATAGTTTTTATGGAATTGCGGAAAAAGACCAATACATATCAGATAAGTAAAACTGTTAAGGTTTGGAGAAACTGCTTTAGTTCAAGCTTGAAACCTAAATAAATATTAAGTTGTGTCCTTCTACATTTTGAGAACTTAGTGTAGAAAAAAATATAATTTTAGATTGAATTACAAATGTGTATATTGTCTTATGAAATAAAATTGACAACCTCCTCCTCATGTAACCTCGACTTTTTGTTTTTTTACATATTTATGCTGTTACATTAAGTTAGATATAGTAAGTTCGTAATTTGACTACATTTGTAATGTAAAAGTTACTGGGTAAGTACAATTGGAGTGCAGTTATGTAGATGTCACTGAGAACACATTCAACTAACTTCGCTAGCAACACTATATTGTGATAATATAATGAAACTGGAAATTAGTTGTTAAAACTTAAGTAACGATTGTGCAAAATTTGTGCATGCATTTTGTGCCATATAAGATTATAAAATTAGTCCGTCGTACAATACGTATTCTTTGGCATGACATAGCGATCATGCTTACGTCATTTTATAAATAATAATAATGATATAAAACCAAATATAACAATTCTAGTAATAATGGAATGTTTTAAGATCACACTGGATCACATTTAGATATGAGGAACAGCTTATATAATTTACTAAGAAACTATGGAAGATATGCTATTGCAATTCCCTGGATAATCGTTTAGTTTTAAAGTATTTGTGTAAAAATAAAACTGTGATCGTGCACAAAATAATTTTTACAAAAATATGATTACTACTCTTAAAAATATATCTATGCCTAATTCGAACAAATATATTCGGTTATCAAATTGTGGTGAATTGGTCGCTTTAATCCAAACTCGATGCCTCCTCGTTTGGAATATTGTTTAAATTGTCGAGATTCCAGTAGTAATACGGGGGGCCTTCAGAGATGCAATATTTCATATCAAGAGGAGAGCCTTCCTCTACGTAGTACATTATGTAAAAATTACACATTTCATCATGATGTTTGGGACTGCAATTTTTTTATAAGTTTTAAAATGTAACTAGAATTTCCAACCTACCCTATACTGGTATAGTCGACACGTTCTGTACTATCCATAGTGCATCTAGCGGCCTAAAACATAATTATAACAAATAAACCGCAAAATAAAAATAATTAAATACCAATCGATCGCCGTAAGTAATGGGATTTTTGTTGAAAATCGGATAAAACATTTGAGGCGTCATTGGATCACGTTTTCCTAATAAAGACCAATGATCCACGTCACTGGTTTTATCCCTATGGACGCTATAACCAGACACGACTCGTCCTGAAATTTATTTTTAGAACAATCAATTTCTTTATTGCTAATCTTACCTAATTCGTGGGTGTGAGTTCTGTAGGCGAACGGATAAATAGTTTTTTTTTCTTTAATTTGACAAGACGTTTCCATATGAGTTATTTTGCGAGGTGGAATAACACCCCCGGTACCCAACAATAAAACTCCAGCCAATTTGCTTTGCCTTAATAAAAACGTCAATTATTAATATTAAACAAGTCAAACTACTTACGGTTCTTCAGTGTAAATCAAATTTAATCCTGAATTATCTCTTTGGTTGTCTGAAATTACGAAATTATTGAATTATTTAAGCAATTAAATGAAATTACCTGGAAATTTTTTGGTGTAGTGAATTTGGAGGACTAGATACTTAATTTCGGTTCCCATTCCTACTTGAAATCCAACGTTTTCAGGCAGTTGCAGCATTTTAGCGTTTAGAGCCCATGCGTAAATTACCTTAATTTTATTAATTAATTTTGAGGTATTTGAAGAGATTTAACTTACATTTGAGCCTTCTGCACAAGGATTGGCTCTTTTCAGGCCGTTAGTCGACGGTTCTGAAGTTGCCATCTCTCCGCAATCCCTATAGAGAAACTTGAGAAATTTTCTTAATTTTTTAAAGTAGAAATAATTTTACCAGAGTTCGTCAGTGGTTCCGGGGTTGGAGCACCCGAAAACCAACATGTGGTGGACAACTGACATGCTGGCGTTGGGTTCGAAACCAACTAAAACGCAATTTTTAGAATTTGATAATTAAACAATTGTAACCCACCTATATAAAAGCTCTTATCAGGAACTACTCTAACTGGTGTGCATACATATAATTCATCCTGAAAAGTTAGCCAATCAATAAATTATTCTAATGCCATATGGAGTTAATGATAATGGTAAATTGAAGCAAATAAGGACTAACTTTGGGGCAACTTTAGGTGCTGAATTTAATTTGGTGGAAATCTCGATTTTACAGGAATCTACTTTTAAATTCTACCCTACTAGAAGCGGTGCTAAAATTAAATAAAAAATAATTTCTAGAAACAATTTCGTTTTTATAATATCGTAACGTAATATTTTCGTTTAGTCAATCAATAAGTTATTCTAATGCCATATGGAGTTGATGATAATGATAAATTGAAGCAAACAAGGACTAACTTAGGGACAACTTTAGGTACTGAATTGGGTTTGGAGGAGATCTCGATTTGACAGGACTCTACTTTTTAATTCTACTCTTATAGAAGTGGTGCTAAAATTAAATAAAAAATTATGACTGCAGAAAAAAAAACAATTTCGAACTATTGAAGATAAAACAATAATTTATAAAAACTATTTCGTTTTTACAATAACTTTTCGTTTAGTCGATCAATAAGCTATTCTAATGCCATATGAAGTTAATGATAATGATAAATTGAAGCAAATAAGAACGACATTAAGGGTAAATACAGGGTAACTTTGGGTGTTGGATTTGATTTGAATACGATTTGGGAAAAATCTCAATTTTACACAACTCTACTTTTTAATTCTACCTTCCCATGAGTGGTGTTAAAATTAATTGAAAAATTATAACTAAGACAAAGATAAAAAACATTAAAAAACTTCGGGTTATTGAAGACAAGAAGGCAGTTTAAAGCAAATCTATTTCGTTTTTACGATAATTTAGGGTAAAATTTTCGAAAAATGAGTACTGCTTGGGGTAGTTTCGAGAAAGTAGTGACGCGCTTTTGTTTGGTTTTGAATGGGATTTGGGGTTCCCGCAAATTAGATTATGAATGACCGGATTAGGCAACCCCACAAACATTTAATAGTACACTCACCCTGTCAGGATGTACGTTGGGCATAAGTAACGGAAACTTCTTCACTTGCAAAGAACATGTCAATTTTATTAATAATAGTGTAATAGCACACACCACCCGCAACATATGTCCTGCCTCCATGCTTCTCTGAAATCGATCTAACTTGTTATTCCAATTTATGCCCTGGAAGGTCTGTAACCAACTGCACAGTTATGACGTCAAACCGTTGTAGCGTGGGCGGGAACGTTAAATTAGATTCCAGGACCACTCGAAGAGCATATGGTATCGAAATTTGGTGGACTAGCGACCAAATTAAATTGAATTATTTGATAAAGGGAGGCTAGAATTGATCTGTAATTAGGAAATTTCGCTTCGATTCGATAGATGATAAAAAAAACACTTGACCCTGGCAATTCCAGAGTCAATAAATAATCTGGTTATAGAGCACTGAGAGCAACTCCTATCTTTGTTAGTAATTAATAAACTGATAAGTGGTCAAGAAAATAATCTGGCCTGTCGCAATAAGTTGGAAAGTTGTAAATAGGTTAAAAACAACTCTTCAACTCGCCGTTTTATTGTGCTTATTTAGGGAACGGGTCTAATAAAGTTTGAAACATAGAAACGTGTAAAAATACCATTTTAAATTTAAAAATATCAACAATTACACTCATTTGCCAATAGACTAAGTGCTAAAGCCGCAACAATCAAACGTAAAATTCCTTTACAGTTCTTGAGGAATTTACCTTTAATTGTATGAATAATTAAGTAAAGCAACCAAAATTTTGCATTAACTAGAGTCTCTAGTTAAAGAAAACTATCTGACTAAACCATTTTAAGGTTTTAATAAAATACGAATTATTATTAGAAATGCTGATTACAACAATTAGTAACAAATAGAGAACCAAAATTGTTAACAACATATGGTCGGCTAAGTACGATTTTACTGAAAAATCAGTTTTTTCCCTGTAAACCATCAAATACTTGATTCTAACCATATCACTGTCAGTAACTACAAAATATTTTTCAGGAATCTCCCCTAAACTATCCTTGTTGACGCATCTCCTTTTGTTTTTGGCATCTAAAAACAAAATTAATTTCTAGTTTAAATTGTTCATTTTTCATACCTTTACATTTTACTCTATCCACATCATTAATAATTTCACAAATAGCTATGACGCTATGTTTTTTCCCTAAAACACTGTTTTTCCAGGTTTGGCCAAAAGGGGAATAATGTGCACTAATTGATACTTCAGTTGATAAATAAATGCCATTACCAAACAAAACTTCCTACAAAAAAAATTTATTTGAATATTTTTAAATTTACGTAACAAACCCTTTCATGACTAAAATGTTGTTGTAGGCCAACTTTAAGAATGGAATAAAAATTATCGATAGCACTTCCGTGGTATGCTAAAATAATTTCTTGGTTTCCTCGCCGTTTTTGCCAAGTTTTTTCAACTTTTTCATGGTGACATACTTCGAATATGTATTGAGGTTTAAATATTTTACTCAATTTACACGGAAAAGATACGGAATTCTAAAAATTTCCAATGAGTTTTAAGTGATTATTTGTGTTTATTCAGAGACGAAATTGATGCGTTTTAAAATTGGATATCCTTTTTCCAAAAACAGCCACGTAAGTAATTGTGTTATTTCTCCTGAACATTTTCTTGGTTCAATTAGAAGATTTTCAAGTGGTGGGATAGTATCACAGGTATTTCTCTAAAAATTAAAATTTTTGAAAAAATATCAAACTTTTACACACAGTACCAAAGCGATGAAGTCTTTTTCTTTATTGTTTACGTAAAAATGTGGGAACGGTCGTAAACAACGGTCAGTTCTGTACGAATGTAATGCGGCAATAAAGAAACATAGTGCTAAATCAAAACCAAAAATATTTCGCTTTAATTCTTGGAGCAATTTGTTTTGTTGAGGGTTTTCGGTTGGTTGTGATGAAACTGGATCTACAAAGGTTATGTCGGAAAAATTATCATCAGATTCGTCAATTCTCAGAATTTTTTCATTAAATTCCATTTTTACGCAAGTATTGCCCTAGTTTTGTCACAATTTCTAAAAAAAACACTCATGTTTAGGTTAAATTTTGGATTTTTGACAAGTGGATGACAGGTGTCAAATTTAGTTTCAACCACCATCAATAGATGTCGTCCGAGATCTGTAACAATTTATCAAAAACTATTTTATCAACAGTCAAATTCCAGACACATCCAGAAGTAAAATAAAATCGCAATAAACCGGCACTGTTTCATTTTAGCGAGTTTTTGAGAATCTGCGTGACAATGAGTTTTTTGCGTAACCCTAAAATTGTTTCGTCAAATTTAATCAAGTACGTAACATAATTGCACCATTTCCTTAAATTTTAACCTTTCTGAATTTCTTACATAATGGATCTCAAATTCTAGGCAAGTCAGGTTAATGTCGCAGTTGGGCGATTTGGGAAGTGGAGCCGGTAAAGGGGGTGGCGGTGGTGGATCTATCCGCGAAGCTGGAGGT